>SPJY01026595.1:0-10136 GCA_005191435.1 Raddia distichophylla | reverse complement strand
ATAGGCTCGATCGCGCGTATGGGCGGTGCAACGACGCAGCGGCGCGCGGCATGAACATGCGCACACGGCAGCTGCAGCATGAGCTCGCAGGCTCCAACACAGGCTCGATCGCGCGTATAGGCGGTGCGACGACGTGGCTGTGCGCGGCATGAACACGTGTGCACGGCAGCGGCGCGACGGGGGTGGGGCGTTGGTCAGGAAACAGCGCGGGGCTTGGGGCGGCTGCATGAGCTCGCATGCTCCAACACAGACTCGATCGCGCGTATAGGCGGTGCGACGACGCGGCTGCGTGCGGCATGAACACGCGCGCACGGCAGCTCGCAGGCACCAACACAGGCTCGATCGCGCCTATAGGCGGTGCGACGACGCGGCAGCGAGCGGCATGAACACGCGCGTACGGCAGCGGCAGCATGAGCTCGCAGGCTCCAACACAGGCTCGATCGCGCGTATCGGCGGCGCGACGACGCGGCTGCCCGCGGCATGCACACGCCCGCACGGCAGCGGCAGCATGAGCTCGCAGGCTCCAATACAGGCTCGATCGCGCGTATAGGCGGTGCGATGACGCGGCTGCGCGCGGCATGAACACGCGCGCACGGCAGCGGCAGCATGAGCTCGTAAGCTCCAACACAGGCTCGATCACACGTATAGGCGGTGCGACGACGCGGCTGCGCGCGGCATAAACACGGCGGCGCGCGGCATGAACACGTGCGCACGGCAGCGGCGTGACAGCGGTGGGGCGTTGGGGACAGGAAACAGCGTGGGGCGTGGGCGCGTACGGCAGCGGCAGCATGAGCTCCCAGGCTTCAACGCAGGCTCGATCGCGCGTATAGACGGTGCGACGACGCGGCTGCGCGCGGCATGAATACGCGCGCACCACAGTGGTGCGACAGCGGTGGGGCGTTCGGGGCAGGAAACAGCGTGGGGCGTTGGGGCAAGAAACAGCGCGGGGCGTAGGGCAGCAGCATGAGCTCGCAAGCTCCAACGCAGGCTCGATCGCGCTTATGGGTGGTGCGACGACGCGGCTGCGCACAGCATGAACACGTGCGCACGGCAGCGGCAGCATGAGCTCGCAGGCTCCTACACAGGCTCGATCGCGCGTATAGGCGGTGCGACAACGCGGCTGCGCGCGGCATGAACACGCGCGCACGGCAGCGGCGCGACAGCGATGGGGCGTTGGGGCAGGAAACAGCGCGGGGTGTGGGGCGGCAGCATGAGCTCGTAGGCTCCAACACAGGCTCGATCGCGCGTATAGACGGTGCGACGACGCGGCTGCGCGTGGCATGAACACGCGCGCACGGCAGCGGCAGCATGAGCCCACCGGCTCCAACGAAGGCTCGATTGCGCGTATAGGCGGTGCGATGACGCGGCTGCGCGCGGCATGAATTCGCGCGCATGGCAGTGGCAGCATGAGCTCGCAAGCTCCAACACAGGCTTGATCGCGCGTATAGGCGGTGCGACGATGAGGCTGCGCGCGCCATGAACATGCGCGCCCAGCAGCGGTGCAACAGCGGTGGGGCGTTCTGCGCAGGAAACAGCGTGGTGGCGCGGGCGCGTACGGCAGCGGTGGGATGAGCTCGCAGGCTCCAACACATGCTCGATCGCGCGTATAGGCGGTGCGAAGACGCGGCTGCGCGCGGCATGACCACACGCGCACAGCAGCGGTAGCATGAGCTCGTAGGCTCCAACGCAGGCTCGATCGCGAGTATAGGCGGTGCGACGACGCGGCTGCGCGCGACATGAATTCGCGCGCACGGCTGTGGCTGCATGAGCTCATAGGCTCCAACACAGGCTCGATCGTGCGTATAGGCGGTGCGACGAAGCGGCTGTGCGCGGCATGAATTCGCGTGCACGGCAGTGGCAGCATGAGCACGCAGGTTCCTACATAAGCTCGATCGCCCATATAGGCGTTGCGACGACGCGGCTGCGCGCGGCTTGAACACGCGCGCACGGCAGCGGCGTGACAGCGGTGGGGCGTTGGGTGCAAGGAACAACGTCGAGCGTGGGCGCGTACGGTAGCGGCAGCATGAGCTCGCAGGCTCCAACACAGGCTTGATCGCGCGTATAGGCGGTGCGACGACGCGGCTGCGCGCGGTCTGATCACGCGTGCACGGCAGCGGCAGCATGAGCACGCAGGCTCCAACACAGGCTTGATCGCGCGTATAGGCGGTGCGACGATGAGGCTGCGCGCGGCACGAACATGCGCGCCCGACAGCGGTGCAACAGCGATGGGGCGTTCTGGGCAGGAAACAGCGTGGGGGCGCGGGCGCGTACGGCAGCGGTAGGATGAGCTCGCAGGCTCCAACACATGCTCGATCGCGCGTATAGGCGGTGCGACGACGCGGCTGTGTGCGGCATGAACACACGCGCACGGCAGCGGTAGCATGAGCTCGCAGGCTCCAACGCAGGCTCGATCGCGCGTATAGGCGGTGCGACGACGCGGCTGCACGCGGCATGAATTCGCGCGCACGGCAGTGGCAGCATGAGCTCGCAGGCTCCAACACAGGCTCGATCGCGCATATAGGCGTTGCGACGACGCGGCTGCGCGCGGCTTGAACACGCGCGCACGGCAGCGGCGCGACAGCGGTGGTGCGTTGGGGACAGAAAACAACGTGGGGCGTGGGCACGTACGATAGCGGCAGCATGAGCTCGCAGGCTCCAACAGAGGCTCGATCGCGCGTATAGGCGGTGCGACGACTTGGCTGCGCGCGGCAGCGACTGCATGACCTCGCAGGCTCCAACACAGGCTTGATCGCGCGTATAGGCGGTGCGACGACGCGGCTTTGAGCGGCAGCGGCGCGACAGCGGTGGGGCGTTGGGGCAGGAAACAACGCGGGGCGTGGGGCGGCAGCATGAGCTCGCAGGTTCCAACACAGGCTCGATCGCGCGTATAGGCTGTGCGACGACGCGGCTGCGCGCGGCATGAACACGCGCGCACGGCAGCGGCAGCATGAGCTCGCAGGCTCCAACACAGGATCGATCGCGCTTATAGGCGGTGCTACGACGCGGCTGCGCGCGGCATGAACACGCGCGCACGGCAGCGGCGCGGTAGCGGTGGGGCGTTGGGGGCAGGAAACAGCGTGGGACGTGGGCACGTCTGCGTGCGGCATGAACACGCGCGCAAGGCAGCGGCGCGACAGCGGTGGGGCGTTGGGGGTAGGAAACAGCGTGGGGCGTGGGCGCGTACGGCAGCGGCAACATGAGCTCGTAGGCTCCAACACAGACTTGATCACGCGTATAGGCGGTGCGCCGACGCGGCTGCGCGTGGCATGAACACGCGCGCCCGGCAGTGGTGCTACAGCGGTGGGGCGTTGGCGGCAGGAAACAGCGTGGGGCGTGGGCGCGTACGGCACGGCGCCACGGAAGACAATAGTGGCAGTGTGCACGGATGCGGGGGAAATGCATCTATAGGGTGCACTCTAGGTGTTTGATGGAGCACCCGTGTGGCAAGTGGCAACAAAAAAGTTTTGGTCAAAAAATTACTTGAATTTTTCTTCTTTGTTTTAATTACAGCCATATTCGTTCCCGTAACATTAATACTATTTTCAGGATTTTATTTAATTTTTCACTAAATTGAATTGGAATGAATATTTTGTATATTTCAGTCGGTTAAACCATAGGTTTTTTTAAGCTGGTCTGCCTCATTTTGCCGTAAACCCGATTAACCACAGTTAACCATCGTTTTGTAAACGGTTTGTCCTATCTCTTGATCGGAAAATAAACTCGCCTCCACGTGATACTTGTGTTTTCATATATGGACCGAAGCCTTTCTCATATTACCGCCTAAAACAAAGTGCTTTATAGGCCTAATCCTAATTATTTTCACAACGTGATTGGTTGATAATTAATTGGTAGAAGGAAATGGAAGTTGAGAGATAGGGAATTGTAAGATATCATTATTAGGAGGGAATTGAGTACGGGGGGTAAAAATTTGTCAATAGAATTCACTTCTTTGATGTGATACAAGCAGGTTGTCAGTCGAATAATGGTATCTTGTCAATGAAATAATGTGGAGACTGATAGCAACCAAGGCATTGAAGTATAAGTATGTCCTTTCAAAAGACAAGGATTACTAAAAATAATACTATATCCATCCTAAAGGCTATTTTGGGTGAAAGGAAGAGGAAATCATGTGAAAGCTATGCTCTAGATAATTTGTATCTTTCTCTCCCGTTTAAAAAAAAGTCCGGAAACACTTAATTTCTTCTTTTTATCTTTGTTGCCAAAGGGGGTAGACGCTGCCGCCACTAGGAAAGGGAGAATTTCTTCTTTTTATCTTTGTTGCCAAAGGGGGTAGACGCTGCCGTCGCTAGGAAAGGGAGGACTCACTATGGCTATAGTCATACAAGGGAACACCGCCACCGCTATGGGGGGCATACCGGCTTTCTTCCAAGCTGTGTACTCATGTCTTGGAGTCCACCGGGCGAACATTCTCGCTCATATCACCCATGCCCTCCCACATGATGTAATGGAGCATGATGTGCCTAAATCATCGGCCACCACATCTACAAGTGAATGATGCACGCCAGTGTATTCTGCTAAGACATTTTGGAGCTTATTGCGCCTGAATCCTCCGCCACCATGTCCTTAATCCCATGTTCTTCGTGTCATTGTCTTGTCCTATAATATCATGGAGTTCAACACGCTTTAGCCTCCTCGCTTCATCCTTGAGCATGGAATCCCTGCGGTGTTTGTAAGCCCGCTATGTTTGAGTCCTCCTATGTCACGTCGACGAACCTATTGAGTTGGCATCCTTGCCCACAACGTCCTAAAGTCCATGTACTTGAGTCCTTCCTGTTGCAACTATGGAGTGTTGAAAGTGCATCTCGGCCCTAATTGATTTTGGTGATTAATGACATTATGGTATTTGGACTCATGAGTAATGAGCAGATTTAATTCTTAAAGTAAAGTGGATGAGAAAACTTCATGATTCTATCAAAAGAAGAAAAGAAAGAAAATATCGGCTATATTAGATTTGTATTTTATAGGTTTTAATTTGAGTCATAAGGACAATCATACTATTAAGAGGGATGCAACGAAAAACAACTTTTAGACGCCTCAAGTGCTCATTGGATGAAGTATAGACTAGGAGAGAGACTCTAACCCCATCCCAATTCCTAAATTCATAAGTTCATTGTTTCAAGGGTCTGACTATCCGGTGTTCAGGAGCGCAGTATCCGGAACTAGATAGTTCGGAGTCTCCAAAAATTCATCTTTTCAACCTATCTGTTTTAATATTCTGATTTCCACCAGGGTGTCAGGAGCTCGAAGTATCAGGTGTCAGGCAACCGGAGTGTCCGTAAATCACAGATTTGAGGTTCTCTATTTGTTCCCTTGATTTTATTAGATTTGTACTGGAACTTGGATCAAAGTATCCAGTATGTGGAAATCCGAAGTGTCCAGAAATTCAGGTTTTTCAGGTCTCTGTTTCTTTGAATCTATTAATACCGGAATGTCCGGACTTTGAACCGGAGTATCTGGAGTGTACAAAAAGTTAGTCCAATGGCTAGCTCAACCCTCACCTATTTATTAACTCTCACACCTACTAGCTGGGTAGCTCTTCATTCTGTCATCGATACTAAACCGTAGCAAGCCATTTGGGCATTAAATCTTCTCCCAACCCCAAATCCCCTTGATCCAAGTGTTGGGTACGGTTTGAGAAGAGAGATTGAGTGTCCTAGTGAACTTTGCTTCATCCGTTGAGCACTCGATTCGTCTTCAAGTTCGTTCTTCACCGAATTCATTACTCTTGGAGGTTGAGGACTCCTAGACGGCTACGTGTCATCTCCAGATACCTCAACTGAGACGTAGGATCCCCTCAAGGATCTAAACTTTAGGAACAACTCTTCTAGACTCCATTTCGCTCTTGGATTCATTTTGCTTGTAGATCGATTGACTTTGATTTGTGCTTACACTTGTTTGCTAGAACCCTCGTGTGCTATTACTTGTGCTTGTGGTGCGAAGTCAGTTTTGGTGCAGGTGGTACCGTGGATTTGCAGATTGAGTTTAAGATCTAGTTCCAACTCTATACACAGGTCAGAGGATCCGATGTTCCGAACCAATGACTCTGGTACCTCGGACTATCCGGGGTTCTTGACTCAAGGAGCGACGTTGTTGGCGATTCTTACGCTCTTAGAAATTAATCCGCAAGCGGACGGATATCGCTTGTAGTTTTCACCTAGGAGTATTCCAAGGTATCGAATCCACAGGGAACGAGGAAAAAAGATAATTCTAACATCTATATTATTAAGATACCAACCAGCTAGCTAAGGGGTAAATATGATAAATAGACCGGTGACACACACACACACAATAAGTAGAGTGCTACAACAATTAGGTAGACAGTTGGGAGGACAACGAGACGAGTTTAATAAGTTTGCTAATGTTGTGTGATTCAGTTTATTGAGAGGGCTTGGGCAATAACGATCAGTGGTTCACTTAATATTTGTCGTCGGAGCTCAGACACTCAGTACCACCCGCTATCCTGAATTGGAATCCCGAATGGTTATGATCGTTCCGATTTGGCTCTACTGATCCAAAACTAGACGCTGTGGGTTACGCACGAGATAATTAATATCTACGGATGGATAGGGCTGTCACCACCTACCACCTACCACATATACGTGGGCCCGGTGTAAATCTAGTTAGTCCTAGTCTCGGACACCACGTCCTAGGAAGATGATCTAGGTTCAATACTTGGGCTCTTTCAGTATATGAGTGAGAACCTAAACTGATTCCAGACGAATACAAGCTACCGGTAAGGTTAATCCACACAACTCATATATGTAGATATGCTTAATCTCAAATAAAGCTCAACACTTTATAAAATGAATGAAGTAGTCTTACTGAATACTTTTGGTAAACAGGAAAGGATACAAGAGCGTTACCAAAATTCCCGAAGACACTTCCGAAGCTCTGAGGTTTTAGTTCGACTCGACTCTAACACCTACCTAATTTACTCTAACTAAAGAGGAACTCTAAGTGAAGTGGATGAAATGAAGTGTGGTGTTGTTTTGTGAAAGTGAGGTGAGGGGTCCTTTTATAGTGTTCCCGAGCCAATTGGAGAGTGCCACGGCATGGGACAAGTGTCACATAGCCCCCCTCCAAAGGAGAATCCAAGGTGAGCCCTGGGGTGGGTCGGCCGGCCTAGGGTGGGTCGGCCGACCCACCTTTTTCAAAGGAGAATCCAAGGCGAGCCTGGGGGTGGGTCGGCCCGCCTAGGGTGGGTCGGCCGGCCCACCCTTTTCATCATCTGGCTGTCAATTTTACCTGGGATGCTTCATCAATGGTGTAGATCATCTCTCCAAGTCGGTTTGGCAGTTGGAGACCGATAGCATTGGGTTCCTTTAGAATCCTATGATGACTTGTGAAGCACTCCCTATTTCTCGATCAAACCGACTTACATGGATGGTTGGGATGACCTCTAGGTGTGTCTCTTGGCGTGTGGGTGAAAAACCGAGGCAAATTGACCAAAAGAAGGGGCCGGCCGACCTGGCTTGGGTCGGCCGGCCCGCCTGGCCTGGTCCGGTCTGGCTCGTCATCTTCCGAAACTCCTTTCTCCCTCATTCGAGCTCTAAATATAGCAAATAATATATGCGTTTCGATCGTCTCGACGAGTTCTTCATCATGGTGCAGTCCATTTTGCCATTTTATGACTTTTCAAAATATGTTTAATTTAAACTCCATCTTTTGTCCGATTTGCATATAGCCGATAAATCATCTTTTCTTGTGTATGCCTGCAAAACATGAGACTACACCAAAACTCATGGAACTCATTAAAATTGCCTCAATGTAGCTTGAATTCCTTTATTTTGTAGATATGTTGACGATCAAAAGCATAAAAAATATTACAAATAAGCACCGTCAACAGTGTGATAAAATATCAGCCATCTATGAAGGATTCTAGGGTAGTTTCAATTTCTCACAAGATATCGGGATACCCTAAGAGCTCATGGTCTTTATAAGAGGGTGAAGGGTGCCTCACTCCATGCACTTGTAGTTGATAGGGCGGCGGTTTGAGTGTGTTTGTGGTGCACTTGTAAGTGCTTTTCCCATCTTTGTGTGACTTTATAATACCACCAAACCAAAGCAATAGAATCCACAAAAAGTTCACCATGTTCATTCAAATTTTGTCTTGTTCTTGTGTTTGGTTTGTTCCTTTGGTGTTTTTGTTTAAAACTAGTTTATATGCTTCACCTCCATGTTCTTGCTGCAGATTCATGATTCTTTAACGTTACACATATGATTTGTGACCAGTTTGCAACCTTGGAGAGACTAGAGATCAAGTTTTTGAACTAGTTGCATTGCTATCTAGAAATTTACCTCTGCGCATCTTGTAGTAACGTAATTTTGGAAAAATGTACAAAGATACTATTCCAATTATTTTAAATTCAAAATTTTCTTGATTTCCATATCCATCCATGTAAAATTTTTAAGTCTAATGAGCAAACCGTTTGGGCGCCATGAAATGAACACCAAGCCCCAAATTTTTTGTGCAAAGTTTCGGGTAGACCATAGTGCAAAAATTTTCATATTTGTTCTGCAAGGTGTTTTGAGTTTAAGTTTTATGGGGCGTTGCATGACTTATTCATCTCTCTTGAGAAAAGGTTTCATAATTAGTAGAGTCAAATAAACGCAACAACAATTCCCTTATTAGAGGATAAATTTCTGTAAGAATCTTGTATTCTTTTCTGAAAGTTGATTTTGCCATTTTGCCTCGATTAGCTTTTTCTATAGATACTATAGCTTTGATTCCATCTTGTTTGAACTCTTAACAACTAGAACTCATAAACACTGGTTCATAGCTTGAGTTTAGTGATTCATCCTCGAAGCTTAGTCTAGAAAGTATGAGAGATTGTGATCCACAGTGGTGAGGCTATTTTGAGCTCATTACTCCTGAAATTTGTGCTTCCTAGATGGTTTGGATGTCCTTGTGCTTGAGGAGCATGCCAAGGCGTTTGTGGAAGCTTGATTTTTTTGGCTTGCTTATGATAGGTTTGGTAGATATTCACGAGTTTTAGTTGGTCCACTTAATTTGAATAATTTCAACTTCAACAAAAAAAATAGAAAAGTAGTCTATTCAACCCTCTATAGACTTAATAGATCCTTTCACCCTCCTCACGATGAAATAATAGACATTTGTAAGTCTATTCCACAATCCAACAACAAATAAGCTGAGCGGAGGCCCTTTCCTTAATAGTCATGGATGACATATTACAAATGGTTTGCGTACTTTACTAGTATCTCACAGTTTAGGTTCTGTTGTTTTTGAGCTGATCTGAACGGCCGAACGACTGAACGACTAAAATGACTGAATTTCGAGAGTTTCTTAAGATAGTCTTGAAATTCGGATCCATTTCGTTTGACTTACTTTTTAAAGCGTTAGGACCAACTTTTGAAATAGCGAAAGAACATACTCAAAAAAACTAAATCTTATGTCTTTTCAAAAACATAAATAAGCCATTAAGCAGTTAAGCTGTAAGCTAAAACGAACATAGCCTTAATATTGGAATTTTCAACTAAATATATATATCTTGTCCCTAGTATAGTATCATAACTTTCCATAAAACAAAATTCTTTACAAAATAAACTCTAGTATGATATTCAACTGTTCAAGTATATTTAGTGAGAAACCAAGAAATTTGGCAAATATTCAACGGGGTGATATTTGTATGTACGTAATGCTTAGTCTTATTCATAGGAAATTGAAAATATTACATTGATGAAACATTCAAAAACAAATTATAGATGATTATTAAATTCATGCATAGGTATATTTAGAAGCCATTCAACAAATTTTTCTTTCTATGCCTTTGACAGAATGATTTGATCCTTTCAACACCCTCCAAGAGGTAATATGCATCAATAGCAAATGTGATGCGGACCCAGTTATCCATTCCTAGAACACTCCCTACAGTTTAGCAACACAAGTAACAGTTATATAAAAAAAGTGACCCTAATATAGGGATATTCCATAATGTATTTCATATCATCTCTAAGCGCAACCAATTAAACCTTAGAACAGTAACAATAACAATATTAAAGACAACTTTGTTTATAGCATTACTTTAAATTTGAAGCTTGGAGCTCCTGTTGCTCTTCAATTAAGAAAAAAAAAAATAAACATGTAAACATATAAT
>SPJY01026568.1:0-10183 GCA_005191435.1 Raddia distichophylla | reverse complement strand
GGGCAAGGCAGAGTAGGCATGGATAACTGGCAACTCATCTGGCAAGGTACTAGCAAGGCAAGGTAAGACATATAGCACGGCAGTAACAGCAGGCAGCGACGGAGAGCAGGACACACCTATTGAGCCGGAGGGTCAAAACCAATATGCTGGAACCATGCCGCAAGGGCATCGTTCGTGGCTTGTGTCGCGGTGGTGTTGGCTCTAAGTTCACGGGTGGAGTCCTCGTGGTACCTAGTGTGTTGGGCCAACGTTTGTCGTACGTAGCCCATGTCATCCACCAAGGTATCCATTCTCCGTCCTAAAGCATGGGCGTCCTGTGCAAAGGCCTCGAAGTAGCCTCGAAGTAGAAAGGGTAGTGGGCCGACGATGGCCCTCCATGCCCTAACACGGGACCTTGGTCATGAGGAGAGTGGGTCCATCCAGCATTATACTGCCGTGAGGTTCCGGCCTCATAGGGGTGCGTGCCCCCAACCTTCGTACTCGTGTGGAGCAAAGGCTGACGGGTTCCATTGATCCCAACCAGCACTATAGTCGGAGTGATGGATGAGGGGCCGCAGCTGCCCCCGTCCACTGATCGTGGTGGGGCTCACTGGGCTCAGGCTGCTCTTGTTGCTGGCGTGCGCGGCTGCGTGTCACAGGGCCAGAGATGCTATGCCTATGGGGTTCCAAGGCTCTAAAATTGATGGTCAGCGTCTGGGCTCTGTAGATTCCGAACCTTTGATTAGGCAAGCGGATCTTAGCGGTGGTGCCCAAAAATCTCATGAAATGAGTATCCGACACATCGACCCTAAGGATGTGGCCTTGGATGAAGTGGTCCCTTCCTATTGTTTGGAATTGTGTGTCTGGGAAGGCCAATTCACTATGTTCTAACAATCCCATACCATCCGCAATGCGGGTGATTAGAGACGCGCAGTCAATATCCCCCTTTTGGTTGATCATCTCTAACCAGTGAACTAACATATTTGCGGTCGGGTTGACAGGCTTTTTGTTAACCATTGCAAATAGGTACTGCAGCTCATCAAGGCGCACAGTGCGCATGTCTAGCCTAGAATTAATGACCATTGCTAGCCACCTATGCATGAACCGAAGTGTGGGGTTATGAATGTCGTTCATGAGAGGTTTGTTGGTGTTACTATACCCTTTGCCAGAAATGGATTCCCAAAATTCATTGCGATCAAAACCCGCTAACCTATCCGGAGTGACTCTACACAAGATGGAGAAGCCTTGATGTCTAGTTAAGTTCTTTAACGAGCATTCAAATTCTTCATTAAAGAACCTAAAATAGTATCTATTCCCACCATCAAGAATGCGTAAAGTACTAAGAAATTCAAGGGTTAGAAGGCGAAAACCTTTTTCGACGATGGACGCGAAGTTCTCGCATCCGACGGCTCGGAAGGCTTCGTGGAATTCGTCCAGCAGGCCGGTCTTAATCAGCAGCGTCGGGTCATAAGTCTGTGTGTGCTGGAAAGACCGGCACCTCAGTGCTTCAAAAACTTGCTGCACTCGGTCGGTCTGGAGCTCAATTTGCTCCTCCGACACCAAAATCCTCATCCTCGGGGCTGGACAAGCCCCGGAGGTTGTTGGAGCTTCATGATGTTCGTCGTGGTATCCCGAAAATCAGGAATCCATGGACATCGTGTCCCCTGATTGGCTCTCCACGACCTCGGTCGGAGTATGTGTCCGGTCCGAGCTGGACGAGCTGAATCGTTTGTGCACGCCCTTCGCGATGGTGCGGCCAAACTTTCCAAACCATGATGACATTTTTCCTGCAAGGGTTAGGACGGACAAATACCCAAAGGATATATGAAAATATTTATGGATTAGTCGTCCAAAATTAGTCATCCAAAATTAGTGGTCCTTGTAGGACATGCTAATTTGCCTCCACAAAAATTATTTTTGCTCAATTTTTAGTTAACAGCATGCATGCAGAGGAAAGGAAATATGAAGTGCAGGGGAGATCTGCAGGCGAGATCATGCAATCACCGCAGGAATGCGATAGGACACTCCCGTATTTATAGTTTTTCTTAATGCATGATTATGATTAAACATAAGACAAATTTCATGCTTAAAGGAAGACAAATTACCCTACCTAACGCCTATATGACTAGAGTGGTGGGTGTAGTGGAAAATGAGTGATGAAGAGTGATGAAAAGACCCACCCACTTGGGGGGTGGTTGGCTGAAGGAAGTGGGTCGGCCGGCCTAGGTGGTGCCGGCCGGCCCCACTTTTCAACCATTTTATTTTTTTGATATTTTTGTATTTTTATAGGTAGGGTAAATGCACGGTAAAAATTAAATATGCTGTGAAAAATGCACGAGAAATAAATATGAATGCAAGATAAACTTCCGGCTTACCTCCCGGTGAAGGCTCTAATTTTTGTTTTGCGGTCGACGAGTCTGGCCGCCTTCAACCTTCAATTGTCTTGAATTGGTTCCGCAGCCGGAGTTGTTGTGGCCGTTTGAATTTCTTTCTTACGCCACACTTGCTTGATTTGAGATTTTTGAGTGGCGTTGATCTTCCCTTGCGGCTCCGATTTCTCGTTCGCATGTTTCTTCCGACGGGGCTTGGATTTTCCCTTGTTCTCCTTCCAATATGGACGACGCAATGGCTCATCCAATAATTGAAGAGTTCTCCTCATAGTAGCAATAAGGCTATCCATCTGAGGTTTTAGTATAGCCCTTGTTCCCTCCTGCACAGATTTAGGTTTTTTACCATAAAACGTGCGTACATGTGAGCATTGTTCTGCTCTTGGTCTGAAGTTGAATGTTTCATCCTGGCCGTTAATGTTGAGCTGAATTTCTCCTGCACCAACATCGATCGTCGTATTTGCCGTGCTTAAGAATGGCCTCCCAAGGATGCCGGGCATCTTGGTGTCTACTTCTATGTCCAGCACCAAGAAGTCCACGGGTACCAGGAAATTTCGAATTTTCACTAGTATGTCCTCCGCGACTCCAATTGGATGGCGAATCGATTGATCCGCCAGCTGCAGGGTCATGCCAGTAGGCGACAACGTATAATGATTCAATTTTTCATAAATTACCTTGGGCATGATGCTGACGCTTGCTCCAAGATCGCACAGAGCACGCTCAAAGTGTTACGCACCAATGGAGCATGAGATGGTGGGGTAGCCAGGATCTTTCTTCTTCTCAGGGAGAGTGTTCAGGATCGCCACACTGCACTCCTCAGTCAACTTAATGACTTCAGATGTCGGCAATGGGTGTTTATTGTTGAGGATGTCCTTCAGGTACTTGGCATACGTCGGTAACTGCATTGCATCTAGCAATAGTATGTTGACATATAATTGCTTGATTACCTCAACAAACTTGCCAAACTACGCGTCCGCGGTTGACTTACGTTGGCGAAGTGGGAACGGTAGCACTTGCGTGTCGGTGAATTCAGCGAGACTTGTCTTGGTCCGCACTTCACTTCTCGTCGTCTTCGGCAGCTCCTCTCTTGGTTCTTCATCGTGCTGACCTTTTTCCTCTTCTTCATCGAAGATGTCATCCTCATTCCCAGCAGCGTTAGTTTGCGGCGAGTCTCGGGTAGTTTTACCCGATCGGGTTGCGACCGCATTAACATTTTCTTTCGGGGGAGCCTCCGGCTGTCCCGGGAGCTTTCCCGAAGCAATCGTAGGGATTGAAGCAGCCAATTGAGCAATTTGAGTTTCTGACATTTTGTTAAAACTCATCTTAGTATGCATGGCAGTTGCAAATCCTTCTATTTTGAATTAATGCTCTCAAGAATTTTATCATCAGCAAGAAATTTCCTACTAATGCTATCATATACTTTTTGTTGAGCATTTGCATCATCTAGAGGAGATTTATTGCGATTGAAATTACCATTGTTACCTTCTTGAAGACAGTTGTCGGTGGAGAAGTTCGGCCTCAAATTCCAACCCAATGTGTAGTTGGATTGAGGTCGGAACCCATTGTTGTCTTCAGAATGTCTAAGGCTCCCGCAAACCTCGCAAGACATGCGAGATTCGAGCGCCTGAACGGTTTGATTTGGCGCTTCCACCCTCTTCATTAATAGGTCCATCTTGGCCGCGAGCATATCCATGTTGTCGATTTGGTGGACTCCTCTAGTGCGCGCCTGTGAACGTTCATCGTTCCAGCCCTGGTTCGAGATCATCTTCTCAATGAGAGTGCGGGCAGCATTCACACTAAGTGAAAAGTAGGCTCCTCCAGAAGCAGCGTCGAGGTGCTCACGGGCAGTACGGTGCAGCCCATGATAGAAGTTTTAAATGATAAACCAGTCTTGCATCCCGTGGTGGGGACAAGCCAGTGTATATTCTTGATGTCGCTCCTAGGCATCCGAAATGGATTCATCAGCGTTTTGCTGCGGAAATCTTGTTCCGCAGGGCATTGGTTTTGCCCAGTGGGAAGTATTTGGTGAGGAAGGCATTGGAGCACTTCTCCCTAGTTGAGACTGCATCTTTGTTGGCATAAAACCATTGTTTTGCCTTCTCGACCAATGAGAACGGAAAAAGGCGTAGCCGGACAGCATCAGGAGTTGCACCCTTTATGGTGAAGGTACTACAGATTTCAAGGAAGTGCTGCAGGTGTGAATTGGCATCCTCCATTTGCTTGCCACAGAAAGGGCTCGCCTGAACCATGTTGATAAGAGCTGGCTTCAGCTCGAAACCACCGTCACCCACATTGGTGGCAGGTCCAGTGGGGACATTGGTGCTTGACGGGGCTGAGAATTCAAGAATGGTCTTCTCGGCACCCATCATTGATGAAGGTGTCTCGGTGATGAGGAAAGGATTGCTTGTGAGGTTCGGTGACCCAGAGATACGGATTTGCGAAGGTAGGACTCGAGGTCTTCAGTGACTCCGGATTTTGTCGGAAGTTTTCCGGGAGATTAAAACCGGACATGCACCGCTCTGCTAGTTCCACAGAACAAAGACGGAGCAGGGTGATTCCCGTTAAACTAGGCTGGTATATTATATAATTTAGATGTAGGTTTTGTAAAAAATTTTATCTCTTTTTTCTTGAAAAACCACTGCGTTCCCTGGCAACGGCACCAGAAAACTTGTTGGCGATATTTACGCTCAAAGAAATTAATCCGCAAGCGGACGGATATCGCTTATAGTTTTCACCAGGAGTATTCCTAGAGTTACCGAATCCACAGGGAACGAGAGTTAAAAGAAACAATCCTCTATATCTTAATTATTTAAAATACCAGCCAGTCTAGGTAACGGGGGTTAGGATAAATAAAAGGGACCAGTGACACACACAAGATAAATATTCACACAAATAAAGAGAAAGCTACTCTAGCTAGATAGACAGTTGGGAGGACAACGAGACAAGTTGAATAAGTTCACAAATTTGTGTGATTCAGTTTATTGAGTGAGTTTTGGTAATCAAAAAGTGGTTCACTTGATATTCGTCGTCGGAGTTCGGACATTCACTACCACCCTCTATCCTGAATTGGAATCCCGAATGGTTATGATCATTCCGATAGGGCTCTACTGATCCAAAGCCGGACGCTGTGGGTTATGCACGAGATAATTAATATCTACGGATGGATAGGGCTGTCACTACCTACCACCTACCACATATACGTGGGCCCGGGTGTAAATCGAGTTAGTCCTAGTCTCAGACACCACGTCTGCTACTATTTCTAATCAATCTTCCTCAGTACCAAAAAGAAGTTGATTAATATTCAATGCCTGGCTCTTACAGTATATGAGTGAGAAGCTAAACTGATTCTAGACGAATGCAAGCAACCGGTAAGGCAAATCTACACAACTCATTTATGTAGATATACTCAACTCAAATAAAGCTCAACACATAAGAAATGAATGAAGTGATCTCACTGATTGAAACAATTAGGAAAGGGTACAAGAGCTATTACCCGAATTCCCAAAGACACTTTCGGAACTCCGAGCTTCAGCTCGACTTGACTCTAACTCCCAACTACTACTAGACAAAGAGCTACTCTAATAAGTGGAATGAAAATGATGTGATGTGATGTGTTGCGTTGTGTTGTGTTGTGTGTTACAAGTGAGTGAGGGGGTCTATTTATAGTGCTCCGAAGCCAACCGGGATGCTCCATGTGTAGGGACAAGTGTCATCAAACCCTCCTCCAAAGGGGGATCCAAAGGGTATCAAGGAGGGGTCGGCCGGCCTAGGTGGGTCGGCCGACCCACTCTTGGCTCATCTGGCCGTCCAATTTTGTTAGGATACTTCTTTGATGGTGTAGATTAGCCCCTTAAGCCGGTCGATCAGGTTGACATCCTCAAGTAAGGAATCCATGGGAATCCTATGCTCATTTGTGAAGCAACCGTGTCCATTTGATCAAACCGACTGCAATGGAGGGTGTAGATGTCTTCAATTTGTGCTTCTAAGCCACTTGGAAGAAGTTGGAGCCGGATCGATGACGTGGCTGGGTCGGTCGGCCTGGCCTTTTGCTCGGTTTGGCTTTGGTTCTTCCTATTTTGTACCTGTAGACCAACACTCACCAAGACTTGTGGAACTTTATTAGAATAAATAAAATGTTAGTATAAACCTTGATTTTCCCTCCGAAATGCCGGAATTCCAGAATATGTTGACGTATAAAATTGGTGTTTATTTGACATCAACACCCGGCGGCCTAGCTTGGCTCCCAAGCCGGCAAGCCTCGCCCCATGCCGACTCCAAGTGCTGCCCTACTGGCCCGCTCTCCTTCACGTGGTGGAGGTGTGGGCAGGGGTGGTTGCGGTGGCGACGTCCTCTCTTCCGGCGACTCCCACCATGGGACGCCGTCCTGTTGTCGCCCCTTCCTTGACCTCCTTTGCCTCGGTTCGCTAGGTGGCGACTGGCGAGACCTAGCAGCTGCTAGGGACGCGGTCGTTGCCGGCAACCTTGCTTGGGCTCGCCTGGTTTGGTGCTCGGTGGCGGATTGCAAGCCCCCTAATCCCCTTCTTAACTACTCTGCTTTGCACTCTAGTTTGCTACTACTAGAACTGTTATCTGTGTTTTTGGTTTGCTTGGCTTGATTTTCAACGTGATCAAGATTTTTAGGTTGTGATGCACTTGGGAATTAGGAGATGAACTTGAGTGATTCTTGGCTTGGATTGCTAATGATGTGCTTTAGATCTATGTGTTGAATGCATGTGTTAAGTAGACTTGGTTTTAGCTTCCAAAAGCTGTGATGGTTATTGCTCCATTGTTTGCTGAGCTTGATTTGCAATGTGCTTGAGTTGCTAAAAAAAAAGGTCATATGGATCATAGATGCTATGCTACTTATCAGCTGCTGATACTTGTTATTAGCGAATCCTAGGAAGTGTGACCTTTATCACCCTTGGTGATGAGTGATGACCCATGCCGGTCCCTATCGAGAATGGTCCCAGAGGGCCTCTGCAGATGGCTCACAACTAGCGATCCAAGACCCGTACTCCGAGCGATGGCCACACGTTGTGTTGGAGCCATCCTCAGATGGCAACGATCTCCCCGCTACGCGTGTTCTTCTGCGCTCCTCCTGGGTAAGCCCTGGCTAAACTCAGCACCAGGCACCCTGTGCTTTAATCATCCATCAGGATGTCATCTAGGGGCAACTCACAAATCAAATCATCTCTACTTCCATGGTCATTGACCTTACCATACATAAACTATCCTAACCAGCCGACCAAACCAAATCGACACCCCACTTATCTATGCCCACAACCACATTCAGCCTAACCTGCAACTACTAGCCCTAACTGTCGCATGTCATAACAATTTCAATGAATGAATGAATGACCGGTGAATATCGGTTCACTGTTCCGTGTTTTTTGCCAGAAGATTTATTTAAGCCAAAGCCAGTCTAAGTAGGTTTTACCCATTAGGTAGGGTTAAAGTGATTACCAGACTAAACTTAGGCTAACAAGGGTAATGACAATCAAGGCAGTCATAAAAGCTAAACAATTCAAAGACAGGCATGTATAAGTATTACATGATTAACAATTAGGCAGGTTAATAAGTATGCATTTTTAATAAACAATATAATTTAGCGAAAACTGGGTAATAGTCAATGAATATATTGATTTTTAATCCGCACTAGGGAAAATCGCAATCTCTCCCTAATACGGATAAACATGTAAAGAGTAAGTGTTAACTCGCCTTGCTCGGGTGGAAGGTCCTCCTCAGCTTCTCTGAAACTCCCTACGGGATCGCCTACATTTAAGCACACATACAATCCAATAATTACTTACTGATGCAAGTAGGGAAAAATGATGCATGCACATGCCCTAGGTTTTACCTTTGACGCTGTTATATAAGATAGGGCAACGAAGCTAAATTTCGTATGATATGCCATGCATGTCCGATTGCATGAGTAAATATTTTTACATTATATAGTACTCTGGCTACACCCCAAAATTACGATTTCGTACGATACGGTCATAATTGGGTGATTAAGGTTTTTGAAGCGACATACGATGACGACATGCCGTACTATGTTCTACAAACGGGGTTATGCTTATTGGAGTTGGCATTTACTAGGTGCTCCTAAATATATGGAGTAATCCTAAGTTATATGTCACATTAATATATTTTCTAAAGTCAGCACCTAATTTAATTAATAAAGCATGTGCTAATTATTTGTTGGTGTCTAGTAGTTAATTATTCTAATGGATATATTTAAACAAGATAGGCATTTTTAAAATGTCCTATATTTATTATGGCATTTAACTACCCATATTATTTTCTTAAGAATTTTAGGGTCAGAGTCATTAGTTCATGTAATTAAAATCAACCTAATTCCAGTTTAATTATTTTCTTATATACAAATTCTACTCATTTTATGAAACATCGCCATTCCTCTATTACAGGGGTTGTTTTCATATTTTTATAAAATCAGAAATGGCCTAATGTATTTATCCAAATTTTTCTAGAATTTTTGGGAGCCTTTAGCTATTTTAGATAAATTAATATCAATTTCTGGATTTAATTAACTGATAAAATCAGAGGAAAATGGGTTAATTCCCTTCGGGCCAACCGAGGTAACAAGCTGGCCCAGCCTCGGATGCGGCCCACGGCCCATTCTCGCGCGCGCCAACGCCGGCCGGGGTGGCTACGCCGAAAGCGTAATTTTGCGGGGCGCCAACGCAACGGTGCAGGCGCCGAACCCAGTGTGTGTCCACTTAACCTGACCGGTGGGCCAAGGGCCCATTATCAGTGGCTCAAGGCAAACGGATCGCAGCGCGCACTCGGGGAGTTTTCCTGGCAGGTGGGGCACGCGTGATAGTGACTTAGCTAACGAGCAGACGCACGGATCTTGGTGCAGGATCGACGGCTGATGGTCATCGTCTTCCTTCGAACGGGTGATGTGGCCGACGGCGGCGAGCGACGCGGCGGCGCTACCGCTATGGTTCGGCCGAGAGCGTTAGTGCTCCAGCATCTACAGCCTCCTATGGTCCTAATGATGCCCTCGTCAAGGCCAGAGCGGCCAGACGCGGCGGCGTGACGGTGGTGCCGGAGCCAAAGGCTCGCTGGAGTTGCCCACACACGCTATGGACCTACACTCTATGAAAATGAAAGGGGAGCTCAAGGAGGTACCGATGGTGCTTTTCGGGCTCACGGACGAGCACGCGGAGGGACATAGGCGGCTGGCGACGAGGAGCCCGACGGCAGCCGAAACAGGGGCGGCGGCGACACGGCAGCTCCGAGCTCCTCCGCTGAAATTGGGCGAGGCGAAATGATTAGGGCAAGGTTTAGTAGCTTGGGACGGAAGGAATTAGCCTTAGGCACACGGATTCAACGGGATGATCTCCGACGCCGGCGCGATGAGATTTGGGGGAAATGGGAAAATGGTGCCGGCGGGAAGGCTCTTGGCTTTATAGGAGCGCGGCGACGATGCCAAACCGAGGGCACCCTCAGTGGAGCGAGGAGTGAGCGGCGCGGCGACGGTACATGTGTGGCACGCGGCGCGGCTGGGATTGGGAACGGCGCGGCGCGACGCGGCGCGACCGTGATAGGTGTGGCGCGCGATGATGGAGCGCGCGGCGCGTTTAGAGCAGAGCAGGGCAGAGCCAAGCGGCGGCGGTGCGGCGGCAGGGCTACCGGGTAGGGGAAGCAAGGGAGCGAAGAGAGAGAGTGAGTGGGGCCCACATGTCAGCGCAAATTCAACCGAATTTTAAAAATTCAAGCAAATTTTGAATTAGCCCCAAAATTGGGATGTTACAATTTGATAAGGAATTAACCCTTCAAGACACGAATGA
>SPJY01026548.1:0-18672 GCA_005191435.1 Raddia distichophylla | reverse complement strand
GCAAGTTTTGTTCATTTTTTTAGGAGTACTGCGGGTATCTGGTGATTCAGTCCCACATCTATAACATGCGTGTTTTGTTCATTGTAAACCTGTAATGCCACATGCAACACTGATATATATATATATGGAAGGGAAAATATTGTGAAAAAATTATATATGTCATGATCATGGGAAATATCGTGTGATGCTTAGAAGTGATCTTTGTTGTAATCTTTGTGTGCATGATTTGGGTCTAACGAAATGATTTAATCGTACGGTAATCATGAATCATGGTTAGTTCTCTAAACGTCGTTATATACAAACGAGGGCAACTGCAAATGCCGTTGTATGTGTATTTGGTGGCGTATACAACTGCCATTGTTAGCTTCGATTCATAGCGCATATAAACGCCGCGATAGCTTGGATTCATGGCGCATATAAACGCCATGATAGGCCAGTTTTCTCGGCGTTCAAAAACGCTGTGGTAGGCCAGTTTTCCCGGCGATTAAAAACGCCATGGTAGGTGTGTTTTCCTGGCACAATTAAACGCCGGGAATGACTTTTCCCGACGGTGTTTTTCTTGACGCCATATAAACGCCATGAAAAGATCTTTTGGGGCGTTTCTACGTTTTTTAGGGCATTTATAGGCGCCCTTAGAACCGGTTGTGTTGTAGTGGCACTAGAGTGCTGATCCAGGGTCTAGTGCATATGTACAGCGGCCCTCTGGTAAGTATAAAAATTGAGGGCTGACACTTCCAGAATGGACGTGTGTGGGCGTGGCTCGTTTCCCTTTGGGATTCTTTGACAGAGCGGCGAGTCAAGCAAACTTGATGCCGATGTGCAGTGCCGTGCCTCCCACGATTGCGCCAACGGTATGCTTATCGTTTTGTTTTAGAGATTAGAGGTGGGTGATTGTGCCAGCGATATACCATTCGAATCAGAGAAATGTCGACGGAGAGCTACCAATTTGACGAAGAGTTGAAAAGCAAATGAATTTGACACAAGAGATCAACACAAGATATGCTCAAAAGAAAATATATGGAGGTAATCCTTTTATAGCTTCATGGAAATTTGAAATTTGAATTTAATAATTAAAAATCCATTATTCCTGTGAGGAAAGTGTGTACAGCCGACCTGTTTTGCACCTTGCCCGTTGTTTTATTTACTCTCGTTTTCTACTTAATGAATATGGTGTCGCGCGCGTTTGCAGGGTTATAACTCGTATTTGATATGTACTTCTTTTTCAAACCTTCTAATCTGCTTTTATTTTATTATTATAGCTTTTAATCTAGTCGTTATAATTCGGGTCCACAACAATCCATACTGTAGATCTTTCTTTTTCTCTTCAATTAACATGAGAATTTTTTAATTTTAGAATTAACTTGGTGACTTGTTTCAACTCTGGTTTAATATAACTAATAACGAGCAAGGTGGCCCGCACATTTGCGCAGGTAGATTTAGAGTTTATCTCTTATATTATAGACTATATTTATCTTTTTTATCTGATTTGGTGGACGTCAATTGAACTGTTATCTTGTGATAGCATATAGAGTTTAACTCTAACTCATAATCTTTTTTATGGTAATTTCCAATTCATAATCTATCTCTAATATATCATATCAAATTTATAATTTATCTCTAATATATTGGATATTATATTTATCTTTTTTTATCTAATTTGATGTATAACAATTGAACGATTTTCTGATTTGATGAATAAGTAGATAGATTCTAAAAGATTTTTTTGTAGCCAATGAAGACAAAGCTTAGTATGCTACGTTTATTTGGTCGTGCGTGAACCATGCATGTGGCTCAATGATTATGGCCGGCCTGGGCTCAATTCGTATCGGACGTTGTGTAACTCGTTCGCATCACATATATAGTCCAACGTTTTTCGAACGACGTGGTGAATTGTGGTGAATATTTTTTAATATCCACTAATTCTACAACTCATAATCTATCTGGAATATATTTTATCTCTAATATATTGGATATTATATTTATCTTTTTTATCTAATTTGATGTATAACAATTGAATGGTTATCTGATTTGATGAATAAGTAGATAGATTCTAAAAGATTTTTTTGTAGCCAACGAAGACAAAGCTTAGCACGCTACGTTTATTTGGTCTTGCGTGAACCATGCATGTGGCTCGTTGATTATGGATGGCCTGGTCTCGATTCGAATCGGACGCTGTGTAACTCGTTCGCATCACATATATAGTCCAACATTTTTCGAACGACATGGCGAATTGTGGTGAATATGTTTTAATATCCACTAATTCTACAACTCATAATTTATCTCCAATATATTAGAGTATATCTCTAATATATTAGATTAGGTTTAGTAGTTATCTTTTTAATTTTTTTCAATATCGACCGTTAGATTTACATAATGGTATTCATATTGAACGACGTAGATTTTTTTCTTTTTTTTCTATGATTAACGTGAGAATTTTACTATTTTTGATTAACGTGGGAATTTCTAGGATTTTATGATTAATGTGGTGGCTTCGTTTAACTTTGTTTTATATGTGTGTGTGTAGCAGAAGGTAGATTATCCTATGATAATCAATTATAAGCTTGAATTTGTAAGGTGCTACTATACTATACTTCAACGCACGTGGATTTGTCACACTGCAAAACAAGTTACCTATTACTTTTCCCATAAACAACTTTCAGCTTGAATTTGGTCGGTGCTGTAATACTACACACATAGAATTGTCGGATTACAAATACAAGTAACCTCAGAATATATAACAGTCAAATATTTAGATTTGACTATTAATTGAAGGAATTATATGCCCAACTGACAATCATAGGCCACATGAATTATTAGATTATGTGGAAATAGTTCTATGATATAATTTGTCATCCTATATCTACAAACAAGATCTGGTATTCAGTGTACCTATTTCACCTCTAAGGTCATAAAAATTCGCACGGCAAACAATACCAAAAAGTTATCTTAACCATGAAGAGAGGAATAAAAAACAACTAAACCCCTTTACTTATACATTTTGCCAGATAACAATAACTCAAAAAATTGTATACATATTACAATGCGACTAACCCTTGAGACCTCGACCAAAAACAATGATCGATTTATTGTTACGCAATTGCTATTTTGCAGGCGCCTGAAATTAGCCAAAACGTGGAGGCGCAAAAAATTCCACTTTCTTTCTACTGTTTTTTCACATTTGCATTTATGGAAGAAACGCTTCGCGATAGTGGATTTTTTTTGCGCGAGGTCGATTTTTGTATAGATATATTTTGTTTTATGTTTATTATAGATTTCTTTTGTTTTCTGTTTATTATAGATTTCTTTTATTTTCTGTATATTATAAATTTTATTTTGTTTTCTGTTTTTCACGTCGAGAGATTTTTTGCTCGTATAATTAGCGAAATCGTGCAGGCGCAAAAAGTTCCACTAATTTTCTACTGTTTTTCCACATTTCCAATATTGGAAAAAAATATTTTGCGATAGTGGAATTGGAATTTTTTTGTGCGAGGTCTGCACGCATGTACACGTCATGTGCCTGCACAAATGCTGAAATTGCAGGCGCCTGCCAAATAGTGCCTCCCTTATTGTTAATGCTTCGTGCCACCATGCAAAAGAACCGCGGTTGAAATTTATTTTTTATTTTTTTGAGGAAAAGGCAGGAGAACTGCCTTGTATTAATTCAATAAGAAAGTTACAAGATTTAATTTTAGGGGGAGGTTTAGGCGCATTCCTCCCGGACGCGCGCTACAAGTAAGCTAACTTATTACAAAACGAGCGCCTGCCACCCTCCAAAGGCGCAGGACCTCCACGAGCAAGTCAAAGAAGATCATCGGTGACAGCTCCTTCGAATTGAAAACGTGATTGTTTCTTTCGAGCCATAGGTACCATAAGGTTGCTAGCACGACGGATCTTAGACCCGGGGCAAGGTTGGGTAGCAGGATGTCATCAGCCCACCAGGCGCTGATATCGTCGGTGTGGGTCCACGCGGAGTGGAGAAGGCTTGGGGCGTTGAGCCTGCAAGCCAGGAGGTCCCAAATGTGGCAGGAGAAGGGACACTCGAGGAAGAGGTGTTCCGGGGTCTCCAGACATCGGAGACAAAGGGCGTAGAAGTAATTATTCGGCAGTTTCCTACGCAGGAGGACGTCCGAAGTCATGACCCTCCTTAGGAACAGTGTCCAAGCAAAGAACTTGCATTTGGAGGGTGCCCACTGCTTCCAAATGAGTGCTAGCGCTGTCGGAGATGTCCTTGCAGCAAACTGCAGGCAGTATGCTAGAGCGGACAGAGAAAATCCCATCTGCGGAGAAGCGCCAAACGGCTCGGTCCTGTTGGGTCGGACGTAGCGCAACACGACTAATCTTTTGCCAGAGGGAGACCAGCTCCACAGCAAGGTTGGAGGTTAAATTCCATCGTAAGTCCAACAGCCAGTTGTTGTTGTGCAGGGCATTGGCGACTGTGCGGTTTTTTCGTGCGGAGGCCGCAAAAAGTCCTGGGGCCACTTCCTTTGGAGTTTGCCCAAGGAGCCAAGTGTCGGTCCAAAAGAGAAAGGTGGCGCCATTTCCAAGAACCAACTCAGTACCCGCTCTGATGAGAGCCACGTCAGTAAGGTCCACCTTGTCCAGCAAGACGAGTCATGATCTTAGGGAGCCGAATTTGGCAAGCCAAAGCCAACGTAATTGGAGGGCGCAGGCAAAAATCTTTAGGTCAAGCACCCCGAGTCCCCCAAGGGTAGTCGGGGAACAGACGAGTTTCCAGTTGACACACACCCGTCCGCCACAATGTCACGGTTGAAATTTACACCCTACCTAAAGTTCTATCCACCTTATAGAAGATCCACACATGCATAGCATATCTCAAAAATTATAACGACTTGGTCAGAAATTTGCTTAGAATCAGTCCACCTTAGAGGTGGTGCTCACATGCAGGCAATGTTTCACATAATACAACACACTGTCTTAAAATTCGTTTAAAGCCAATGCACCTTAGGGTGCTCCACACATATGTAGCATATCTTTTGGGCTTTCGCCACCGCTTCACCCAAAAGGGCTAGCATGCAGTGGTATCAAGAATGAATGTTACAATTTAATGTGGTACTAAAGAGCGGAGCTTTCAAATCTTCCCTGCAATGGGGGTTGGCAATACGGTACTAAAGATCTTACATTATAATCTAATGTGATCGTAAAGAGTAGGCTGTTACAATATCCCCCTAATGGATATCTGCAATGTCGTATTAGAAAGTGGGGTGTCGTTGGTTTGGGCCAGACAACAAATTTCTTAGGGGTTGCCTCGCGGAGCAATTGGGCGTGGTTCGCGAAGCAGCTCGGGAAGCTAAGAAATTACGGAGGGAAATATCCCAGGGAAGCAATCCACCTGGTGGATTTTTGTGGTCTGTTGGAATCCCAGGGAAGATGAGTCACGGGGCCTTCCAACCCTGGGAACGAGGCTGCCAAACAGGAGGGAGGGGAAAGCGTAATTGCTACTGCTCTGTAGTATGTAGTGCTGCTGCTTGCTCATACGACACGGATCTGAACATCTAAAGAACTAAATACTACTGCTACTTGTTGCTGCTACTTGCTGACAGATCTGAACATATCAAAAATTCATACGTCACCCCAAAAAATAGGAGCACAAAATAATATTGCTGCTGCTAATTGCTCTGTACGGTATCTAAAAAAAACCATCCACCAAAATACAATATCTAATAAATTCAGAAAAGTAAATCATGCTAACCAAAACATTGTACACAATAATTTCATAGAAATGCTAGATACATAAAGCTTAGCAAATGTATATAGAATACTCATAGCACATGACAACAACATAAATACAAGCAAGTTTGCATTTTTTTTTGTCCGAATACGAAGAAACTAGTTCCACCTTCCTACGGTCCACTCAACATCACTCTATTATCCTTGATATCAGAGTCCTGCGGTCTGCATTATAATAAAACATGAAGGTGGTCATATATATACATGCTGAATCAAAAGCATATCAGAGGAAATGATTAAATTTTTTCCAGAAGTGAGTTAGAGACATGACCAGAATTCCACCATAACTTTTCAGCTAACAAGTAGTTACTATGAACCAAGTTCAACAATCTGCCCCATTAGACCATCAACAATGGCTTCACATATGCTGGCATGTGACCACAAAAAAACAAAAATATCACCTAGCCATACCTAGAAAACCATAAAATGCAGGCCATTCCTTCCCTGGAGCCAAAAGAGCAATGGAGACAATATTATCCCAACACAATCAGAAGACAAGATATATATAACAAATAAGCGTTCTCCATCTCAATGAATTAAAATTATTTCTGCTAGCAAACAATTAGGCTCGTATCTACAAAGCGTATGGCATCACAAAACCAGAAAATTAGGTAACAACCTCCCTTCTAGAGTAACTATTGGCACATTTAACTGAAACTTAGTTATAGCAATCTCTGCACATTAATTGCTCCATTGATAGATAAGTAGTTAAATGCTATACATAAGTAAAGAAACTCCGAATGAAAATGAAAATCTAGGTGCTCATAGAAATGAGCCAAACAAGGCTTGGATTGATGAACCTATAATGCTCAAACTTCAGTTTAACAATAGTTTAAACTAATTAATTAGCCATCTCTGAATTTGGGCAAATCATAAACTTGCTCCTGAATGAATCCATGGCCCAAATCTCAACATGAAAATAGACAAGTTGTATTTCAGTGTCATTGAACAAAATTGGTTACACTACCTCTCAACAGATCTGATTTTTCTTGCCTTGTTTATCCTCCACTTATTGTCATGATTAATTGATGTATTTCTTTCATGGTAATTAGCAGTTTCACCCTCAAGTTGTTTTTTTTAAAATGACATATATAAGGTGTTTGAACATTTCAGCTTGATTTCAACCTGGACTTTGTATCATGGTGCCAAAATCCAAGAGGCAATAACTACTATAATATGGATGCTCCCTTAGGAACAGCCTAGTACCAGGGCGTTGCCCTGAACGAGTGTCGTTGGTAGTAGAGGGCGTCGACGGAAGTCGATGGCGCCCTATGGTGAAGAGGTAGCAGGCTGTACAGAGCCACCGACCAGAATCGACGGCGCGCCTAGACTGATTCTTGCGGCAGGTAAAAGCTGCCCTTTTCTCTGATGTTCCCTTTATTTATAATTGGTGCCTAGCACCTTAACAAACACTTAACAAACTAACAACCTTAGCTAACACTCTGGATAAACTCATGCTAAGAAAAGGATAAAGAACAAACTGATGGCAAGAGCCTAAGGCTCTGCCTGATCTAGCGGAGCACCTGGAGAAGGCTCCGTCGGCGCGGCAACAACCTGCTGACGACCGCGTTGCCGATAATACACCCGTCCAGGTGCATCCATATCAATGCTCCCCGCTCCAACCCAAGCTTGTCCTCAAGCTTGAAGTCAGGGAATGCTCGGCGGAAGTCGAGAGCATCCACCCAAGTGGCCGCTTCCGTAGGTTCGCCAGCCCTATGAACAAGAAATTGGCGATGACCCTTGACGAAGCGCTGGCCCAAAAGCTGATGAGGAGCTGGCAGTGCAGGATCCAAAGCCGGAGCAAGCAACTCCTGCGGAAGAGAAGGAGCAGCTGCTGGTGGTTGTCCTTTGAACTCCTTGAGCATGGACACATGGAAGACATTGTGAATACAGGCATCCGGGGGTAAGTCCAGGCGGTAGGCGACCCTGCCAATGTGAGCAACGACCTAGAAAGGACCATAAAATCGCGGAGAGAGCTTATGGTGTGAAGCAGTGCGGAGAGAGAGTTGACGATGAGCTTGGAGACGTAGCCACACCCAAGTGCCGACATGAAAAGTGACTTCCCTGTGGCGCTAGTCATATTGTTGTTTCATCCTGTTCTGGGCGTGAAGGTGGCTGCGAGCACGGGAAAGAAGAGCATCCCGGTCCACTAACTGGCAGTCCACTGCATCAACCATGGTAGTACCTTGACTATAAGGAACCAGAGGCGGGGGAGGCCGGCCATATACAAGCTCAAATGGGGTCATCCGAAGTGCTGAATGATAGGACGAATTGTAGCAAAACTCCGTCCATGGCAGCCATTTGACCCATGATGAAGGATGTTCACCCGCCAAGCACCTTAAATACATTTCTATGGTGCGATTGACCACTTCGGTTTGGCCGTCCGTCTGTGGGTGGTAGGATGAAGACAATAGGAGCCGGGTGCCACACCGTTTAAAGAGGTCCAGAACGTGCTTGTGAAGATGGGATCCCGATCAGAGACAATCGACTCGGGCACGCCATGGAGACGGACAATCTGGTCGAAGAAAACATATGCGACTGCTGGAGCTGTGGTCGGCTTCTTGAGTGCAATAAAGTGGGCATACTTGGAGAGACGATCGACGACCACCAATAGTGCAGTCCTGCCTTGTGACTTGGGAAGGGCCACCAAGAAATCCATTGAGATATCTGCCCACACATGGAGCGGGACTGGTAGTGGCTGCAAAAGGTCGGCCGGGGACAGTGTGCTTGCCTTATGATGTTGGCAAATGGAACAGCAACGTACATAGTCTTCAACGGAGCCGCGGAGATCCTCCCAGTAGTAATGTGGCTTGAGGTGATGCAGCGTCTTATGGACACCCTCGTGTGTCAGGTCATGGACCGAGGCCAAGATGAGGGGGCGCAGCTCTGAGGCCGCGCGTACAAACAGGCGGCCGTCGCGAAAGAGTAACCCATCCCGCACCGTCCACTGGATCGAACGAGCGGCGACGGTCGGTGCTGGTGTCGGCTAGGACAACCTAACAAGGAAACGCAAACGTTAACGGTGGAGGAATTGGAAAAACTTTTTCGATTCTGATTGAGCTTAGGTTACAACGAGCTACGTTGCCCTGGCTATATACAGTTGAGCTCTCATGCCGTTTTGCCCTCACAAGTACATGGAATATAGAGGATAGGACAGTGATCCTAGTCTAACTTCCCCTGTTTTTCCCTTGGTCGGGTTACCAAAGAAAGGGCCTGCCCGTCTTCTCGCCTTGCCTGCCTCCCTTTCGCAACCTTTGCACCTAGGGAGAAAGCAATAGCTCGCTCTTTTCGTCTCAACTTTGTCTCTAGCTGTCGTCAGAGTCTTCCTTCGTCTTGTAGCGACAATTATAGATTGCTTCGGCAGACGCAGGGCATCTTTGAATCATGAGCTTTTTTCTGATTGACTACCTTGGGCAGGAATCCTAAACTTCCCACCCAAGGGCCATGATTGCCACACGAGTTGACCAATAGTGTCCTGGGCCACACTTCAACCTGGAGTGGACTCCGGAACATGTGGCGATATAGGAAGCAACTGGCGTGTGGCTTTGGCCCAGTATGGTCCTCGGGACATGTGGCGCTCCGAGAAGGATCCCACGTAAGGTTTTGGCCCGAGTGGTCTTCAGGACGCGCGTCAATATAGGGAGGACCTCGTGCGAGGTTTCGACCCAAAGTGGTCTCCGGGACGCGTGGTGTTCTGAGGACTTCGCATGAGGTTCCGGTCCAGAGTGGCCTCCAAGATGCTCGCTGCTCCTAAATGGACCTTGCGCGAGGTTTTGGCTCGAGGTACCCTCCAGGGCTCATGGCGATCCAAAAAGGGCCCCACGCGAGGTTTCAGCCCGAAGTGGCCTCTGGGACACATGTTGCTCCAAGTAGGACCTCACGCTGGGGCTCCGAGACATGTGTTGTGGGCATCTGGGGCATCTTCAGCACTAACTCTTATTGTCTAGGCCAGGGGGTCCATCCCTATAACATACCACTAAGAAGTCCATCTAGATGTCAATCCATAAGAGCAATTTAGCAATGGAACATGTATTATACAAGTGACACATCAGACCTAGCTATCTGCATTTAGCAACAAAGGATGGTACTATGGTAGTCTGCATACCACTATAAAGAAGGAAAAATAAGGAAAGCACATTATGTCTTCAGTAGAAGGCTTAGAGCATTTCCAACGATCCTATGTTAGGATGTCCCGCACACTATTCACTCCTCTTTTTCACTATTCATCTACATTTCGTTCTCTCATATTTTATTCGCTACAATACTATGTCGTCCTAACTTAGTCCTTGTTTGTTTAAGCTTCTATCCAGCTTTAGTCTCAGAAGCCAGAAGCTCCAACAAACAGCCAGCCTTTGGAACCTCCTTCAAAGAAGCCAAAAGCCACCAAAAGCATAATTTGTACTGTGATTTAAGCTTTTCTCAGAAGCTAGTTTTTTGACTTTTCTTAAAAACAACTTTTAGAGAAGCTGCAGCTCAAACAAACAGGGCCTCAGGACCCATTGGAGATGCCCTTACATCCTAAAGCCAAAAAAACAGGGGAACCCTATCTACTATCATACTTTGTGAACATTAGCACTGTCAAACTTTTGATGGATTGTCATATTATACTAATACCACCTGAAGTACAGTATGCAACAAACAAATTAGCACATTTTAGTGTGTTGAATGTGGGGCAGCGCTAAAACAGAGACGGAGATGCCATTATCCAGGCCTTATCTTCTCCTCCCTTCTGTGGTGACCTCTGTTAGAGGCAACCAAGGGAGGTGATGCAAGCTTCACCCGAGAGGGAGCAATAGAGAGGTACAACAGGGTTCACCTAGCATGCCTCAAGGTTAGAAACTTAGCATGGCTTGTCAATAAAATGTTGTGTATGCTCATAAATGTTTCTTGCGGCAGAGCAACCCTGTAATGCAAGGGTTAAAAATTGTTTTCACTGTTTTTTTGAGAAACAATCTAGGATTGAACCAGTGTTCTCCAGGCCAACGTCTTTTGAGGATTGTATGTACTTGAATGCTTGACCTGAGGAGGCTCAGAAGGGCTAATCTCATACTTTCTGATACAAACTCCAGGTTTTCACCAACCGAATGTTTTCATTTTCACAGGTTCACCATCAAGTGGATGTCTTCACTCTCGAAGTGCAGATGAAATTTCCTGCAGAGAATTATAAACCTCAAAAGAAATAAGAAATTAAATTGAAAAGAAAGCTCAACCAAGCATTATTGTTCGATATCACTACATTAAATCCTTATAAGCAATAATCTATAAATTAGTTATAAGCAGTATGGCCTAATTGGAAATGCAAAAATGGACTAAATGTACATAGTCATATAAAATTATGAATGATTGCAGCATTACCACATTAGATATGTAATTGTTCAACACTTGTGATGCCAGTACCATGTTGTATTACTACATTGATAAAATACGGTGTTTTGGGGTATTTGCTATTTTGCAACTCTAAAGAGCGTTAATATACTTGCCTGCCACTCTTTCTCATTGACATGTGGGGTCATATGTGGCTATGACAATGGGCCAGAGTGGAAATATAGCGAAGCCCACTCTAGAGAGTAACAATTTTCATAAATTTAAATTTTTTAATATAGCTGGTAGGATTGCTATTGCAATTACCACCTTCAACAAAGATAGCAATACATTAGCAATTTGCACTTGAACCGTTTATAATTTTATATGACAGTAAAAGTTTAAAGTTCTTGTACATGGAACTTCTCTAAGGAGTGAAACATATTGTTGAAAAAACACGTAGGAGCATGATAACCCAATCTGACCTAACAAAGTAAAGAGATTCAAATATACTTTAGAGAATAACAGTAGAGAGGAATGAGTACAAAGTGTAGTGAATGGCAAAAACATCAGATCATGTGTTCTATGTAAGAATAGCTATAATTCAAAGGGCCATGGGCCCATGATACGAAGAACAGCTTCGCTATGGGAAATATGTAGGCATGTGTATAGAAAACTGAAAGTACACATTGTGTAGCAGAGTTCAAGGTCTCACCTTAGCTGCCCACAGATAGCTTCAGAAGCATTGGCAATCTTAGTATGACAAATAAATAACAGGGCATGAAACGGCCAAAAATGTGAGCCAATTCAGGCCTAGTCACCACCACATAGGCCATGAATACTCCTCCTATATAGAAATGATTCAAAAACAAGAGGTATAAAAAAGGAAACCGACTAGTGGAAATGACAGACACCCCAGTTATCTAGTTAGGACCCCATTTGTTGGTAAGAAAACCAGAACTATTTTTGATTATTTGCAGCTATCAACAGGCATGCTCTATTACACCCAAAATCATATTGGTCCACTAACTCTGAAAATCTAATAAAGCTTGTTTGCAAAATTGTTCAGGTCTTGCACTCACAAATCAGATGGATGGTGTTTACATGATAAGAGCTAGTACAATGTACAAAATTTAGAAAACAAAAAGACTGTTACCATGTCCGTTGCACCTTGGGTATGTTAGCCACGGGTCCTGTGCAAATACTGTCATGCACAAACCAGTCAACCACAAAACCATGCCAATAAGCTTAGGGTCAACTGAAAAAGTTCAGACCTTTAAGCTCTGATGGTAGGAGGATGGAGACGGCATAGGCAGAAAAGCATCTAGAGGCTGGACTTCTCCAGAAAAGCATCAGTTATTACTTGTTCTTCAATTTAAGCACGCTTATCAGCCTTTCTGAAACATCTGTGTCAAGAATGATACCATTTTCCATCATAAATTCCCATACCTCATAAGCCATTGTAGATTTTCCCTCATCCAAAAGACCGTTGATTAAATACTTGAATGTCAAGGTATCTGGCTCTACACCTCTTGTCCTCATATCCTTAAACAGATCAAGAGCTTCAATTGCTCTTGATCTTTTTCCAAGCCAATATATGAGTGTGTTAAAAGTAACAGTGTCAGGTGCAACTTCCTTCTGAATCATTTGCCAGAATATTTTCTGAGCATGCTTGAAATGGCCAGTCTTGCACAGGTTATGGAGCATAATATTGTACAGATTAACATTAGGAACAATCTGAGCCTTTAGCATCTGCTCAAAAAGTTCTTCGGCTAGATTGTAGTATCCTACACCAAAAAGACCATTGATCAGAGTTCCGTATGTCACAGCGTCGGCTTGCATTCCCTTATACACCATTTCCTTGAATAACATCAGTGCAGAATTCATCCTTTTGGCCTTGCAAAATGCATCGATTAGTATGTTACAGGATACGATATCACAAAACCCACCAACTTCCATATGATCAGAAACGAAAGCAAATGCCTTGTCCAGTTGATGAGCTTTGCACAGTCCTTTTAACAACTGATTATAGCTGTAACGGTCAGGATTAACACCACTCAGTTCCATCTTTCTTATTAAATTTTCAGCTTTCTCGATCATACCTATATTGCAGTAATGGTTTAAAAGGATATTGTATGTAACTACATCTGGTTCACATCCATTTTTCCGCATGAAGGATACAACGCTGTAGGCTTTATCCATGCACCCAGCTCTCCAGAAGCCACTTGTTAGGGCGTTGTAAATCGAGACATTCAGTTCTATATTAAGACTTAACATCCTTGATGCCAATTCAAAAGCCTCATCAACTTTGCCATTCTTACACAACCCAAAGATCAATACACCACAAGCAACAACATCTGGTTTAAGGTCTGTCCTAACCATTTCTTCCCAAAGTCCGACTGCTTCTGATAGCCGCTTATTGTGACATAAACAACCAATAATCGTCGTGTAACTGACAATATTTGGGATGGTTCCTTTCTTCTTCATCTTATCTAACATCTGCAGGGCATCATATAACCTATTTTGTTTACACAAATAATCAATGTATATGTTACATGCCCAAATATCTGGAAAACACTGATATTTATCCATGTCAGTCAGAAGATCCTCTACAAACTCAATCCTGCCTGATTGACACAGTGCAGAGATCCACCTTGAGTAAGTAAATGAAGTCAAGCAAAAACCTTTTTCAAGTGCCATGCCGTAATATTTCTCCACCAAATCGAAGCAACAATTCTTAACTAAAACACCTAGGAACCTGTTGTAGTCAACGCCAAACTCACGGCAACCAGATGTGACCATCTCATCAAATGTATCTACGACTGAATCGAACTTGCCAGCTCGGACATAGCCAGACAAAAGGATCCGATACATACAGCGATGCAGTGCCACCCCCTGACTCCTCACTCTACCCATGAACTCCAACAGCAGAGCAAAGTTTTCATCTATAAACAGCAAGCTCACAATGTACGCTATCGCAAACTGAGTATGATCAAATCCCGGTCGCGTCTCTGCCCACCAGTAAAACTGAACAGCTGTCTCCGAGTCTGACAAGCACCGAAGCACCGAGTTGACAACAAAAGGATCCAGCTCGAGGTGGAGCCTGTCCAGTTCTAGCTCCACGGACTCTGACCACCTGCCGCATTCCAGTGCTCGCCCGATGACACCATTGATGTCCGTACGCACCGGCTGGAAAAACTCCGACAGCCGCCCAATAAGATTCCCTGGGGAGGCATTTTCCCCGCTAGCACTGAAACGAGCCTGCCTCGACGAGAAGATCCAAGGCACAATGTGGAGGACGCGAAACCTGCTAATCTGAGACGATCTGGATGGTCGTTTGGCCAAGAACATGATAGATTTTCCAAGAGAAATTTGGGTATTTAACCTCCCAAAAATTGACCTCTTGGTATTTACCCTCTCAGGGCTCAATTGGATTTACAGGGAAAAAACCCATGGTACAAAAATGGATCCACGAAGGGGATTTTAGTGGCACTTCACTTCCCCGTCTCTCCTTTCCCCGTTCCCCGTATCCCATTACCCGCGCGCCCCGTGCTCCACCTTACCTCCCTCGCCGCGGCGCCCAAGGTGGAGGAGGTTGGGACTCGGACACCGCCGGCAAGATCTGGAGCAGGGGAGGCTGAGTGCCGCCGTCCCGGCCCACGCCGAAGGAAGGAGCGCCGCCGTGGGGAGAGGTGGAGGGCACCGCCGCAGGGAGAGGTGGAGGAGGTTGGGCGCCACCGGCCAGATCTGGAGCAGGGGAAGCTGGGCTCCGCCGGCCCGGTCCACGCCAAAGGAGGGGGCCACCGCGCGGGGAGAGGTGGAGGACCCTGCCGCGCTAGTCCAGTGGAGACGGCGCCGCCGCCGTCGAGCGAGGACGGCGGCCGGTAAGGGGACTTCTTGCGGCGGCGGGAGAGGTGGCAGCCGACGGAGCGGGGCAGCGCGGCGGGTGGGCGCGGTGGAGGAGGTCGAGGAGGACGAGCTACACGAGAGTGGAGGAGAGATGACGACACGAGGGGACGCCGGAGGAAATGTTTCTCGTGTCCAGACGCAGGGGAGGATTCCCCGTGGATTTCGGGCGGAACGGGGCGGAAGCACATCCTCTGACTTTACGTGGGCACTGACATGTGGGCCACGGTATCCCATGGGCCCACATGTCAGTGACCCAAAGTCATGGAACTGTAAAGTCAGAGGATTTGCTTTCGAACGGGGTTGACGAACCCGGATAAATGGGCTGTCAAATGCACAGTTACTTGACATAGGGGTGGAAACGAGCCGGGCCGAACCGGGCGCGGGCCTGGCCCGCTTAGGCCCGTGTAGGAACGAGCTGGGCCTAGCTCGGCTCGCCAGCCAAACGGGCAGGACAGAGAGCCTCGGCCCGAGCCAAGAGGAGCTCACGGGCTGGCTCGTTGGCTCGGCAGGCCGATCATGTCCACTGATCAGCCGGCCTACTGCTTTGCGTACTGCTGAAATGAGACAGCCCAAAAGGCCACCGCCTATTCCCCATGGCCCACCTGGACTAGTTGGTAGTTGTAAGTGTAAGCTTCCATGGGTTTAATGTTTTGACAATTGATGCCAACTGGGCCTCAATAGATCGCATCAAGGATAAGGATGTTATTTTTTAGTTCTTCTATTTTCCTTATGTGCGTGTCTGCTTCTGGTCATCCGGCCCATTGATGTCTGCAAGCTCATCTCTCTGGTTGTAGGTCCCACTGAGCACAAGTTTCAGTTCATCCGAATGAGGTCGAGCGGGTTCTAGAGACGCCAGGTGTCTAGGGTTCGAGAGAGTTCCTGAGTGGGATAGCTGTCCAAGATTCGGGTTTCTTAGCGCCTAAGAAAGTGCCAGGAAGTCTCCGGAAGCCACTTTCCAGCTGTCCAAGGATTTCTTAGCGTCGAAGTCACCTAGTTTCCCGCCTAAGTCATCCTAAGTTTCCGCCGAGTCCGCAAGTCGTAAAGAATGCTAAAAGTCGAGCCCACGGCTGAGTCAAGAGAGAGGTGTCCGAGGGTGCCGGAGAGTGGTTTCTATAGAATTTAGGGTCTATCCATTTAGTAATAGGTGGTGAAACTTAGTTAGTTGGATAGCCCTTTCTCTTAGCTTTCCGGAATGTCCAAGATCGTAAAAAACGGTATTCGGGAGCAAAAGATATGAATTTTTTAGTGTGTGTCCAGAGTGCTTACTGGAGCTGGTCGGACCGGATCCGGCCACCGTCGGACCGGGTCCGACCAGGCCGTAAATTGCTAGCGACTAAGCCCCCAAATGCAACGCTACTGTCGGACCGGGTCCGACCAGGCCGTAAGTTGCCCAGCGACTAAGTCCCCAAATGCAACGCAACTGTCGGACCGGTTTCGACCATTGTCTGACCGGGTCCGACCAGGCCATCGGCTCTCCCAGCGACTAAGTCCCGAAAACTATTCTCCTGTCGGACCGACTCCGACGGTCTTCGGATCGGGTCCGACGGATCGATCTGAATCTCGGGAATTCAGATCTGAGCCGTCCATTCTTAGGGTTTCGCCTTGTGCCTATAAATAGGAGCCACCAGCACGGAGGAAACTTGAGAGAAACTCATCAAGCAGCCACCCCTTGCCCTAACCACCAAGAGAGCTCCTCCCATGGTTCCCGTCTCCACCTAGGGTTCCATGTGCTTGAGAGATTGAAGGAGAGAGAGGGAGAAGAAGAGAGGAAGAGGAAGCAGAAGGTGCCCCACACCTCCTCTCATCCATCCTCAAGTTTTGCCCCTTCTCCCATGGTGTTCTTGTCCTAGTTTCCATGGTGGGAGAGAAGGGGTAGTGGTGAGAGACGGTCTCCGATCTTGTGCTCTTGGGACTTCGCCGCCGGAGAGATCGTCACCGCCCCGTGATTCAACAAGAGAACGACTACATCAACCGTGCCGTAAACCCACCATCCGTTGGTGGTCACCGCCTTGTGCAGGGGTGCATCCTCTCCATCCGTTGGAGCCACAAGTCCGCTGTGTGTCAGCGGCCACCTCCGTGTGTCGGTGGTGCCAAGGTGTTCGTGTATCGGAGCCCAATCCTCCATGTGTTGGGGTACCTCATGTGTTGAGGTGAAATCCACCGTGTGTCGGTGGTCGGTGCCGTGTGTCGGTGCTGGTGGGATGTGAGAGCTCTCACTTGTGAGAGAACTCGCTTCCGTGTGATGGTTTGGAGCTCGCCTACCATGTGTTGGTGAAGAGCTACCACGAGTGGATCGAGGGCTAGGAACGAAAGGGTTCCGACTTCTCTGTGTGAGAAGTTTTCTCAACGGAGACGTAGGTGTTTATGTGTTGAGCACCGAACTTCGGGAAACAACTCGGTTTGCGCCTTCTTGTCTCACTCATTTACTTCCGCATATTGATTTGATCGTTTGCATGTGAGTGCTATCGAGCCTCCTAGTAGTCGCTTGTTCCTCATTGTGATCGTTTCCGCAACTAGACTCTAAATCCATTGATAGCTTGTGTTTCTAATTTGACTAACTAAGCATGCGAATTGAGAGAAGTAAAATTTGAAAAGAGCCGATTCACCCCCCTCTCGGCCTAGGATCCTTACAAGTGGTATCAGAGCTCGGCTCTCTATTTGTGCTTAACCGCATTAGAGATGGTCGACGGAGGTAGTGTCGCAAGTAATCGAATACCTCTGTTTAATGGATCTCACTTTGCTTTCTGGAAAAGACGCATGGCTGTTTATCTCCAATCTATGGGCTTAGATGTTTGAAAGGTTGTAGAGTCTCCACTAAGCTTCACACTTGCGAAGGACAGCTCCCACACCTGAGCAAACTAGATTGCTTGAACTAGATACTAAAGTCATGAATGCACTGTTCTATGGTTTGAGCATGGATGTGTTCGATAGAGTCAGCAACCTTCCCACTGCACACGATGTTTGGACATCACTTATAGAAATCCACGAGAGGACAGCCTCTGTCAAAGAGGGCAAGTTGGTGGTGGTTAAGAAAAAGTTTGATCAATTTAGGATGCTTTCTAATGAGAATGTTAATGAGATGTTTTCTAGACTTAACCCCATAATCAATGAGCTCAAGGGGCTCGATTCTTCTCTGTCAGATGTTGATGTGTGCTGGAAGATGATCAGGGTGTTGCCAAGACAAGAGTACCGTGATATCATCACGTACCTCTCCAACAATGGCGAAGTCGAGAAGCTTGCTCCCACAGCTCTCCTGAGCAATCTCACGGCTCATGAAATGCTCATCATTGAGCCTGGGGCACCACCTGCACCTAAGAAGAACAAGGTCGTTGCCTTCAAGGCAAGTGGATTCAAGCAGAGTGGCACTAAGACAAGCTCAGCTGAAGATGGTGGAGAGATGACGCTGAGTCAGTTCGACGCTGGATTTCAGCAACTGGGGTTGTTCATGAAGAATGCTAGAAAGTTCATGAGTAACAATGGATATGGGGACTAGAGAAGGTCCGGGAGAAACTCATCTGCATCACTCCGATGCTATGAGTGTCAAGAAAAGGGCCACATAGCTTCAATGTGTCATCAGAGAGGAAACATCAAATATAAGGAGAAGGGAAAGGACAAGGGCGATGGTGAGAAGCTGAAGCACATGGAGAAAGACAGGAGGAAGAGTTTCCAAAAGTTAGGCTTCAAGGGCTTCTCAAGCAAGGCAAGAGGCTGGCT
>SPJY01026509.1:0-21585 GCA_005191435.1 Raddia distichophylla | reverse complement strand
TCTCCACGTTTTTTTGGGCCCTATCAGGTGGTCGCTCGAGTGGGCAAGGATGCTTATCGGTTGGCGCTGCCAGTTCCTTCCCGGCTGCATATGTTTTTCATGTGTCTCTCCTTAAATTGTTCAAGGGTACTCCAACATCAGCACCTTCCCCACTGCCCGTGGATGTTTCTCCATCTTTAGATCCAGCGGCCTCTGTTCCTCATCGTATCCTGGCACAACGGTTTGTCAAGGGTCACCGCCAGTTCCTGGTGCATTGGATGGGTGAGTCGGAGGAAGAAGCCACTTGGGTGGATGCTCTCATTCTGTGTCGTACTTATCCTGATTGTTAGCTTGAGGACAAGCTGGAACTGGAGGGGGGGAGTATTGTTACGTCCCCTGCTCGTGTGTACGACCGCAAGGGGCAACGTGGTGGGGGCTGAACCAGGTGAGGCTACGTCCTGACCCTGGTATGACTAGATAAGTGTTTCTGGTTGTTAGTGGTTAAGTAGGCTTATCCTATTGTTAGTTGGTTGTGTGTGTTTATCTTTACCTCTTATCTCTAGAGTTGGTTGTGTGTTTGTTAGCTGGTTGTTGGCTGGTTGAGTCCAGCATGTTTGGGAAATAATGGGGGAAGGAGAGGAGAAAAGGCACGTTTAGTTGCCACCAAACCAGAGTCTAGGCGCTGCCATCGAAAACTGGCCGGTGGCGTCATACCGCCAATCTTTGGAGCGAGGCCGCCGTTTTGCGCCGCAGCTCCCTACTACTTCTCGATCAGGCCTTCGCCCTGGTACGCGAGCCTTTGATCGAGAACACTCTCAACAAATTACTTGTGTAATCGGTTCATTAGAGTGCGGAGGAAGTAAGAAAAGAAAGAAAACCGCGCAAAGATGTTGTTGCGCACCAAGTTAGTGTGAAACGCTGTTGATTTCCAACATGTCATATCTGTGGAGGATCTCATTGAATGTGTCATATGACTTGCAACTGAATATGAAATTCATAGTGTAATAGTCATGGGTTTCTTATGACTTCCAAGGAGAAACCTGATCAGTGTTATATGTTTTCTTTTAAGTTGTATGTGATATCTGAAATATGACCATTGGGCTGTTCTTTTTTAGTATGAACTGTTATTGAAATCTTGAATGTTATGAAAGTTAAATATTCTGATATTATTTTTTTGAGTGTCCTGTAATGTGTTAAGACAGATTGATTGTTCAATGTTGTGCCACTGAAATTCTCCCTTTTGTGTTTTCTGCATAAGCAACAAAGCATCCTATGATTTATTTCTACTGCGTATCAAATTGCAGTTACAATTGAGAAGTAATGAAAAGCCTATTTCAAATTTCTTCACCAAGAATGCAACATCTTGTGACCAACCAGTGCTGCCTGATAAGATTTCACAGAACTTGGTGGAAATTGAAACCTTCAGAACTTTAAAAGAGGAATGCGATAAATCAGGGGAAATTCAATTAGTCAGAGCAAACCAACAGCACCTGGCGGGGAAGCAAGATGCTTCTAGTATAGGTGAGGATGAACCTGTCACTTTGGGACTTCAAGATTTTGATAAAGCTCAAAGCCTAAAGCAGGAAGACATCATGCCTGATGGTTCAATCCAGAAACAAGAAGCTTTCAATATTAAGAGGAAGATTGAGGACATTGAAGTTAATTCCGAGATGAAGATGGAGAACAGCTCTATGTCGCCTTTTATACCTATGAAAAGGAAGGGAAAAGGCGCAAAGGTTGCTTCAGATGGACAAGCGTCACTGCTTTCATATTTTGCAAAGAAGTAGCTTCCCATGGTTAGCTTAATGCTTCGCCTAACATGCCGGTTTACAACGGAACTGTCTCTACTAGTCTTCAGTGCCCAGTATTTTTTTTTTTGACTAATGATGTTCTCGGTATTGACTTCCTTTGAAAGTTTCTGGTTTAAGCGTGTACTGCTATCCGGCGCCTGTCAAATACACACTTTTGCCATTGCATCTTCGTATACTGCCTCTGGTTTCATAATACTTGTCGTTTTGGATATTGACACGGCGTTCGAAATGCAACTTTGACTATCAATTACTAATGAAATATAGGAAAAAGTCTACTTACCCCCCGAAGTATCGACCCGGGTGTATATAACCCCCTGACTTTGAAAACATGAATTCTGTCCTACGAATTATTGAAACCGGTGCAAATAACCCCTTGGTAGTTGTATTTAGGACAGTTTTGCCACCGTGGAGGTCCAGGTGGAGAGGTATTGCCACATGTCGTGGGTCCCACATGTTAGTACAATCACATGTATAACCCAAAAAAAAAATGGGACCCATTTAGGTCTCTCCTTCCTCTCCCCTCTCTCCTCTCTTCCTCTCGGCTCTCCTCTCTCACTCACCTCCCTGTTCCACCAAGTCGCCGCCTCCTAAATGTGCTACTTTAGTTAATCGATCCACGATGACACAAATAGAACCAAATCCTGATTTGGTTCGAGGAAGTCCCACTATAAAGTCCACAGTGATCTCATCCCATTTCCATTCGGGAATTTTGATTAGTTGAAGAAGTCCTGCTGGTCATTGATGTTCAGCTTTAACCATTTGAAAGTTATGACATTTTGCTGTATATTCAGCTACATCTCTCCTTATTCTAGGCCACCATAATTGGCTTTTCAGATCATGGTACATTTTTGAACTACTTGGATGAATGGAATATGGTGTATCATGGGCTTCCGATAGGATGGTTTGCTTTAGGATCTCATCATGTGGCACAAAAATTCTATCATTCATCCAAAATATTCCGTTATCATCTTGTCGGAACTTACCCCCCTTGGTTCTGTTCATCCGGATTTTAATTCTTTCAGTGCTCAGATGACCTAACTGTTTCTCCTTGATCTGGCTCATCAGAGTTGGCTGTAATTCCAAATTAGCTATAAATCCTTCTTCCACTATATTTAAATTGAGCCTTTCCATATCCTTAAGAAGAGACTCAGGCATTTCTGATAATTGCAGATGATGGCACTTGAGCTTTCCTGCTTAATGCATCTGCTACTACATTTGCCTTACCCGGATGATATTGAATATTGAGATCATAATCTTTAATCAGCTCCATCCATCTTCTTTGACGCATATTTAGATTTGATTAGGTGAACACATACTTCAAACTCTTCTGATCTGAATAAACGCCACACTTTTGTCCCATTAAATAATGCATCTAAATTTTCAAAGCATGAACTACTACATCTAGCTCCAAATCATGTGTTGGATAATTTTCTTCATGCTTTCTTAGTTGTCAAGATGCATAAGCTATGACTGTACGGCCTTGCATAAAGATACATTCCAAACCTTGCTTGGATGCATCGCAAAATACCTGAAACTTTTTACTGGTACCAGGGGTAGCTAAAACAGGGCTTCTGGTTAACCTATTCTTCAGTTCTTGGAAACTCTCCTTGCAAGCTTCTGTCCAGACAAATGGGGTATTTTTTTCTAAGCAGTTGAGTCATGGGTCTTAATATCTTCGAGAAATCCTGAATAAATCTTCGATAATATCCAGCTAATCCTAAGAAACTTCTGATCTCGGTGGTATTTGTAGGTGTTGGCCAATCAGCAACTGGGGCTATTTTTTATGGATCTACTTTAATTCCTCTGGCCATAATGATATGCCAAAGAAGGCTTATGTCATCAATCTAGAATTCACACTTGCTGAACTTAGCATAAAGCTTATATTCTCTCAATTTTTCCAGTATTAATCTCAAGTGTTCAGCATGCTTTGTCGCATTCTTGGAGTATATCAAGATATCATCAATAAATACCACTACGATCTTATCCAGAAATTCCATAAGAATCTTGTTCATGATGTTAACAAAATGAGCAGGAGCATTAGGTAATCCAAAGGACATAACTAGATACTCGAAAAGTCCGTACCTAGTAGTGAAAGTTGTTTTAGGAATATCCTCCTTCATCTTCACTTGGTGATAACCAGAGCGAAGGTCAATCTTCGAAAAGCATTTAGCTCCTTTGAGCTGATAAAAAAGATCATCAATTCTCGGTAGAGGATACTTGTTTTTGATGGTAACATCATTAAGAGCTCGATAGTCCACCACTAATCTTCGACTTCCGTCCTTCTTGTCGACGAACATGGCTGGTGAACCCCAGCTAGACGAACTTGGACGAATCAACCCTTGATTTTGCAACTCTTCTAGTTGCCTCTTCAGTTCAGCTAACTCTATAGGATTCATCTGGTAATAGGATTTGTAAATTGGAGCTGTTTCGGGCACTAGTTCTATGGCAAACTCCATATCTTCTCCTCTATCAGGTGGAACTCCAGGAAGCTCTTTGGGAAAAACATCTAAATACTCTTTCACAACTGCTAGTTGAGATGGGAGCTCGGTTCTCAAGTGCCACATAGCTCGGGTCCAAACAATAGGCTTATCACTTTCCACTTCATGTCATAACCTCCTGGCCTAACAAGATGCACCTCCCTCTTGGCACAATCTAAAATTCCCTGATAATGCTTCAACCAATCCATTCCAATAATGACATCTATTCCTTGGCAGGATAATACTAGGGAGCTAAAATGAAGCATATGCTTTCCTTTACTAATATTTTCCCAAGGAAAAGTTTTATTAACCATGACTAATCCTTTTGGGGTTTTAATGGATACTGGCTTATTTAATGGAAATGTATCTAAACCATGTTTGTCTACGCATTCTTGGGTTATGAAGGTATGAGATGCACCGGAATCAAAAAGTACTTGAACAGGTTGGCGTCTGATAATGTACGTACCCATTAAAACTCTGAAGGCTTCTTCAACTTCTGCTGCATCCATATGATGCAATTGTCCACGATTCTGGATAGCTGGTGGAGTAGGATTATTGTTTCCACGACCTCTTCCACGCCCTTGTGGGATAGGAACACGGGGAAGAGGCCGATTGGCAGGAATTGGCCTGTTTTCTGGACAATTTGCCACATAATGTCCAGGCTGGTGACACTTGTAGCTGACCTTAGGAAACACAATCAAAACTGATTGTCCTCTACTGAGGGTTAATCTCCCTATTTGGAAAATTGCTGGCTTGATTAAACCCTTGACTTGACGACTGAGCTGGAGATGGATATCGTTGAGGCTGTGGAGCATAAGGCGTTTTGAATGGAGGTGGCCTTGGCACATGCGGCCTACTAGACCCAGAACTTCCTTGAGTGATTAGCTTCCTTTTTCAACTCATCTCCATATCACGGAGGTCTTTCTCCAAAACCATAGCCTTGTTGAACACAAACTGAAAATCTTTAAAGTCCAACAGCAACATTCTTGATCATAAAGGTGGATACATTCCTTCAATGAATCGGTCCACCTTTTCCTCTTCATCTATTATATCTTGAGGAGCATATCTGGCCAGTGGATTAAATCTGGTCAAATAATCCTGTACCGACATGCTTCCTTGTTTAAGGGCTCGGAATTGCATCTTCTTCATCCTCATAGCTCCTTTTGGTATGTAGTTGCTGCGGAAGAGCCTTTCAAATTCTTCGCAAGGGATATCAGCAGCAATCGAGTCTTCTGGAAAAACTTCTTCCTCAGCAGATGGTAAAACTTGCTCTGGATTCTCGGTGGCAACCTCACTCTGAGAATTCACTCTGCCTACTCTAGCATGAAGACGTGACGAAGTGGCAGCAGTGGTACCTCGATCCAATCCAGAGGTTCTGACCACCAGATAGTTTTCCCACCAATTTAGAGCGGCACCATCTAACTGATGAGTTGCTAGAAGTACCATATCTCTAGTTGGACATCTAATTAAAGTCAACTTTCTCTTCATAGTCTTCAGCCAATCATCCGGATCCATTGGCTCATTTGTGTGGGTGAACATTGGAGGCTTGGTTCTGGTAAATTTCCCCAGTCTAGAGCTTGTTTGCACTGATGGCTCTGGTTGCTGCTTCCGATTGGTCATGAGAGCCCCAAACATTTGGGCTTGATAAGCGAGTACTTGTTCCATTGTAGGCTTGCCGGATGGCGGAGATGGCAACTCTACAGTCCCTCGATGGTTTCTTGACTACGGGCTTTGACCGGCACCAGCAGGCGGTCGTGGATCGGCCATTCTACATCAGCAGAAAAATCATCGCGGAATTTCAGTGCCATAGTATGGAACAAGTATAAAATAATAAACTGGTAAAGCAGAAACCAGGCATATATTACAGAAACTGATGTTTGGAACAGAAACGACTTAATTTACATCTTTTCATCATCAGAACTCGATACTCATCTTCTAATAGGGTATCGGTTATTTATGTCCATCCTGGTTGACTGCACATAGGCAGCTATATTACAGAAGGACCTTGAACTTTCTTTCCTTAGGACTATTGCCCTCGCTTAGTAAAGAGGCTGCGTGTGGACTACATGGGCCCCGGGTATCCTCTAGAAGGCCTATGAGGAAGCAGATGGGGGACGACCCAAGTCGGCTGATTAGGATAGAGACCACTCGGGTTACGTATAACTTGAGTGCCAAGGAAGTTCCCGAGGATATAGCCAAGCTCCATGTAATTAGGAGATCAATACTTGTATATCATGCATTGGTACAACCGAACTTTTGGTACCATGTACTACGTACCACCATGTAACTCTATCTCCCCCTGCACTATATAAAGGGAGGGGGTAGAGGGCCATAAATATACGCAAACACATACTTTCATAGGCGATCATACGTGATCATCATCATAATCCCAGAGCATAGGAAGTAGTGTAGTACCTCCGAAGTTAACATTGAGCCTAATTCGGCCTCGGTACACCCTGGAGGGCAAATGACCAGAAGCGCCACATTAAAAATATTTCACGGCATACCCCATGTCGGGTCTCTAGCCAGCTTTGCATGTTCAAGGTTGGGTGTTGGTGAAATTTGGGTACAGTTTCGGAGGTATGCCTTTTTTAAGATCGCCAGTTGTATACCGCTACTCGGATACAAATATCTCTTGGCCAAACTGCATCCAATCGGTACGCTCTCAGGGGTCAACAGCTGATCCTTTCTATGGATGAGACAGGTACCACTCGGCTGAAAGATGTGCCCCATGTTGGGTCGAGTACTGGTTCTTACAACTTAAGGCCGGGCATCTGATGTTGTTATTTTTTCAACGCATAATTTACAGCATGCTGTGAAATGGAAGCTGTAATTGCGTGGCTTAAAGCATACCCCATGCTGGGTCAATTGCTGCTCTTGCAATGCAAGGGTAGACGCCAAGTAGCCGAATTTATCCCTTGGGGTGACGTGCCCAATGGGCCGGAAAAAGCTACGGTTTTGGTATTGCCAATGCTGGTGTCACTTCTAACACAAAAGGCTCGAAATTTCTTGAGTTCTTTACAATCTCTTTTCATAATATAGGAGACATTGGCGAAACTAGTTGGCTGGACATCTGACTCGATCGTAAAGCACACGGGGGATACTGTGGACTACATGGGCCCCGGGTATCCTCTAGAAGGCCCATGAGGGAGCAGATGGGGGACGACCCAAGTTGACTGATTAGGATAGAGACCACTCGGGTTACGTATAACTTGAGCACCAAGGAAGTTCCCAAGGATATAGCCAAGCTCCATGTAATTAGGAGATCAATACTTGTATATCTTGCATTGGTACAACCGAACTTGGTACCATGTACTACGTGCCACCATATAACTCTATCTCCCCCTGCACGATATAAAGGGAGGTGGTAGGGGGCCATAGATATACGCAAACACATACGTTCATAGGCGATCATACGTGATCATCATCATAATCCCAGAGCACAGGAAGTATGGTATTACCTCCGAAGCTGAGGGCCTGAACCTGGATAAATCCCTGTCTTGTGCTACCATCTGGTTTGGATCTTGAGCGTGCCCCCGTACATATTCATTGCCGACGGTGACCCCCAATCAGCTACCCGTCGACATTGCGTATGTACCCCCAAAGTATGGTGAGGAGCATATTTAGCGGGGTTTCGAAGTTGTTCCTCCGAGGTGGCGGGGTCAGACGGAGTCGACGCAGAAGCTTCAGCTTCATGACGTGGTATGCCAGCTAATGCCCGTTGCTTCAGCGTCCTCTTCCTTGCTGTGTGTCGAAGACGGCGGAATGGAGGAGGGCTTGGTGGAGCGTACAGAGCCGGAATAGGAGCATCTCCGTCTTCTGCATAATACATTGGCGGATCTCCATCCAACTGTGCAATAGCCGCGTCTCTCTCCTGCCTGCAGGCTTCTAAAGTTTTTTTGATGCTTTTTTCCTTCTCATGCAGCTTTATACGAGCAGTTCGCTCCTTGGCTATTGTGGATCTTAGAAAATCTATCTCTTGAATAGCTCCATAGTGAGCGTGTTGCGCCCCTTGGGCGATATGTGCTAAATATATTGCCCTCTCATATGTGATTGGCAATTCTTCCTCGGGCTGCATTTTTCGCCGGTTGTCTGGGGCTAACCCGAATGGCCCATTACTCAAAAGTTGATTATAATCCTTTCTCAGCTTGAGTAACGCCATGGAAGCTGCATCGGTTATGCATACTCTATGTGATCTCGGGGAATCTCCGTATGGAAGCGATGTGCCAGGATATCCAGATAGGTGTGGTAGATACGTGCCTCCACTATATACCCAGGTCTAGGCATCGCTTCAACGGATGCCTAGAAATACCTTGGTATCTTAGAAAACCCCAACGCGGCAGTCATATTCTGCAGGGCGAAGGTATACTCGCTCTTCTACCCTAAGAAGTACCCCATTGTGGAGTCATACTCATTGAAAACCACCTCCGACTCATTATAGACCACGTCCGACATTTACAGGGAAAAGATTCACACCTTGCATCAGTGATAAGGTTAGGGACAACATTATGATTCAGAATGGCATTTCTATGAATTTTGATGCCAATTGAAGCATGCTTGCCCATGAACATGATGAAACCACACATCCTACAAATGTAGGGTAATATCTTCCATAAAATGGCATCATCAAATTAATTGGACTAACAATACATGCAAACGATGCAATCCTCACAATTATGACACAAGTCCTGACCACCAATCAATCAAACTCAAGGATGATCTAGTGTAAGCACAAATCCTTAATAAGTCGACCAATTCTAAGTTTTCTACAGTCGCATGCTTTGATATCAGCTCTCATGGGGCCTCAAATTTGGTTACCTTTGAAACCCGTCCAGTGGAACATCACTAGTCCCTGGACCAGTATACTAGTGCACACATCACTTAGTTGTATCATCACATACAATAACATATGAGTTTTATTACGTCGCATGGCAATATCTTTGTCTGATACCAAATTTACAACCATCACCATAAAGCAGTATATTTTATATCAAAAGGATTGATCTTACGGCGGAAGCTGCGCCATGCTGCTAGTGATAATCCTATATAAGCATGCTACTTCCGGACTGTAGGGGAGCTTAATTTGGTCGGGATTATCGAAGGCAGGATCGCCTTCCTCGTGGCAAGCGTAATCTCCATCATCAGGGTCTTCGTAATATAAAAGAGTGAGTGGGTGCGAGGGTAAGTGCGCAATCAAACCGTACTTGCAAGTTAACACTGTCCTTAATGCATAATAGTGATTAAGGTAGTATATTGGAGGTTTGGTTATTTTGTTTGCAGAAATGCCAATTTTTAAATAGCATATATAAAAGCCTATACCTAGCCATTTTAAAAAGGACATCTCCAAAAAGATGTCGAGGAAAGATTAAATCAATAATACCCAAGTTCAAAACCCATGCCACACGGCATCCTCTACATTTTCATCCCGTATCCCATCTTCTTTCTCCGACCATCATTCCGGGTCGGCAAACCCCGTTGAGGGCCCTGTCTTCCCGAGTTTATATGAACTAGTGACCTAACTCCAACTCAATGGCTGTCGTTTCACGGATGGAATTGGTCACTGACGCTCACCTCGGTGGACACAGTTAGATCCTCACTTAAGTATACGGAAGGCAAAGTCCGCCATTACCTCAGGATTGGCAAATATCACTAAGATAGCAACTAAGGCACATGCTTCTCAAGCTCATACAGATTCACACAGATCATCGGTCACATAGAACCGCCAATCCTGCGCATCCGCGCGATGGTCACGCTTTGTGGTGTAGGGGACCATTGCTAACACATAGTCCAATGGCTGACGATACTCCGCTGTGCCCACGCTTGGACACCCCTCCAGACGAGCCCAAACTCCAACTAGGTTCCACCTTCCAACAATACCTCTTTCATAGGTATTTCACACAGCTACTGGGTGCACCCTGCGCATCACCCTTCTCTTCCATCATTTCCATCCACATTTCCCTATTTTCGCGTATCCCAAACAATAAAACTCACAACAACAATTCAATTATGCAACACAAAGCCCATCATGATCAAGGTATGTATCGTGTCCACCGGTAAGTTTGGGCTTACCAGTGCGGGATTGGTTACCCGATTAAATCAGTAGACCTAGGCATGTCTAAGCAGTTTTTTACCCAAGACTAGAAAGTCTGAATATTTTATATTTTATGTGGACAGTCAATCATGCATGACATCAAGGAATCATGTTGGATGGAAACATATTCATCAAGAACAGGGCATGATAAATTATGATTAAACAAATAGGCATCTTTCCAAACATAACAAGCATGCACTTTATATATTTAAAACAAGATATTTTAGGAAAACTGGGAATAATAATGTGTGAAGAGTAGTGCTCACTCACGGCGGCGGCATCACCGGGGGTGGTGAGGCGGCACGGTATAAAGGGCGGCGATGTATCCTAAGGTTTCAGGGCAAATTGGCGGGCGCGTCAGCACCAGGAGAGCATAATCATGCTTACTGTGGCCTTGGAACAGACGGAACAGCTCTAAATCGGCACGGCGACGTTCGTCCTCTAAACGGCCTTGAACAGGGCAACTGACGGCAGAGAGCTCCGGTGACGCACTGGCAAAATTGGAAATTGGTTGAGGGGAAATGCTTGTAAGACCGCAAGGATGCTCTAGATAAAAGCAATCGAAAGGAAATGAACCATCGGAGGAGAAACCGTGGCAGTTCCGGCTCGGTCTAGCTCCGATGAGGAATTCCCTGTGACTCCGTGGCTCTGGAGGGTCGAGCGTTGATCGGCAGGCTCCGGGTAGCTTTGCGAACACGATGAGAGGATTGAGAGGGCTCGGGTGTGGCTCAACCGAAGGAAACCGGGAAAAGGTGGCTATGGCTAGGGGCTAAGCGGTGATGTCTACGGTGTTGCGAGAAGCTTGCTCCAGCGTAGCTTGGCTGCATGCAACCGACGCCGAGTTCGAGTGCAGAGGAGAAGCGGCGCCGGCGTCGGGCAGAGGAAGGGAGAGAGAAACAGAGAGCGGAGAGAGAGATGGTGTGGACTATATGGGCCCCGAGTATCCTCTAGAAGGCCCATGAGGGAGCAGATGGGGGACGACCCAAGTCGGCTGATTAGGGATAGAGACCACTCGGGCTACGATTTACTTGAGTACCAAGGAAGTTTCCGAGGATATGATCAAGCTCCATGTAATTAGGAGATCAATACCTGCATATCATGTAACAACATTATAGAATTAGGTACCGTGTACCACGTGCTACCATGTAACTCTATCTCCCCTACACTATATAAAGGGAGGGAGTAGACGCCATGGGCAGATATAGAACATAGCCATCATCTTGATCATCTTGCATCCCGCATCTTGATCAATCATAATCCCAGAGCACAGGAGTAGGGTATTACCTCGGTGCTGAGGGCCCGAACCTGTATAAACCCGGTCTTGTGCTACCATCTAGTTTGGTTCTTGCTAACGCTCCCTCATACAAATTAATTGCCGGCGGTGACCCCCCAGTTAGTCACTAGTCGACAGTTGGCACGCCAGGTAGGGGGCAGCGTCTAGAGCATTGTTCAAGCTAGATGGCTTCGTGGAGATCGCCGCCCGTCGCCTTGAAGCTGGGGCAGATACTGCGCTTCGGCACCCTCGATTTCATCGCCGATGGCGTCGGCAATCTTCGTCTCTCTCCTCACGAGGAGACCTCTCAACAAGGAGGTACACGCATTCAAAGGGACCCATTGCCTTTTGGCTTGGACAATTCATCATGTACCTTCAACAGATTGATTCTCTCGTGATCCCGCCTCGCACCTCTCCTCGAAGAGAGCGAGGAAGGACTTGGCAGAATCACCCTTACGGGCATGGACCCGATCCGGCCCAATGAAAATCCAACCTTCCCGACTGGATCTCCCTCCGGTAGTAGGAGCCCTACTGCGACCTTCGCGCTAGCAGCTCCCGGAGCTAGGATAGGAGGTGACCACTCAGGAAACCAATCTACTAATCTGACCAGTTCAGATCCAACCATGTTCGTGGGTGTCATTAACACTGGCCAACTCATTGGACAAAGCGAGCAGGTCACCCTCTCTCTTTCTGACTCAGAGTCCGATGAGAGCACGGAGATCTGCAACTATCAGGAAGTTTTCGTCCTCGGCGCGGACGACCATCACTCTGCCTCTCAACCAGCCGGGAATGAGGCGGCCGCCACCGAGGCGGCTGATGCGGACCCGCGCCGCAATGAAGACCAAGACCGACTACACCTACTTCGTATCTGTGGGCGTAACATCCAGAATGAGCTTCGCGTGCCAAGCAAACATCGTTGCCTCGAAGACTCTCCTCGAGACTATCGCGCCACAGCTTTCGGTTGACAACCCGCTCGTCCAGACCTTGGCCCGTGCAACAGCCATGGTCGAGATAGCGGCTATTCAACAGAATGAGGCGCTCCCAGCCCCGACCACGACGGCGCACAGCCACTCTGGGCGCAACCGGAGCAAGGCGCACCTCCTCCGCTGGCGGATCACGTCCGTCGGCAGGCCATGAACTCCGGCACGACATTGAAGCCAAGAGGAGGGAATGCGTCGAAGGCGATTGGCACTCTCATAGCTATCGCAGTCGGCACAAACGATGATCACGCCGAGAGCACCGCCAGTCAGCGCGACCATCGCCAAGATCGTCAAGACCCGCGGTGGCAGCATTGCAGCAGATCCCCGCGGCGGCGGCCTCTACCTTTGGAGGGGATTCGGGCCTTCACCCTGGAACTCCACCGAGTGGTTTGGCCGGTTGGTTTCAACCTCAAAGGCATCGACAAGTTCGATGGCGAGAGCGATCCTAAGAACTAGCTGCAGGTTTACGCCCTATCAGTCAGCGTAGCAGGAGGAGATCAGAACGTGATGGCGAATTACATGCCAGTCACTCTGACCCCAACCGCTAAAACCTGGCTCACGGGACTCTCGGAGAACTCTATCGAGTCCTAGGACGACCTATAGGAGCAGTTCATTGCCAACTTCCAGGGGACCTATGAAAGGCCCACCGGGAGATGGGAGATTGGACAACTCCACCGGCGCAAGAACGAAACTCTTCGTGAGTTCATCAAGCATTTCACCAAGAAGAAGAATGAGATCCAGGACGTTTCAGAGCAAACGGTCATCGACACCTTCGCCGGATGCAAATCCAAGGAGTTAATCAGGCAGATGACTCGGGACCCCCGAGAACTCTCAAGGCCATGTTTACAATGGCGGACCAAGAGGCCAATGCTGAAGAGGCCATCATGAACCATCGAGGTGACTACGACGGAGGCCCAAAGAAGAAGCCAAACGACGAACAGGGCAAGCCCAAAGACAAGAAGCGGAAGGGGGATGAGATGGTCGTCAATATGGAGCGCAATCGGCCTAAACCCTCAACGACAACGACTACAACAAGGTCATGGATGCGGTATGCTCCTTTCACCCGCGTGGAAAGCATGCCGCCAAGGATTGCCTCATTCTCCAGAAGTTCACCGACAACTCAAAGCAGTCGGCGGCCAAGGGAGGACAAGGCAAGAAACCCAACGGAGATTACCAGGACGCTGAGCGCGAGATCAGCTATATAATCGGGGGCTCCGATGCGTATGAGTCTAAACGGAAGAAAAAGCTTACCACTCGGGAGATCAACGCTATCATGTCCGCGACCCCAAAATACTTGCGCTGGTCCGAGGTACCCATTACCTTCGACCGATCGGACCACCTGGATCGGATTGCCTTCCCCGGAAGGTATCCTCTGGTGTTAGATCCGGTCGTGCGAGGGAACAAGTTGAAGAGGGTTCTAGTCGACGGAGGGAGCGGGATTAACATCCTTTTCGCAAGACTCTGGACCAAATGAAGATTCCTCACTCCGAGGTACGACAGGGGTCATCACCTTTCCACGGGATGATCCCGGGTACGTCCGCGATACCACTCTGGTAGGTATCCCTGCCTGTCACGTTTGGGACCAAAGATAACTATCGGACCGAGAGTCTGAGCTTCGAAGTGGCTGATTTCTAGACAGCATACCATGCCATCTTGGGAAGGCCTGGGATTGCCAAATTCATGGCCGTTCCAAATTACAACTATCTCGTCATGAAGATGCCAGGTCCCAACGATGTAATCACCATCCCTGGTGACATAAAACAATCTTTAGTCTGCGACAGCAAGAGCTGCGAGATGGCACAGGAGCTCGACACGTCGGCCGAGATGGAGAAGATTCGGCAGGAGGTCGCTTCCCTTCAGCAGGAAGGGGATATACCCGCCAAAAAGCAGCCCAAAACTTCCATCCAAGTAGCCGAGCAAACCAAGAGAATACCGTTGAACCCGTCCGACCCAGCCAAAACAGCCGTGATCGGGACATGGCTCGATACCAAATAGGAAGACGCGCTCGTCGCTCTCCTCCGGGCAAACCAGGACGTGTTCACTTGGAAGCCTTCGGACATGCCTGGTGTTCCGAGGGAGGTGATCGAGCATTCTCTCCATGTCGACGAGAAGGCGCGGCCCATCAAGCAGCGTCTCAGAAGATTTGAGCCGGATCGGAAGGACGCCATTCGGCAAGAGATCAAAAAGCTGTTGGCAGCATGGTTCATTAACGAGGTCTACCATCCCGAGTGGTTGGCAAACCCAGTCCTGGTGCAGAAGAAGAACAAGACATGGCACATGTGCGTCGACTATACGGACCTCAACAAAGCGTGTCCCAAGGATCGTTTCGGGCTCCCCCGCATTGACCAAGTGGTGGACTCCACCGCCGGGTGTGAGCTCTTAAGTTTTCTGGACGCTTATTCCGGCTATCATCAGATCAGTCTGAAGTAGGAAGATTGCATCAAGACGTCGTTTACCACGCCTTTTGGTGCTTTCTGCTTTATCACAATGCCGTTCGGGCTGAAAAACGCTGGTGTGACTTATCAGCGTACCATACAGCGGTGTTTTCACATTCAGCTCGGCAGCAACGTAGAGGCCTACGTCGACGACATCGTCGTAAAAACAAGAATAAAGTCAGATCTCATAACAGATCTGGCCAAGACATTCGAGAGCCTAAGGGCATATCGGATGAAGCTGAATCCCGAAAAATGTGTTTTTGGGGTTCCATCCAAAAAATTACTCGGATTTATCATATCTCATAGGGGAATTGAGGCCAAACCAGAAAAGCTCAGCGCCATCATGAAGATGAAGCCCCCAACCGGCCAGAAGGGTGTGCAGAAGCTCACTGGATGCATCGTGGCACTCCGCCGATTTGTTTCTCGACTCGGGGAGTGTGGCATGCTGTTCTTTAAGCTCCTACGCCGACAAGACGACTTTCAGTGGACAACGGAAGCACAGCAGGCCTTTGAAGACTTCAAGCGGTTCCTCCCCATGCCTCTGATGTTGGTCCCGCCCATGCCCCAGGAGCCTCTACTACTCTTCATCAGCGCAACGACCCATGTAATCAGCAGCGCGTTGGTGGTGGAGCGGGACGAGCAAGGCTCCCTCCAAATGGTACAATGCCCGGTCTACTTCGTAAGCGAAGTATTGGGTGTATCCAAGATAAGGTACCCCCATATTCAAAAGCTTCTCTATGCCATGCTAATCACATCGCGGAAACGTAAGCACTATTTTCAGGATCATGAGATTTTGGTGGTCACTTCCTTCCCACTTGGAGACATACTTCATAACCGGGAAGCCACCGGGAGAATCACGACGTGGGTAGTCGAGCTTGGAGCCTTTGAACTAAAGTTCAAGCCTCGGCTAGCCATTAAATCTCAAACACTCGCCGACTTCGTCGCCGAGTGGACCGAGACCCAGACCCCAGCAGCAAAGGAAAATCTCGAGTACTGCACAATGTACTTTGATGGTTCCCTCATGATCAGCGGCGTGGGGGCTTGGATTTTGCTCATATCTCCGACCGGAAAGGAGCTACGATATGTTCTCCAGATCCTATTTCCAGCCAGTAACAACGTCGCCGAGTATGAGGCTCTCCTCCACGGGCTCCGCATTGCCATATCGCTGGGCGTCCGACGGTTAACGGTGCGCGGGAATTCTCAGCTCGCGGTCAATCAAGTTCAAAAGGAGTGGTCTTGTATCGGCGACAACATGGCAGCATACTGCTAGGAGGTTCAAAAACTGGAGGACAGATTTGATGGGCTGGAATTGATTCATGTGCTCCGGCGTGACAACAAAGCAGCAAATGAACTGGCGCGGATGTGATCCAGTCGGGCGCAATTCCCGACTGTTGTTTTCATCAAAGAGCTGCGTAAGCCTTCTATCAAGTTACCAACCGCACCAGAAGAGCAGCAAGATAAGCAGGACGAGTTAGAGGTATTATCGATTAACCCTGGGTGGACGCAGCCGTACCTAAATTATCTTCTCCACGATGAATTGCCGGAGGATCGGAGCCTCGCCAAGTGCATTACACGCCGAAGCAAGAATTACAAGGTAGTCGGGGATGAGCTTTTTCGCAAAAGCAGTTCCAGGGTACTATGGCGTTGCATATCCGATTAAGAGGGCAGATACCTACTCAATGACATCCACTCGGTGGAATGTGGACACCATGCGGCAGCAAGTTTCCTCGTCGGTAAAGCTTATCGGCAGGGGTTTTTTCTGGCCGACAGCAGTAACAGATGCGGAAGACAGTACGCAGATGTGAGGGCTGTCAATTTTTTGCACGACAGATTCATATGCCGGCCCAAGATTTACAAACGATTCCAATCTCTTGGCCGTTCGTCGTCTGGAATCTGGACATGGTGGGGCCCCTCAAGCAAGCGCAAGGCGGATTCACCCACCTCTTCGTCGCCATCGACAAATTCACCGAATGGATCGAAGCCAAACCGGTTGCTGATATCATAGCCGCCAAAGCGCGCGTTCTTCCAGGACATCGTTATTCGTTTTGACGTGCCTAATCGCATCATCACTGACAACGGTGTTCAGTTCAAGAGCAGCGAATTTCAAGATTGGGGCGAAGACCTGGGCATCAAGATCTGCTACGCCTCTGTGGCCCACCCGAGGAGCAACGGACAGGTCGAGCGTGCCAACGGATTAATATTGCAAGGGCTCAAAACAAGGATCTTCAATCGCCTAAAGTCATATGCCACGCGCTGAGTCAAGGAGTTGCCTTCGGTGCTCTGGGGGCTTAGAACAACCCCAAGTCGAGCGACCGGGCAGACACCCCTTTTTCTCTTCTACGGCTCGGAAGCAGTCCTCCCGACAGAGTTAAAGTTTCGCTCTCCATGAGTGCGCAACTACGACAGTAACCAATCGGACGAAGGTAGAATGGAAGACCTCGACAGGCTTGAAGAAACCAGGGAAGCTGCAATGATCCAGTCGGCAAAGTACCAACAGGGCTTACGTCGCTATCATCAGCGCAACGTATAGGACCGTGCGTTCTCTAAAGGAGATCTGGTCCTCCAAAGGAACCAGAAGCACGAGCATAAACTCTCCCACTTTGGGAAGGCCCCTATGTGATTGATAAAGTGACCTGCCCGAGGGCTTACCGGCTAAAGCCCGAAGACGGATCGGAAGTGCCTAATACCTGGAACATCGAACAGCTACGTCACTTTTATTCTTAAAGTCTTGTATTCAAGCATCATGTAATCAGTCTCTTTTTTGACTTGGTACTTAGCCGTACACGACTAAGCAGTAAGTTGGGGGCTACACTAAATAGTGTACGGAGTCAACCGCACCCTATCTTATCAATATAAGTTGTTTTCTCGTTACATACGTTGATCGAATTTGGGTATTATGAGAATTCTTGAGTAATGGCGCTCATACTTGTCAAAGACAACGTTTAGCCACTCGGTACGTGCGTGGGAAGAAAGCCAAGTGCTTGTTCCTGACACTTAGGGGCCGGACCTGTCGGCAGGAGCGTTATACGAAAGAGGATAAAATCAAGTCGAGCGATCGGTAGTGTTAGCCTAAACGGTAAACGCTAAACAGTCGGCTACTCTTCGTTTAGCGAATAGTCGGACTACACGGCAGATTAAACGGGCCAAAAAACGGATTAAACGGGATTATACGGATTAAACGGCCTACACGGCCTACACAGTTGACTACTGAGTAGCGTTTAAACGGTGTGTAAACGGTCTAAACGGCCGTGTAGGCGAACAGTGGCGATCGGGCAGACACCCTTTTTTCCTAGTTTACAGCTCAGAAGCAGTCCTCCGAACTGAATTAAAGTTCCGCTCCCCACAGGTGCGCAACTACGACAGCAAACAGTTGGACGAAGAAAGATTGGAAGACCTCGACAGGCTCGACGAGTTCAGGGAAGCAGCAATGATCCAGTCGGCTAAATACCAACAGGGCATGCGTCGTTACCTTCAGCGCAACGAACGGGGCCGTGCATTCTCTAAAGAAGATCTGGTCCTCTAAAGGAATCAGAAACACGAGCATAAACTCTCCCCACTTTGGGAATGCCCCTATATGATTGATGAGGTGACTCGCTCGGGGGTTTACCGGTTAAAACGTGAAGATGGGTCAGACGTGGCAAATACTTGGAACATCGAGCAGCTACGTCGTTTTTATTCGTAAGTCTTGTATTCGAGCATTGTGTAAATAGTCTCTTGTTTGACTTGCTACTTAGCCATACACGACTAAGCAGTAAGTCGGGGGCTACACTAAATAGTGTGCGGAGTCAACTGCACCCTATCTTATCAATAAAAAGTTATTTTCTCTTTACACATGTTGATCGAATTTGGGTATTATGGAAATTCATGAGTAATGGCGCTCGTACTTGTCAAAGACAGCATTTAGCTACTCGGTGTGTGCACGGGGAGAAAGCCAAGTGCTTGTTCCTGGCACTCGGGAGCTGGACCAGTCGGCAGACGCATTACATGAAAAAGGATAAAGCTAAGTACTCGGATAAACAAGATCAAAAGTATTGAGGATCAATCAAACGTTTCGGGGTACGCCTTTCTTAAGGTCGCCAGTTGTATACCGCTACCCGGATGCAAATACCTCTCGGCCAAACTGTATCCAGTCGGTACGCCCTTAGGGCCCAATGGCTGATCCCTTCTCTGGTCGGGACAGGTACCACTCGATTGAAAGGTGCGCCCCATATTGGGCCGAGTGCTGGCTCTTACAAGTTGAGGCTAGGCGCCTGACGTTGATATGTTTTGAAACGCTTAATTTACAGCATGCTGCAAGATGGAAGCTGTAATTACGTGGCTTAAGGCATGCCCCATGCTGGGTCAATTGCTGCTTTCGTAATGCGAAGGTGGATGTCAAGTACCCGAACTCGTTCGTTGAGGTGACGTGCCTAATGGGCCAAAAGAAGCTGGGGTTTGGTATTATCAATCCGGGCGTCGCTTCAACACAAAAACTTGAGACTTCTTGAGTTCTTTACAAACTCTTTTCAGATTACAGGAGACATTGGCGGAACCAGTCGGTCGGACATCTGACTCTATCGTAAAGCACTCGGAGGCTACTGTGGACTATATGGGCCCGGGTATCCTCTAGAAGGCCCATGAGGGAGCAGATGGGGGACGACCCAAGTCGGCTGATTAGGGATAGAGAACACTCGGGCTACGATTTACTTGAGTACCAAGGAACTTCCCAAGGATATGTTCAAGCTCCATGTAATTAGAAGATCAATACCTGCATATCATGTAACAGCATAACAGAATTAGGTACCGTGTACCACATGCTACCATGTAACTCTATCTCCCCCTACACTATATAAAGGGAGGGAGTAGGCATATATAGAACATATAGCCATCATCTTGGTCATCTTGCATCCCGCATCTTGATCAATCATAATCCCAGAGCACAGGAGTAGGGTATTACCTCGGTGCTGAGGGCCCGAACCTGTATAAACCTGGTCTTATGCTACCATCTAGTTTGGTTGTTGCTAACGCCCCCTCGTAAAAATTCATTGTCGACGGTGACCCCCAGTTAGTCACTAGTCGATAGATGGGCCAAAATTTTAGACCAAGTTTGGCCCAAACCGAGGCCAGTCCGAGGACTATGGTGATTTTCACCTATTTCCTTTAGAATTTTTGAATTCCAACTATTTTTGATAATTTTGAATTTGAATTTAAATCCTAGTTTGAATGGATTTCAAATTGGGCAAATTTTCGGGTGTTACATGTACACTCTGCAGAGGTTGCACGGTTTACCCTTGTGATACAATGCCCTCCCGTCGGTGAACTTTGTAACAAGACCTTTAACAATCTCTCTCTTGGTTGGCACATCCTCTAAGGATTCCCCGCAGCGCAGAATTGCTTCTTGTTGGCTGTGTTCCCCTCTTGAGCCTGAAGGATGACGTCTAGATCTTCTGCACCTTCTGCGCCACAGAGGATGTCCAAACCAAGAGATCGAATGGTACTTAGTCAAGGTTGTCCCATTCCAGCACACATTGTCACACTGTAGTACTTAGCTCGACTACCTCATGGAATCAGTCCTTAAAGAATCAGGGTGGGTCCCACACTGGGTCCGAGTCTCGTGCAACATAGGCATAATGCACACCACCTTGCATCCAGCCGTCCCAATCAGGTTTTGCAAAAGTACATTTTTGCCCCGATAGTTCCCCAATATCATCTACCCCATTTTAAAACATGGCCACAACGATCGCCCTTTAAAATCACCTCAACAACATAATGAGATAACTCATCACAAGTATGATTAAAGGGGTCTAAGCATTCTAAGCGTCATGCAGATCCTAGGTTGTGCTTATGGCAATATAAATAAGGGTGAACAGTAACATATGGCAACAAGGGCAATTTTAATACGAATAACAATAATATTGGATGGGTGTATCTAAACAAACTAACTAGCATTTTTAGTTTTAACATAGCATGCTTTTAAATAAACCTATAAAAAATTTCACAAACATAGGTGTCAAAGGTTCGGCACTTGCCTTTGTTAAATCAATGAGTACAATCTTTCGCGACACCGGCAAACCGCCCCGCGTCGCCAGAATCTAACGTATGCGAATAAAGAGTCACAATCACATAAACCAAAAAAGAACCACACAAAAGTATGTATGCAAATGTTCAGGGTAAAAATACAGCAAGTCGACATGAATTTGTTCAACATTTCTAAATTTATTTCATAATTTTTGGATCCACAGAAATAAAGATATAAAACTTTAACTGTTGCAGGTAAATATTATAAGTAGAATAACTAAAACTGGCAGAACCGTCCCGATCGCCTCCACCTTGGGCCGTACCTCGTGCTAGGCCGCGCGCTGCGTCTTCGCTCCTCGCACCGGCCTGGACCGCCCCACGCGCCAGGCCGCTCGCCTCAACCCCGCCGCCTGGGCTGCCTGCTCCCGCCTTGGGCCGCCGCCTCCAGCTGGGCTGCGCGTCGCATCACACCCACGGCTAAGCAGCCACGCGCGCACCTGGCTGTTCACCCTGGAGTTTATTACTGTAGTAGCATTATTTTA
>SPJY01026408.1:0-13225 GCA_005191435.1 Raddia distichophylla | reverse complement strand
AAGCCTTGGTTTTAAAAAAAAGGTTACCTCTCCGAGCCGACGCTTCAAACTCTGGCGCAGGCGATCTTCAAGGCCGTGCGTCACGAGGCCTTGTCTGTTCGTGATCAGGCTGGCGCGTTGTTCCCTCCGCTGTCTCCTTTGCTCGTTCTTCTTGCGAGAGCGCGTCTGCTCGGGGGCAGTAGCTACGGGCGAAGATCTTTCGTCCCCGAGCTCCTGCCTTCCTTCTTCCGCCCGATCGCCTTCGGGCAGGATCGATGCAGCTCCGCTAGGCGACACTGGTGCTTCCACTGACGGGGTGGCTTGTGCCCCCTGCTCGTGGCTTTCTTCCTGCTCCCTGGCGGCGGGACCTTCACCCTGTTCGCCAGTGACCTCCGTCACCTCAGGGACGGGCTGCCCTGCGACAAAGTGCCCGGTAGGAACGCCTGCTCGGTCCCACCTTGGGTAGCTGGCGGAGCCAACCCCTTGGCCCCCCTGTCCGTGGCGCCGTGCGCCGCCCCTTCCGCTTCCAGCCGCTCCACCGCGCCCTTCAGCGCGTCGAACCGTTCGTTGGAGCCTGGTGGGAGCAAGCTCCACGCTGCCAGCTTGTCCTTGAGGCTGGTAACCTCACTGCCCGCGACGCGCCATGCAAGTGCTCGGGCAGCAGGGACTGCTCGATCGCCGCGTCCACATCATCCGTGGCGATCTCCTCTTGGGCAGCTGATGAAAAAAGGGACGAATTAGGCCCTACGCGGTTCGGCAAGCTGTAAGAGCGAAATGCTTATCACTACATACCTGCCGCGGAGGGTTTGATCCTCCTCTTCGTCATCACAACCTTCCGCCTTTTCCTGGGGGGCTCCTTGGCTTCTTGCTCGCCTTGACCTCCAGATGATCGCGGCAACAAGCTCAGCTCCCTGCTGACCTGAGCGCTCTTCTCGCGCAACGTAAGAAGTTTTTCCTTGCGCGCGACTTCTTCCTCGAGCCTTTTCTGTTCGGCGACCTGTTGCAGCCGTTCCATATGGCCCGGGTGAGCCTGCGCATAGCGCCTAAGCCAAAGGGTCATGTTTCTTACCTCTTCACCGCTTTGCTTGGCGAGAAGGAAGGGGCTTGGTCATCGCCTTGCTCGGCGAGAAGGGAGGGGCTTGGTCGTCGCCCACTTCGCTGGCCGCGCGCGCGTTTGGTCTGCTCGGCGCGCTTTGTTGCCGCCGGGGGCTTCTTCGAGGGCTGGAGGCCGCCATGGCGCGGCGAGCTCTGCGTCGGCTCAGCCGTCACTTTGGGCATTGTGGCCACCTTGGCCTTACCCTTTCTCTTTTTCTCTTTTTTGGATCCAAAGATCTCATCCACGATCCCTCCAAGGATCGGCTGATCCTCCTGTTCATTTGGGAAGCGAATGTTAGCATTTTTAATCGTGCAAGTCTTGCAAAACCGAATGAGGTTTAAGTAATTTACGTCGGAGGTGCGGACGAGCATGTTCCGTGGACATGTGTAGACCACCTCGCCGATGACCTCCCCGTCCTTCTTGGCAGCCTTCAGCATCGCGTCGACCTACCCGGTCACCCATGCGTCTGTCGGTTGCACTGCTCGAACAGAAGTAATCTTCAGTCCCTATTCGAACGGAACCACCAAGTAAAAGGTTGAGTCTTAAAGGCACTTACCCGTACTCTCCCTGGTGATGTCTTTCCATCCTTCTATCTTGTAGAAGGGGTAGGATCTCCTCCGCAGCGGACAGATCCTGTTCGCTGTGAAGTCGCGGATGATGTCCCTGCCCTTGAGCCCGAAGCTCACGAGGGAAGCTATCTTCCACGTCAGGTACCAATCCTCGTCGGACAGCTTCGGCCAAGGCATTGGGGTTCCTTTCGCCGGAGCCTGTCTGGTGAAGACGAGCTTGCTGTCGCCGCTCCTCCTGGTGTAGAACCACCTCATCCACCACGCGCCCATTGAGTCGAGTAATGGTGGACGAGGGTACGGCACGTCGTCGGCGGTGGCCCGGAGCTTGAGGTAGTAGCACCCAAGCGCCGAAGCGGCGGAGCTGCTCCTCTTAACGGCGTAGTAGTGGAGGAACAGCCCCACCGACAGATCAACCCCCAGATAGCCCTCGCACAAGTGTGCGAAGACGGCCATCTGGAGGATGGAGTTCGGATTGAGGTTCGCCACCTCCAATCCGCTGATGTTGAAAAAAGCTTCCACGAAGTCACTCTCGGGAGACCTCAACCCGAACAGTGCGAACTGCTCGAAGTTGACGAACTCGTCCTCGAGCGGCTCTAGTGTTTCCTCCTCCCCAGGCAGCCTCCACCTGTCGGTGTCGATGTGGCCTTCCTCCTCCCAGATCTTCAGGTCCTCCTCGGTCAAGCTAGTGCCTGAGAATTTGGCCATAGCGATCCCCAGGGCTGGACGAGCAGATTGGTGGGTGGAGTTTGGCTGTTTGATGTGGAGCGCGGTTGGAATTAGGGCTTGGGACGGAGAAGTGCGTGAGAGCAGAAGTGGCAAGCCGCGGGCGGCTTGGGTGCTTTTATAGACCCAAACGAGCAGCTCTGCAACGGTTTTTTGCTACAAAACGGCTAGTTTTTTACTACAACGGCTAGGTAAAAACGGTCGCCTGTTTTCACTGCACAGCGAAGTATTTTTTCCAGTCTCTGCACTGAAGGCTGAGTGCTCTGCACGGGCAGACGTGTATCCCTGTTCGGCGCAACAGAGTTGCTCGGTACTGATCGGGTTTTGTTCGATCCCGGACAAGTCCTGTTCTGTTGAAACTTAACCTGTCCGGTCGTTTGTTGTTCGTCTTTGTAGCAGCAAAATTTCCATCTTCGTGACTTGGAGTCTTAAGAGGAAGACCCCACTCTAGTGAGTCCTTCCACTTGAGTCTCGGGGGCTAGCTGTCAGGGATAAAATTACGGCCCATTGCCATGGTCCGCTCCTTGACTCGTATAACTTCGTATAATGTATGCTATACGATGCCATGGCCCACTCCCTGACAGCCCAGTCGAACAGCCTACCAGGGTCCAGCTCCCTGGAAGGTTCTATCAGGCACATGTCTATCGTACCGAACAGCCCCCTGATCGGTATGATCCGTGGCGCCCAAGACTTCGTGTTTGAGTCCGACTCGAACAGAGTTCTGCACGGCTACGTGAAGACCCGGACGTTGGTTTCCCGGATTGGATTAGGAGTCGTGATCCCCAAGAATTGGAGTTTACCTTATCTACCTCGAGATGTATTTGGCATGTACCGAGTCCGTTACGATCTCGTAGTTAGCTCGGCCCGATTATCTCCCGGTAGGTCGGTTCCTCAACGCTATATAAACTGAGCCCCTACGGCGTGTAGAGGGGATGAAGCTTTTGCATACTACTTCTTGTACACCCATAATCTCGCCGAGCCTTGTTCGTCTCTTCGAGTTCCACCTTGTAATCCTCTTTGATATAAAGAAAAGGCTGGACGTAGGGCTATTATCTCTCCCGAGAGGCCTGAACTAGGATAAAAACCCCTGTCTGCCTGTTCGTCGTTGATTGTTGTTCGTGTTGTTCGGCGTGTCTCCTATCTCCCCTTCTCAAGAACCTTAGTTGACTTGAGATCAATATCTCAACCGTCGACAACATCGATGTATATTGATAATCTTCATGGATCATAAATGGGAAAAAATCAAACTTTATCCATGTTTCAAGCAAAATTGAAGCACCACATAACACCAAATGTACTAACCAATGAAGTTGCTAACCTTGAGTACCTTGCGCTTTGAGTAATTGGACCGCAAATAAAAATTTGGGCAGCACCTCAACTGATCCCTTGAGCTCTAGGCTTCCACTTTGCTACTCTGGTTGGGACTCGGGCGCCACTGTGCTGCTCCGGTGGAGACTGGGGAAGAAGAAGCGTTCAAAGACTGCAGTCCAGTACTGGTTGAAGCCATAAATTCCCCAAGGCGATAGGTGGGCAAACATTACCGGCTAGTTAGTAACGGTTGAAGCCACGAACCAGTACTGATATGGTCCCGCTGCCCCTTAGCCGTTGAACCGGTACTATTGCCACTGCCACTCTCTGCTCAGGCCCAACCGGTACCGATGTGCCGGTAGGGAAGGCCCGTTCTTTGGAGGATGAAATCGGGAATTTTGATAGAGATGGCAATAAATTGCTGCATAATTACGTAAAGTTGAAATATGTTTGTAGTTCTGCATAGGGATCTTTGTAGGGATATTCTCTTCTGGGGAAGAGCACTGCTGTAGACGACCATGCTACCTCAATGACTCCATCCGAGCATCATTGATGGCATGATCTGGTCACCAAGATGCGAACCCGAGGCCATATGCGTGCGACATCGTGGCGACTATTTTATGTAGGGTGCATGCAGCCAAGGTGATTAGCCATGCGCTGTGACACACTGATGGTGTGTCTGTGCTAGACTGCTAGCTGGTTGCCTGGCAAGAGCGGAGCGGACATGCCATGTGAGCAGACAAGCAAGCATACATGTGAGCACATCAGTACAGTCGCATGTCAGGCGCAACGTCCCAACGCAAACCGACGGCACAAATCTTTCTAATCCAGCCGGCGACTGTTTAGGACAGTTTCGTGCCTAAATCTTTCTAGTCCTGTGCATATATGCATTCTATATTTTCATTGAATATATATAGACCGACCGGACAGAGAATGTTTCAATGTAGAGATTGAGAAAAAAAGAATATTAATGAGCTAGGGACTTCGATCGTTAATAATATGGGAACAACAATCCCCAAATATAGAGAATATTTCCTTTTAAAAACTTGTTGGAATGATCATTTTGCTTGCTCTCTTTTTATTGTCCATGCATACTAGGGATGTGATCGGATCGGATAAGGTCGGATATCGTTCTATCCATATCCCTATCCGTATTTTTTATCGGATACAAATTCGAATACGAATGTGTCGAATATGGATACAAATTCGAATAATACTGGATAACATCGGTTACGAATACGGATCGAATACAGATCGGATAGCACAAGGATACGGATATTGTTAGTCGAATAGTTAAAATTAATTTTCAAAAATCCATTCCAAATTTTAACAAAATATGGTCAAAATTTAAATTTAAAAGTGGAAATTTATAACATTAGTAAAAAACAAAACATTAGAAAATCTATACACGAATATTATTAATTTAGTCTAGATTTAAAAATTCAAAAAATAAATTTAAAAGTTGGGAAACTATCAATAAAAAATTGTAGAAATACATTAAAAAAATTCTAGAAATACATTCGGATAATATCCATATTTTATATTCGGATATTATCCGAACAAAAACTCGGATATTCCTTATCCACCGAATAATCAGTGCTCCGTATTCGTATCCATAACCACACCAAATTATCCATATCCATATCCTTATCCGTAAAAATAGTCGAATATCCTTAAAACTATCTAAATCACTATCCGATCAATTCGGTCGGTTGGTCGGTCGGATAATATCCATATCATTTCCACCCCTAATGCATACACATGACGAGAGACACATGACAGTATGGTAATGGTTGACGCATCAAGCCAAAGGTCAAGTGATGAAACCGCACCCAACTTAACACAATTTTATGGGTTTTAAAAAAGTCACTTTATGTGGGTGAAATTGCTTCAAAGTTTAGTACATTAAGAGTATATCTAGCAATCATTTTACAACACTGTTCAAGGCAACATGATCGATATGAGGAAAGGGGCAAAGGGGAGGTGATTACATGGTGATGGCTCGCTCTAGCATTTGTGTCATCCTGCAATGGCCTTACCAAGGAGGAGGGCCACATGTTGAGGTTTCGGGAACTCAACATATCTTGAGGGACAAAATTTTGGACTAGTTTGACCGGGAGGAAGAGGTGCCCAGGACAAGAGAAGGAGCGGCCTGGCAACCCTATGGGGAAGGACAAGGAGAAGAAGAATGAGGGGCGTCAGCATATATAGGTACACTCGTTGGAGCTGTTTCTTTTCAGAAATGAGATGTGAATTTACCAACACTACATCAAAATCACACATTAATGACGGGTTACAACATACAATAGTGACGGATAAAACAACCGTCACCCCGGATGAGTCACTGATGTGGCAATATTAGTGACGGGTGTCCAAACCATCACTAATTATCCAAATATGTGACGGGTCTTTATACAATCCGTCGCTTATCTTTGCCTCCTAGAGGCCCCCATAAGTTTCTCATGTCGCTTATAAGTGACGGGTAATAGATAAACCGTCACCCATGGTAACTAGATAATATGTGTAATGCTACCAGCACACCATCTTGTGGAGCATCATGCTAGAAGGCACCATCTTCCACCGGCCACCTCGGAGCTCCATCTACGACTGGCCATGCCAGCCACGCGACTCCATCTGGCAGCAGCCACTCTGGCCATGCATCTCCAACTGGCAGCGAAGGAGGAAACCGTAGAAGCTTTAGTAAACCAAATAGTAGAGTGTACTTCTACTTACAATTAGGACAAAGCGGCACCTTCAAATCTCGCACGAATTATTAGAATTTAGCAAACTCACCGTCATTATACTCGTCGTGCCGTTTGACATCCCGCACCATCCGGCCCACATTCTCCACAAAATCCTCAACACCAATATCATTTTTACCTAATATGTCCTCATCCATAACACCGAGTGGGACTACTTGATCCAAAGCTTTTCCGGCAGTAAAATCAGTAAAATCAGGAAAGAGGAGGAGGAAAGGATGGAACTCAGTAAAATCACATCCCCTCAGTCTCACAGTACTGGGAACCTTATATGGAGATACTGTGTTGGTCTCCCACTCATCTAGGATGCTGGGAACCGCCAATAAGCGCATACTGGTGACAAACATCAAGCAGAGCCGTCACCCATTTGGAAATGCTAATGATGGACCTTTTCCGGATCCGTCACACTTAGATAACCCTAGTGCTGTCCAACGGGCCGAATCGGGACGTTCCAGTTTTTTGTTAGCCAGTTTATTTTATTTAAATATATAAATTAAGAAAAACCATTATATTTCATGAATATATATTATAAATTAAATAAATATATTATTTATCATAAGAATATATATATAAATACATATATTGAATTAAATTAATATACTACAGTAGAGAACCGAACCGAGTCGGCACTACGCGAATCGAACCGGGCTGGCCCAACGGACCGAGGTGCCGGCCCAGATTTGGTTTGGTTCGGTTCAGTGTAACCGGCCCGTTTGGCCACCTCTAGATAGCCTAGGCAAACCCGTCACCAAGATGACATCAACAGGTGGCGGTCGACATGTCAAACTGTCACTGTTGTAATACGTGACGGGTTAAGTAAACGGCCGTCACTAGTAACATGTCTTAGTAATGGCCGACACCGCCCCGAGCCTACATAAGTGACGGTCGTTATAGGACCCACCACTAATTTTTATTTTAGTGACGAGTGCAGACTACCTATCATCTATGTTGTGTCTCCTTTATGTGGTTTTGACGTAGTGAAATTATGTGTTTGGTTTGAGGAATAGGGGAAATTGACACCCAGTTCGAACGCCTCGTTTCAAATGATATTAAGATCGGTCGCCTTAACACATATGACGCCGGACACACGAATTTGTAGTATCAGTTATATTCTTCCTATTTTTCTCAATTTCTTGTTGATTTACCCTTTTTAACCCACGTGACTTTACTGTTTTGCCCTTGCGGGCAAGGGGGGTGCAATTTGCGCCCGATTTCGAGCGGCCTGGGATACAAAAATTTTAAACTCTACCAGATTTCAAATTTCAACCATATTTAAAAAATGTCAGATTTCAAAAATTTTAATTTGACCAAACTTAAAAAAAATTAAGTTTCACCCAAATTTTAAAAAGATAAAATTTGATCAAATTCAAAAATTTGAAATCTAACAATTTTGATGGATACAACGTATTTTCATGACAGTATAAAATTTTGTACAAAATAAAAAATCGTGCATATTGATGGATACAGCAGAGGGCTGTAGTTCAGCGTTTTGATCCAAGGGTAATTTGGTCAATCCAAGTGGATAAAAATGGGAAATAGTTAAAAAATGTAATAAATGGGTATAATGTCACTGGAATCATAAATTCATGCGTTCGATGTCGTATAGGTCAAGACTATTGAACTTAATGTCATTTGGAACAAGGCCAACTAACTGAGTGTCGTTGAGGGTATTCTCCCAAGGAATAGAATGAATCCGTCCATCATCACCTTAATTATCTAGCATCTAGTTTAAATTGAGGAACAATATCTAACGGAATGTGCCCTAGATGCAATCATATGATGATTGAATTACGTCTTTGTTCATATACTTAGTATGATAACATTACTTATTAGTTTCATGTATTAATATCACAAATTTGTTCATCAGCTACAACTTGGTTGTGAGACACATTGTTATTATGACATTGTTCTAAATGACCCCTGTTCCAGTATGAGGAGCAGTGATGATTTGAACCAGCACATGTATATTGATTGATGATAGTATTACATATACCATATATATAGAGATATTAAATTAATATTGTGGACACATGTTAGAGAACATGAATGGTTTGATGCACCCACTCTGAGGCACTACTGAGATTATTATCTTAAAAGTATCATAAACTTGTAATATCGAGTAGTACGCCAATATGGCCCTTAGACTAGAGATCATCATGTAGCCCTAGCTTGTGAAGTTGTCTACTTTGGTGTTATTAAACGTTATACTCTAATAAGGTTGGAAATAACTATTGTGTATGCCGTGAAGCATGGCGTAGAATTGTGATCGATTAAGATGGGATTTGCTCCTCCTCGATAACGAGAGAGATATCTCTAGACCCCTTGGTGTGAATGGATATAAGAAAACACATGCCATCCATTATATTGACGAATGAATGGTCGAGCTTTCATAAGGGTAGAACGTATATCGACTTGAACATGACTGATATTGTGCGACAAAAGGATCTGTATGTGAGTGTATGAGGGTTTAGTCGATGAGATTATTGTGTGCATTCAGAGATCAATATGTGCTACTAGATATAGCTACTTATTTGTGGACTAGAAAAATGGTTTCTAGGTCCACATCTGACCAGCATGAACATATCAGGCCATACACTTAACGGGTTAGAACATGCTTAATGAATTCGATCTATTAAAGAGGTTTGCATGTGGATACCGATCCGCATAGGAGTTGGAGTCCTAATGAGCCTCATGTAGAGAGCCTATTAACATATCTATATAAGGAGAGGTCTGGGGTAGTACAGCATAAGAATCCACTCTCACCAAACCCAAGCCATCACGCCCTATCCTGCTTACCAGAATCCATAATCGTGTGGTGAGGTGTTATCACAACCTACATGGCGTCCCTTCCCTGAACATGTGGATACCATTAGAAACACAAACGTTTGTGGATGCGTGGATTGAAGGAACCTGGCGAATACGTCTACTTCCTCTATGCATCATGACCACGTCGACAGGCGGTGATTGGCAACGGTGACGTGACGACCAGTGAGGAGGTGACATTCGGCCAAGGTGCGAACGACTACTTTCCGTACCACGATGCATGCGACTCAACTTCCGCTGTAACCACGTGTCAAGGGTAATGATCCGTGATCCCCTACTTGCATGATATCTTGTGTGTTCATGGTAGAAAATCATTGATTTGTGCAATCATAGTCTACCCATTCCCCATTAGTATCATCTCACAAAAAATCATGAAGTGATCCCATTCCATTAGAATGAGTTGATTTCTCAATCCAAACAAGCCAACAATGTGGGACAAGGTCCTCATGTGGTGTGGCTAGCTGAACTGCTCGTATGACAGCAGAAGTGGTCGACTCAGGCACCCTTTGCCAACGGATAACATGTTTTGTAGGTGCATAATGGATAATGAGATATTTTATTATAATTTTCTTAGCAAAATAATTTGTTTGTTTCAAACATTACAGTTGCCAGACACAGAAACTTAAATATGCAACACATCACGCCTATCCTATGAATTGAATTTGAATCTAGATGGATGAAAATTCACTAGAAGACAAAACCCCATATGATCCCAATTATATTTGTTAAAAATATTTGAAAAATAAAATTGTTCAAACTGTCTTGAAGGAAAATGTTATAAAATCTCTATCCCAAAAATCTCAACTTAGTCGTTTTACTTTTGATCCAACAACGTAAACACATGTCCTCTCCTCTCAAATATTTTTTCAACGATGCAGACTATAGAGGGAGGTTGCCAACCACCATTGGACACTTTCGTGATCTTTAATTATTTTTTCGAGAATAAGGGATCATTTGCATAAAACACTTCCACATCACAAAACAACGCCAAGCAAAATAGGTTATTACACATTCCTGCATAGTACTATCAAGAAAACCTTAGAAGCTTCTAGATATTTCCTTAAGCCAATGGCGGAGACAAGCCAAGTTCTGACATCAGTAGCAGATCAAGCATTTTCACCATGATATAGCACGTACCTCCATCTCGATTTTTCCAGAAAGACGATGCCTAAACTTGTCGTCGCCAGCCACCAACATGATGGCATGACCTGCGACAACCACTGGAGTCTCAATATAACCATCCATCCCTACTATATTCTCCTACTAGAGCTTTCACTCCGTTTCTTGGACACCTCCAACAGGAGAATAAGAATGATGAGGTCATGTTCCCCACACTCTATTAGCAAGAAGAGGAATAAGCACCGAATGACTCAAATATTGGCATCGGACCTCCAGATTAATCACAACTTGCTATCATAAAGCAGCACTCTCCTCCTCGTCCTTTGATTTTTGCCTTTTATACTAGATCTATACCTACTACTGTACACTCCTGCTAAGATCTAGGCCTTCCTCACTCTCCATCAGTACGAAGAAAGTCGGAAGAAAATTCTATGGCATCTATGCCATACAAGCAAGTGTGGCACCTATTGCTCTCTCTATCTCTTTCCTCCTCTCTCTAGCTTCCCCTCTCTCTTTCTAGCTTCCTCCCAACTCTCTCTTGCCTCTCTCTAGGTGCATCTTGTAGCATAGATGCCATATAAGTTTTTTCCAAGAAAGTCACCGGAGGCGCTATGGAGACAAAGGGATCTAGCCAAGGTCCCTCATTACACTGGTTGTCCTCGAAGTCATCTTCACCATAAAATCGAGTCTGGCACCGCTACTTTTTTGTTTTTTCCACGTAGGTACTGATCTAATATTTTTTTAGGAAGAAACCACCTTTTCACTATGAACCTACATATTAAAAACCGACCCCCTCTAAAAATAAAATTACAACCAGGTCCCTATTGGATTGGAACAATGAGCACTGATAGAAACTTCCCGTTCTCACTAAGCCATCGTTGGGGACGAAAATCAGCGAAGACGGTGGTCTATCCAGGCCAAGCTCCTTGAGCCAAAACCACAGAAGGTTATGGATCCGTAGGTCAAAACCAAGAAAAATCATGATTGAACTCAAATCCATCCTGGACAAGAACAAGGAAGGTGAAGCCACGCCGCCACCAACAATCACTGTCATTGGAAACAGCACTGATGCTGGAGTCTCTAGCACCCAAACCCCCTTACTTCTTTATTCAAAAGAATCTCCTCCGCAAAACGGGGAATCTACACTACAGGAATCAAAAATGTTAACGTCGGTCAACTGTATTTACGTCGGCACGAAGAAAGCCGACGTAAATAAACCGGTTAAAAGGGTCCCAGTATTAATCACTGAAATGTTAAAAGGGTCCCAGTATTTACACATGATTTTTTAGAGAAGTATTTACACGTATTGAAATGTTTAAACATAAAATGTTGAAATGTTGAAGCAAAAAATAGGCAGCTGGCTGCCTGGGTGCAAAGTCCCAGTATTTATGTTACCCTGACCAATGTAAATACTAGTGGTGGAGCCTAGCCGCACTAGCCGACGTAAATACTGGGATCCTGGGCTGACCCTATGCGCCTTTATTTACGTCGGCCAGGCCGATGTAAATACTAGTGCCACAGCCGACGTAAATAGAGCTCCTAGTGCATCGGGCCTAGCCGACGGCCTGCAAACCGACGTAAATAAGTGCTATTTACGTCGGCCGCTGACATAAATAGCTCTATTTACGTCGCTTTTTATACGTCGGTTTATGTAGTCGGGCTGCCGACATAAATAGCTATTTAAGTTGGCTTGTGGCCTATTTACGTCGGCTTTTAACTGATGTAAATACCTTGGATTCCTGTAGTGCTACACCCTTGCTAGGAAAATCTGGCTGAGGGAGGTTCCCCAGAGACGAATCTCGACACCTCTGAAAACCCTCGCGCTATCAGGCCCTCTTTATTTTCAAGTTGAAACATGCTCCTACATTTACTCACTCCGGTCACAGATGATTCTAACCAGCCAAATGCTTCCAAAATACTCCGTCTGGTCACAAATAAGTGTCGTTTTGGACATTAAAACGATCTCCTGAATACACTTTTAACCACTAGTTACTTTCACAATTCATGTATTATACCTACTAAAATTACTATATTGTGAGACTATCGTCCAAGATAAATCTAATTAATATATGATTTTTATGCGTGTTCAATCCAAATAGTCCTAAATATATTTGTAGATAAAATTTTAAAACTTTGACTCGCACATACTTTAAATGATAAATATTTTGTGACTGTGGAGAGTATATTAATTTGTGCTCCTCTGGGTTCCATGTACGTTTTTTTTTTGCTCATTACTATGATCATTCTTCGAATAATTGATAAAAAGGCAAAGCGGTAAAGTCATCAATGAGAAGAACGAGACATGCAGAGTCAAAAGAGCCAATTTTAAAGGCCGCAAAGGAAAGTAGAGACGCATATGCCCTGCTTGCAGTCGGTGCCAATCGAAACCTTTAATCTCATCATGCAACTCACTTGCCTGCTAAAGGAGTAAAGGACACCCACACACATGAACATTGATTTCGACATGTGTAAGGCGTCGCTGTCAACATATGTAGCAGGAGAATTATTCTTTCGAAAACCGAACCACATAGAAATGACATCAAATATGCTATGGTGATGATTACGCATATATACCTTGTCTCGTTTGCAGCATGTTTTAAAACTACAAGTTTTTAGCAAATTAATCGCAATTGGCATATGTCGGCCAAACTAGACATGAGAGTCAATGTTGGGTGAGGACTAATGTCACCCCTCAATTTTAACTTACCTTGAGGGTTGACTATCCCGTGCACTAGCCCCTGGATCAGTACGCTAGCGCGGAAGACCAAGTAGCCGATACAAGTATACAACGTCAGGATAAATACTTGAATATTACATCACAGTATTGCGTCCATAGGCGACTTTAGTAA
>SPJY01026397.1:0-13812 GCA_005191435.1 Raddia distichophylla | reverse complement strand
TATCAGGAAATAAATAATGGGTGCAAATAAAGAATGCTAAAAGATATACATGTGGGTGTGTTAGGCCTGCTGACCGAGCCTACTTCAGGCGTCGTCGCAAGGCTGGGCCAGGACTTGAACCTGGTTCGGGTCAAGGGGAAACTTAGCCGGTCAGTTAGCTGCGGCTGAGTTAGTTAGTCCAGAGCTTATCTTTTACACTTGTAGTTTATCTCTTTCCAAGTCTGTAGCTGGGTAGTTCAGATTTCCATTCTTTTGGTCATTGCTGTTAGGTGAGCTACGGTTCTTGCTGTACGCTGGAATAAAAGGAATGAAAGGAGGAGAGAAAAGGTACGCTTTTGTACCACAAATCCAGTTCAGGCGCTGCCGTTGATAACCGGCCGGTGGCTCTGTACAGCCAGCTACCATAGGGAGGCCGCGCTCTAAGCCGGCGCCCTCCTCCTTATCTAAGTCCGGGTCTCGCCCGGGCACTCGTGCCTTTGATAGGGAACATCCCTATCAGTAGGTATCAGAGCCACGCGATCCTTCGATCATGGCGGATGGTGACGAGCGACTAGGAAGATTGGAGTCGGTGGTCGGCGAGCTCAAGACGTCGATGACCGGACTGGAGAAGATGATCAGCGACTTCATCAAGACGGCGGGAAAGCAGCATGCAAACAACCCTGCTGCGCAGGCAGATCGATCCGAAGCTAGTGACGCCCATGGCAGAAGGGCGCCACCACAGACGGAGTGGGAGAAACCCCTGGAGGCGGACCAAGAAGAAGACCAACCAAGGGTACAGGGAGAGAAGAAGTGGAATCTGCGCACTCCTAGGTACGACTTACCACTGTATGATGGAACAGAGGATCCCCTTCCTTGGCTGCGACAGTGTGAGCGTTTCGCTCGCATCCATCAAGTGTCGGAGTCGGAGTGGGTAGAGATGGCGGGTCTCCATCTTCGTGACGAGGCACAGGAAGTTCTCGACAATTGGCAAAGGGAGGAGAAGGACATCAATTGGTCGGACTTCTACGACACTTTCCTTCAACGTTTAACCAGGTCATCTTCGGCCGGACCGTTGGGAGACCTTGTCAACCTGAAACAAGGGACTAGCCGCTGCGATGATTATGCGCGGGAGTTCCAGCGTCGCCTGGCAAGGGCGCCAAAGATGCGGCGCGAACACCAGATTGAGACTTTCACGGCTGGCTTGTCGCCCACATTGGCGGCAGATGTACGCCGCGATCGTCCCCGAGACTTGGCGGAGGCCATCGGCTTAGCGCGTGAAGCGGAAAGGAGGGAAGATGCATGGATCAGCCGAGCGATCCAGGCGTTTTCTCCACCAGGTCGTCACCGGCCTGCCTTCAGCAGGGGTGTAGCGGCAACACCAGGACACGTCACGTCCTGGGCATCGGCGCCCACACACCCGGAGGCGATCGCGGGAGGAGGGAGTGGTCGTCCTCCAGCGCCCACCTCTTCCGCGACTGGAGCAGGGCGTGCCAATCCAGCGTCTTCTCAAGTGTCTTCAGCGGCATCTACACCAGCTCGACGGCGTCTCTCACCGGATGAGATGGCAGAGCGTCGTGCCAAGGGACTTTGCTTCAATTGCGACGAAGTCTTCTCAAGGGGCCATCGCTGTAAGCACTTGTTTTATTTGGAAATAATCAATGAGGAAGTTTCAGAGGCTACAGAGGCCGAAGAGCAGAGCGAGGAGGAAGCATCGCTTTCTTTGATGGCCGTGCGAGGACCCATATCGGGCAGAACCATGCAGGTCATACTGACCTTGCGTGGCCACCGCCTATGGGGCCTGGTGGATAGTGGCAGTACTCACAACTTCTTGGGCAGTCAGGCCGCCGTCAGAATGGGCGCGAAGACGGAGGACAACGAGGGCCAGATGGTGAGGGTGGCTAATGGCGAGCAGTTGCCCTGCCTTGGCCGTCTTCATCAGGAACAATTTGCCATTGACAAGCTGACTTTCACCGTTCCATTTCTCGTTATTCCACTGCAAGGCTTTGACGTGGTGTTGGGCACTCAGTGGCTTCGCACCTTGGGCAAGATTGAATGGAACTTCGATTCCCTGGAGATGACCATCGAGCAGAACCACCAGCGGGTCTTGATCAAGGGCGAGGGGCAGCCAGAGACCCCATTAGCCCATGCTCTTGCTGCAGGGGAGGAAGAGGCACTGGTTACTCTTTTGTCCAAGTACGACGATCTGTTTCAACAACCCACTGGACTTCCACCGGCTCGACCATGCGACCACCGTATCACTTTACAGGACGGGACCAATCCGATGGTGGTTCGCCCTTACCGCTATCCATTCCGGCAGAAAGATGAGATCGAGAAGCAATGTGCAGATATGTTGGCCCAGGGCATCATTTGTCCCAGCCGATCCCCCTTCTCCTCTCCTGTCTTGCTCGTCCAAAAGGAGGATGGCTCTTGGCGGTTCTGCGTGGATTACAGGGAACTGAACGCCAAGACTGTGAAGGACAAGTTCCCAATGCCGGTGATCGAGGAGCTCCTCGATGAGCTCCATGGCGCCCGCTTTTTCTCCAAGCTGGATCTTCGTTCGGGGTATCATCAAATCAGAATGCGCGATGAAGACATCGAGAAGACAGCGTTCCGCACCCACCATGGCCATTACGATTCCCTAGTGATGGCTTTTGGTCTTTGCAACGCTCCATCTACCTTCCAAGCCCTTATGACTGAGGTGCTCGCTCAATTTCTCCGGAAGTTTGTTCTTGTCTTTTTTGACGATATCCTGGTCTACAGCACCACCATGGAGGAACACCTGCACCATCTGCGCCTTGTGTTGGATCGGCTGCGTCATCACCATTTGTTCCTCAAGCGCTCTAAATGCGCTTTTGGCCAGCCGGAAGTCCTCTACCTTGGCCACATCATCTCTGGCCAGGGCGTCTCGGCCAATCCAAGCAAGGTGCTCGACATCGCTACCTGGCGGACTCCGGCCTCACCGACGGCTGTTCGAAGCTTCCTCGGCTTGGCGGGGTATTACCGCCGGTTCATCCACCGCTACGTGGAGATCGTCGAGCCCCTTACTGGTCTTCTCCGTCGCCAGAGCTTCGTGTGGACAGATGACGCGGAGCGGGCTTTCCAATGCCTCAAAGCAGCCCTCCAGTCCGCTCCAGTCCTCCGCTTGCCGGATTTCACCCTTCCGTTCATCGTCGAGTGCGACGCTTCAAGCCATGGCGTCGGCGCAGTACTGCAGCAACAAGGCCACCCCATCGCCTTTTACAGCTGACAGTTGGCTGCTCGACACACCAAGCTGGCGGCCTATGAGCGGGAGCTGATCGGCCTCTCGAAGGCCATCCGCCACTGGCGGCCGTACCTCTGGGGCCGGCCATTCACAGTCCGCACGGACCACGCGAGCTTGAAGTACCTCTTGGATCAGGCCCTCGTCACGCTGCCACAGCAGCATTGGCTTAGTAAACTCATGGGTTTTGATTTTCAGGTTGAGTATAAGCCGGGCAAGTGTAACCGGGCGGCGGACGCGCTCTCGCGTGCCCATGACGTCCCGGCGGTCTGCGCGGCCCTCTCTGCGCCGACTCCTTCCATTTGGGAGCAGTGGCACGCCGCCCTGCGCCTGGACCCCGACATTGTCCAGCGCGTGCGCGCCCTGGAGCAGCCGGCGCCCGGTCCCAACCTGGACGCCGTCCCCACACTCGCGCCGCCCATCGACCAGCCGGCGGACCCAACCGCACAACTGCCTCCGGCGCTCTCAGCTCCTCTGTGGGTGACTCGGGATGGCCTCCTGTACCGGGGCGGCAAGCTGTTCGTCTCAGCAACCTCACCCCTTCGCCGGCAAATGGTGGCCGCGTACCACGACCTCACACACGAAGGCGTCCACAAGACGGTGCACCGCCTCCAACAACATCTCTACTGGACGAACCTTCGCGACTCGGTGGATGATTACATTCGGCATTGCCGTGTGTGTCAGGAGCACAAGGGTCTCACCCGCTCGCCGGCAGGTCTTCTGCAGCCCTTGCTGATTCCCCACCATGTGTGGTCCGACGTCTCCATGGATTTCGTGGTGGCCTTGCCCAAGTCGCACGGCATGACGGCTCTCTTGGTGGTGGTCGACCGCCTTTCCAAATACAGCCACTTCATACCACTCAAGAGGCCAACCTCGGCGCCGGTGGTCGCCGACCTCTTCTTCGACCAGGTGGTGCGCCTCCATGGCATCCCCGACTCCATCGTCTCCGACCGTGACCCCGTCTTCACCAGCATTTTCTGGCAGAGCCTCTTCAAAAGGTGCGGGACACACCTCTTCACGTCCTCGGCGTACCAACCGCAGACAGACGGCCAGACGGAAGTCACCAATCGCACGGTGGAGATGTACCTCCGCTGCTTGGCCTCCGACAACCCGTCCACATGGGTTCGCTGGCTTCCCTGGGCGGAATTCTACTACAACTCCTCATATCACTCCGCCCTCCGGATGTCTCCGTTCGAGCTGGTCTATGGCCGTCCTCCCCCTAGCTTGGTGCCCTACTCCCAGGGGGCCACGGCCATTGAGGCCGTTGACTGCCACTTGGTCGACTGCGATGCTCTGCTGGAGCAAGCTCGGCGTCACCTCCTCACAGCTCAGAACCGCATGAAGCAACAGCATGACAACCGTCGTCGCGAGGTCTCCTTTCAGGTTGGGGCCTGGGTCTGGCTACGGCTCCAACAGCATCGCCAAGCTACCATGCGTCCGGGCCAACAACATAAGCTGTCGCCCCGCTTCTACGGGCCTTATTGGGTGTCTGCGCGGATTGGGCCGGTGGCCTACCGTTTGGACTTGCCGGCCGCCGCCCGGCTGCATGACGTGTTCCACGTCTCCTTGCTCAAGCCGTTCCATGGCACTCCCCCGACCACGCCACCACTACTGCCGGCTGACTTGGAAGCTGCTCCAAGCCACCTTCAGTCCATTCCGCACAAACTCTTGATGCAGCGCTTTGTCCAGGGCCACCGCCAATTCCTTGTTCAGTGGACAGGGGAGGCTGCTTCGGATGCAACTTGGGTGGATGCTATCACTCTTCGTCGATCCTACCCTGATTTCAAGCTTGAGGACAAGCTTGAGGCGGAGGGGGGAGCACTGTTAGGCCTGCTGACCGAGCCTACTTCAAGCGTCGTCGCAAGGCTGGGCCAGGACTTGAACCTGGTTCGGGTCAAGGGGAAACTTAGCCGGTCAGTTAGCTGCGGCTGAGTTAGTTAGTCCAGAGCTTATCTTTTATTCTTGTAGTTTATCTCTTTCCAAGTCTGTAGCTGGGTAGTTCAGATTTCCATTCTTTTAGTCATTGCTGTTAGGTGAGCTACGGCTCTTGCTGTACGCTGGAATAAAAGGAATGAAAGGAGGAGAGAAAAGGTACGCTTTTGTACCACAAACCCAGTTCAGGCGCTGCCGTCGATAACCGGCCGGTGGCTCCGTACAGCCAGCTACCATAGGGAGGCCGCGCTCTAAGCCGGCGCCCTCCTCTTCCTCTAGGTCCGGGTCTCGCCTGGGCACTCGTGCCTTTGATAGGGAACATCCCTATCACACATCATGATTGGAGTTACAAAGAGAGATGCAATTATGTGAAGAGAATATATAACATGTTCAAAACGGCTTGGGCTTATTTGGCTAATAAAAACTAATTTGACTTTTTTAGTCTAGTTTTTTTTTCCTTTCATGAAACCACCTCAAAAGACTCTTAATAATAACATAGACAAAGTGAACCAGCTTCAAGAAGCAGATTCAAAAACCTCTCGAAGTTTAGCTTAACACTCAGCTCACTTCAGCTCAGGCATCAATGTTTATATTAACTCTTTTTTTGCAGGCAAAGAGACTTCATTACTTATGTAATAGGGGCATTACAATCTTTGAGTACAAAACACTGAATACAAGGAGGAACACTAGCAAGCCAAACTGCACTACTTTTCATATTCATAGCATGTTGTGCAGGTTCATGTGTTACTCTGTTTACATTAACTTTAAGCATGAAAGTTGACTGCATCACGTGTGCACTGTGGCAGATAACACTGCTAGCTAATTCTTCAATGCAACCAAACGTAAATAGATACCATTCAGTGGTTGTAGTTCTCTATCAAACCCTCCCTTAGGAAAATATATGCATGGCATGACTAACCTTCGATACAAGTCTCAAGATAATTCCTTGATGCTGGGCAGAAACATTTGATATATTGAATAAAAGATCTGGAGCAATAGTTCCCTTCTCCTGTTAACAGATGTTAAATTGTGTTGTTAGCTTTGTAGAAAAGGCCAAGACAGCCCCACTGAAAATGGAACATAAGCAAAGCAAAGTGGATACCTCGCTTGGGAGGCGTTCGAACGCCATCTCGATATAAACTATACAAAAGTTCCGAATGATGGCTGAGGAAGAGGATTCAGTATAAATCTTCCATAAATCCAGCATAGGTAGAGAAATCTCAGGCCTGTGCTTCACTCGTTTATTAATGTGGCTGACGCGGACATGGTTCAAATGTAGGCTGTCGTGAAACAAAATACTAGTAACACTTAATTTATCTTTATTTTCTAGAATAACATCGTGACAACAGATTTGATTTTCGAATAACAATTTAGTATTTCCCTTTTTTCACTTTTTTACGCTCAAAATTAGGTGAGCTTTCGGATTTTGTCCCTGAGCCGCAGCGACGAAGACGACGGCGAAGGCGAGAGCAAAGCAGGAGGCAATGGACCAATGGTGACGGGAGAGGCGGTGACAAAGACAGGAGCAAACCAGGAGACTGCGCCGGCGACAGGAGCGGCAGCAGCAACGACGGCGGAGGCGACGACAAAGACGGGAACAAAGCAGGAGAATGCGCCGGCGACAGGAGCGGCGACAGCAACGACGCCGTGGGAGTGGACCGAGAGTCCGGCTCGTCGCCGCCAACGGCTATAAGGTGCCCAATGTGTGGCCGCTGGAGGTGTGGGAGAAGGCGGCGAATTGAGGGCAAACGGAAAAAAGGGGGAAATGTCAAAATGTCATTTGGGAACATAATTCGTTGTCTCGGTGTCATTTTAGAAAACAGAGATGAATTGAGCATCATTTTGTTCTGCGACAACCAATTCGATAACATTTGAGCATTTTCCCCCTTTGAAGGGGACTAGCTAGTAAACGAAAATCGACGTAGCCCGACCTAAACGGACCAATTGCGACAGCTGCTTTCTCTCATCGTCTTCCTTCGGGCCGGTGGCCACCTCTAAACCTAGCAGGGAAGCCACTGTGAAGTCCTTGTACCAATGACAATGGTGGTCACCTTCCCCTTCGCCCCCACCGAGACTATTGATCACAACTCGCAACTGCTGATTCACGGATCCATTTAATTTGGTTGAACTAAAGGTCGACTTCACAAAGAGATATGGAAAAGGAATATATAAATATTTTAAAAAATTGAAAAATTAAAATCTTTAAGTAAAACCTCACACAACTTCGAAAAAAATACAAAATTTTACGCTAAATAGTTTGTATATAAATAATAACTTTTGGCTAACCGAACAGCGAATTAAAAAAGCCCTTAGTCTGAACCATATAGATGGAGAGCAGACTAGTAGGCTAGGAGAGTCTGAGCACATTTTTTTTTTCAACACCAGATGGTGATGATAGCCGATGTAACATCACCAGATATTATTTTTAAAAGAAAGTGAGTTGGATTTGATTTAAAAAAATGACAATTTTGTTTGTTGCATGAATTTTGCATCTTACTCTCTCCGTCCCAAAATATTAACTGACGTTTGACTTGTACGATCTTCAAAACTATATTGCGACGCTTAAATTCTCTTAGAGTATAACATTCATAATAACAAAACTATTAGGGCCTGTTTGGCAACAAAGTATTTTCATAGTTTCGAGGCAAAACCATGGTTTTGGAGAATACCATGGTATTTTTGGCAATGAGGTGTTTGGAAGCAACCTCAAAAACTCTGTTTTGAAAACCATGGTATTGGCAATACCATGGTATTTTTGGAGTATTGTAAACTCCACTCCAACCCAAAGTATTCTCACTTGTGCTAGCAAACCATGGTAAAAACTTTGCTACCAAACAGTTTGTAGTTCCTAGGAATACCATGGTTTCAAGGGGTTGGGTAAAACCATGGTATTTATGTTAACTACACTCAAATACCATGGTATGACAAAACCATGGTTTTAGAAAACTTTGCTTCCAAACAGGGCCTTACTATACGAAAAGTGTATATATTGTTAGACAAACTATTGGTCAAAGATTAAGAAGTGTGAACTTTGATCCGTCGGCTTTGACGAGGAGGATGAATGGAGGTGGTGCCACCGTCAAATCCAATTGCAGTCACCCATCAATGTCAAATCTAGAGCAAAAAAAGAGGGGAAATGACATTGCCGATAGGGAGGGGAGGATGTGACGGTGCTAAGGAGGAGGTGGAGGGAGGCCACAATGTCGGCTCAGAGGAGGAAGAGGGGGGATGACATGAAGGAGACAATTGTCGATGTTGAACATGAGGAGGAAGGTGGTAGCGGCACCGGCTAGACTCCAACTATGGAAGAGAGAGGGAGGCACCTATATATGGTTGGTTTCGGTCTCTTTTGTGGAATGGGATCCTCTGCATTTGTGCAGTTGGGCAGTTCGTCCCCGACATGTGGGTCCCGGCTTGCCCACATGTCAGAAAGGGATTACAGAGGACTGCACAACTACCCCAACTGCAGAGGATGCACGTCCCTCTTTTGTGCCCAATGTTATACATGAAGGCCTTGTTCTTTTCAGCGTTACGTATCGTTGCGTATTACCGTAGCAAATTTTGTTATTTTTATATAGCCTATATGCTGTGATAATTTGTAACGATTTTTTCGTGGATTTTAGTAGCCCTTCCAAAGATCTTAAAAAAATTTAAATTATTTTTTTATAATCTTAAGACCATTTTTCGAGGGCTTTCAAATTTGCTACAGTAATATACCAACCGCTACAAGAAATTTAGCCTTCTGTGACAATAAAATTGTGACAAAAACAAGGATTTTTATGTCACCGTATGCTATCTATGACGATCCTGTGACGAAAACTTGTCTGTCACAGAAGGTGCGTCTCTAAAGGTCTTTTGTGACAAAATACGAAAAAATGTCACATATTTAATGACGATCAATACATTGTCATAAAAATTATGACGCCATGAATCGTCACAATTTGAAAGAGAAAACGTCATGGGCAAGTAACTGAGCTAATGCCACATGGTAGATGCATGGAATGGTAGATGACGTGGCAGATGACATGGCGTAATGTTGTGACACATTTTGTCGTCATAATTTATCGAAAGGCCAAATTATAGCTCACAAATTGTCATCACAAATAAATCCATAGTTTTTTCACATAAATAAATTAATTATGAAGTCACAAATGACCAAGTAATACAAATATTTATCAGTACATTGTACATAGCAACATAAATACAGTTGGATTTTAATAACAGTAGTATGGGGAGGCAACACTATGTAGTATAGAAAGAAATTCTTCGGGAGCAATTCTTTTAACCTGCTGGTAAAAAAAGAAAAGGCTAAATTCAAAAACAGAGAAACAAATAGGACCATAGGAGCTATAAATCTTAAGTCGAAAATTAACTGACCTTAAAAGCAATAAATATCCCCAATCCATTGCAGCTCAAGCACTAGGTTGTTTTCCACAGCCTCCCACTGATCACTTGAGGAAATCTAAAAAGATAAAGAAATATCAAAGAATACTAAATTGTAATTTTGAACTTATATAAATTGGATTGAATCAATGACTACCTACGGCATGGTGGACAGATTTATATGCAATTCATCTTCGCGGACAACTTCATTATGGCCTCCTCACATTTTTCTACTTATGCCAGAAAATAAACCAGCTTTTCCAAGCTGCTTAATTTGTTTAAATTAATAATTACTACATAAGTATATTCACTTTCATAAGTATTAATTACTACATTAAAGCTGGTTTACTAATAACTAAAAGAAACAAGAGAACTACATAAGTATATTCACTTTCAAGTGGATTAACTTCAAATCACTTTCAAGTGCTCTATCGCAGGTAGCCTTAGCAATATATGCACAACATAACTTAATTTAAAATGTGGTTTTGCAAAAGGAATAAAATCTAGTATAGCATTGTAGATGTAGTATCTTGAAAATTGCAATGTGTAGGTTGTAAATAAGAGGAAAACCTGCAGAGTGACCATGTGAGTCAGACTTGGAAGCAAATGCCGGGCGGCGAGGCGGCGGGGAGGCGGCGGGTGGGGGCCGGCTGGGCTCACGGAGTCACGGGAGTGGGAGGCTGGGAGCTAGGGCTGGACTTGGATGGGGGGATGAGTATAGGGGCTGCTGAAGCGGTTCAGCATGCATTCGTATAACTTCGTATAATGTATGCTATACGAAGTTATTACGGAACCACTAAGAAACAAATGCAAGAGAAAAAAAAAAATACCCGGAGGAGAGCACGCCGCCGCCGTCGCCGTGGAGGGGGGAGCGCGCCGCCGCCGTGGAGGTCATGGAGGAGAGAGAAGAGCGATGGCGAGAGACGCTGATGGGCCAGCCGGGCTGTGTGTGGAATTGAGGATAGGGTTAGGGGATTTTGGCGCCGGCGATTTTTTTTCCCGCCCAGCGATTCGGGGAAATTGTTATTATCGGGAAGTGACAAAATTTCCACAATGTTGGCTATTTCGAAAAAAAAAAATTAAATTTGGCTAGATTTCAATATTTTATTTGAAGATCAAAGGATTTAATTTTTTGTTTGAAGGCCAAACAATTGAAAAAATATAAATTGGGCTTGATTTCAAAATTTTGGCTGGATTCAAAAATATTTTATATGAAATTTAAAAATTGTGCTAGGTTTAAAAATATGCAAATTTAGTAAAATTAAGAGTTAAATTTAAATTGGGTCTAAACATTTTTACATTTGGTCAACATCAAATTTTAGAATCAACAAGATTAGAAAAATCATATTTTATTACATTTAAAATTTATTTAGATTTGTGTTTTTGAATGTTTTGAATTCTATCATATATATACCAATTTTAAGATCAGTTAGATTGAAACATTTTTGGTTTAGTAGTATTTTAAATATTTGAACTCAGTAAAAATCTAATATTTCAAAATTCTTATGACAAAATTATTTCGTCACAACACCGTGGTGTATTGATCTGTGATGTTTTTTTCTTGTCACTGATGGAATTATTTGTGACGTTTCTTCTATTCGTCACAATGAAGTAGGGTTACACCCCTATTGTTATTTCTTATGACACTTTCTTTCGAAAACGTCATAAATCAATGACATTTTACTCAGTTGTCACAAAAAATATGTCACAGAAGGTCATATTTCTTGTAGTGAACGCAACGATACACTGAGGCCGCGTGCGTTTGAGCGTGACGTAGCGTTGCTACAACGCCAGAAAAGAACAAGGTCGAAATTATCTCATCTCGACTCGGCTCGAGCTTGTCAAAACACTCGAGGTGAAAATGGGCTGGGCCCAGGTGACTCTTCCAGCCCTGTCTCTCATGGGCTTCGTATCTACCCCTAAGGCCCTACCCCCGCGCCAATTCAGCTCGAAAGTCGCAGCTAGGGGTGGGCATAATTATACCGATACCAAGATACCGAACCGAACCGAATTTACCGAAAATTTTGGTATTTTCGGTATTCGGTGCTACGTGCGGTATTGATCGAGCTGTTATTCGGTATTCGGTTCGGTATCAAGATCCGGCTCCCGCAAGTTCTTCCATCTCCATCCCAAGAAGAAGAGCATCGTCTTCTTAGGATCCCCGCAGGTTCTATCAGCCAAAAGCTCCCAGATTTCGGTTCTCAAATCCACTCCGGTGGCTAATCGGACTCCGTATTCCAGGTCGCCGCCATCGTGACGCAGCCGCCGGCCGCCAAGAACAGGGGCAGAAAGCTGACGCCGTCGGCCGTCGTGCAGCTCGCGCTCGACCGCGGCTTTCCCAGCGACCTCATCTTCACTCCCGAGCATGTTGGAGAGGTGCTTCCGCCGCAAAGCTCTCTTGATTGCTGAATGTACAAGGGTATTTAGTTCGTAGTGTTTATGATGCAATGCAGGAGTCCTTTCTATCAGACTTGAAAGAAGTGAGACCAGAGCTTTGCATCACTGCTGCTTACGGGAACATTTTGTCTCAGAGGTTTCTTGATATCCCACCTGCGGTATGTCCAGTTATCTAGTTATCTAGTTATCTACTATTATTGACTAGAGATTGCTCTCTACTGTGAATAGGTTATATAATTCTTGTATACTGTAGTATCTTATGATTTTTGTGCTCATAGGTTAATGCTAAGTTTTCCCTGTGTGTTCATCACTGACTTCTTAGTTCAGAGTCTTAAAAATCAAATTAGAAGGTTTTAGTATGTTCATATTTTATTCATGCCATTGTATAATTTATACCATGTAATGTTGATAAGTTCTTTAGTAAGATAAGCTGATGTGCAATACCGGGTCTAAATGACTATTGTTTTGCTCTATGATTCGTACCATTACTGGTGTATCCATGGAGCTGTTTGCAGGAGTTTAATTTTGCTCTAGATTCGTACCATTACTGGTCTAAATGACTATTGTTTTGCTTTAGCTTTGTTCTTTTAATACTTACGCTATAGATTCTGCCATGCATGTGAGCGTTGTTTATATTGGCATGGACGCAGTAAACCAGTGATGTTTTACTATGACATTTGGGGATGTTTTGCTCACTATTTTGTTCTGTTTTTAGGTTCTATTGTGTTCTTTGGTAAGATAAGCGTAGGAAGAACACACACATTGCTGTAATCATGTCCTCAAACATATTGGAGACTTCGGTTACCGGAGATTCAACTGAGGAGGTTTCAGTAGTAACCCCACATAGCCGTAAGAGATCAAAAGCTTGGGAGTACTTTGAAGAGAATTTGGTTGTAGAGGATGGGGTCCAAAAGGCTGTATGTAAGTACTGTCATCTAAGGTTGATATGCAATACTGGGTCTGGAACAAACAGCCTTAGAAGTCATATAGCATACTCTTGCCCATCAATAGGAGATGCCGATAGAAAGAGGTTTAAGGCAACAATGAAAAAGCAGCCACCCCAAGGTACCTTTGTGTTCGATCCTGAGATAGCCCGTGAGTTACAAGCTAAGTTCTGCATTAATGCAGAAATCCCTTTTCAGAAATTTGAGGATCCATACTTCAAGGACTGGATAGCATCAATGCAGCCGGCTTTTAAAGTTTTAAGTCGGCAAACTATTAGAAGTGATTGCTTTAAGTTGTACCAGAAAATGAAGAATGAATTGCTTTCAGATCTGCAAAGCCTTGAGTCTCATATTTGTCTTACCTCTGACCTTTGGATATCTGTTCAAAACTTGGGTTACATGTGTGTGACCGCTCACTTTGTTGATGGCAACTTTAAACTTCAAAAGAAAATCATTTCATTCAAAGATGTGAGGTATGCACATACAGGAACAGCCATTGAATAGGCAGTCACGAAGTGTCTTGTAGACTGGGGACTAAAGGGCAAACTCTTCACTTTAACCCTTGACAATGCTAGCAATAATAATTATGCATGTAAATTGTTGAAAGAAGACCAAGATCACGACCCGCTGTTTGGTGGTGGACACTTTCAAATCAAGTGTTGTGCACATGTGCTAAATCTTATAGTTCAAGACGGGTTGAGTCAAATTCATGTGGTGGTCAACAAAATACGCCACTTAATTAGGCACAATGATTCGTCGCCCTTGAGGATTCAAGCCTTCAATGGGATTATGGCTAGATTTGGGCTTCCTACAAAGTCCGGTCTTATATTGGATGTGCCTAACCGTTCGAACTCCACGTTCCAAATGATTGGACAAGCTCTACAGTACAAGGTGCGCTGAACAGATATGCATTGGAGA
>SPJY01026390.1:0-56764 GCA_005191435.1 Raddia distichophylla | reverse complement strand
AGCCACGAGGTGCGCCGTGCCCGATCCCCATGCCGTGGAGGTCATCGACGAGCTCTGCGTGCTCGCCGAGATTCGCGACCTCCTCGCGCAGCCTGTCTTCAAACGGACGCCCCAGCCTCATTCGGAAGCCTTTTCCGACGATCTTGGACACTACGGACAAGACCTCGACGAGAGCTCTCCAACGCATCCAGCCCCATCACGAAATTCCCTCTGGATCGACGGGAATTTGCGAAACAATGTCGCAGCCAGAAACTGGACGCGAACAGGTCACGTCGTCTTCTTCGGTTCGTCTTGCGGTTGATCAAGCCAGCGCCCCAAGTGTTGCGCCTCTACAGGAATACACACATCCGGTGATTGGAATCCACCAACGGCGGCGTGCTAGCGCCGGGCGCAGGTGAGGGAGAGAGGTGACGGCTAGGGTTTGGTGGAGAGGGAAAACCTAATTTCCACATAGCATCCTCTCGCCTCTCCACCGCCTCCTTTATATAGTCTCACCGTGGGCCCTCTACATTAGAGGCCCTAACCCGGTCCATGGCCCATGTCTCACATGGTCCATGTAGCCCACGTCATACGTGGTTCCACGTATCATTGAGCTCACATCCGATGTGGCATATGATTGTCAATTGGGCATATAATTCCTTCAGTTTGTTCTGAAAAGGTGGTGTTCAGGGAGGCTGTTAGGGGGTCTGACAAGTGAAGGTTAGGCTGGCTAACGGTCAAGTTAGCAACATTGATGTGCACGTGGCGGTAGACGTTTTATTTGGGTCAGGCGGCGAGACCAGCAGCGAGGAAAGCACTGTATCCTCCAAGTCGGGAGGATCAATACAAAATCCGTTCGCTAAGAAGGTCAAACCGTGGATCGGCAGGATGTCGACCTGCTCCAGTTTCAGTTTGGTGAAGTTCGATGGTTCTGGAAATTTTGGCTTATGGTAGACAAGAGTTAAGGACCTGTTGGCGCAACAGGGGGATCTTTAATGCTCTGCAAGTAGAGAAGCCGAAGAAGGTGGATGATGACGAGTGGGAGGAGATGCAGCTGCGTGCAGCCACAACAATTAGATTGTGTCTCACCGATCAGGTCATGTACGACGTGATGGATATAAAGGTACCAAAGGAAATCTAGGATAAGTTGGAAAGTCAATTCTTGCGCAAGAGTCTCACCAACAAGCTCTATCTGAAGGAAAAAGATGTATGGGCTGAAGATGCAGGAGGGCGGTGATCTCGTGGAGCACATCAATGTTTTTAATTAGTTGGACGCAGATCTGGGAAAACTGGATGTGATTATCAAGGATGAAGACAAGGCTATTGTTCTTCTTTGCTCATTACCACCTTTGTATGAGCATACAGTTACAACGTTGATGTACGATAAGGTGAGCATCACCACTGAGGATATTACTGCTACGTTGTTATCTCAAGAACAAAGGAGGAAAAGCAATGCTATGAAAATTCCTATTGGTAGTGCTTTGTCGGTCAATAGTGAGCAAAGCGGGAAAGGGAAGGAGAAGAAAGACAAGAAGAAAAGGGTGCAGTGCTTTGAGTGTAAGGGGTGGACATATGAGAAAAGACTGTCCAAAGAAGGGAACATATCGTGGCATAAACAAAAAGTGACTTTGATAGGAATGGTGATCAGATGCTCTTAATATCAAATATGCAGTTAACCGAGGCGTGAACGTTAGATTTTGGTTCTGTCTACTTGGGTGATGACGCGGAGTACCGTGCCATTGAAGTGGGAGATATCAAGTTCAAGATGTTTGATGGAGGTGAACAAATACTTCAAGGTGTGAGAGATCTGTCGGAGCTGAAGAGGAATCTTATCTCGCTCGGGACCTTACATGAAGATGGGATGGTGTTCCATGCTGATTAAGATAAAAGGATCACGACGATCATGAAAGGTGGCAAGGAGGTGATGATTGAAAAGAGAGGGATCTCTCATATGTACAGGCTGCAGGGAAGGTCAGTTCCTGTTGAATGTAGTGCAGTTGAAGGTGGAGCCATAGGGGAAGGTACTGTGGGGTTAGCGGTGTTTGTTCCACAATGCGGCAGGAGGCCAAGTCAGACATCGAACGACTCGGTGTAAGCTGTGAAGAAGAAGCATTCAGAGTCCGAGTACATTGTGTTCACGCGGGACGACATCAAGCATCTTGTGGTGAAATTGTATTTGCCAAGGTCAAGGTATAGATAGGGGTGGGTTGTGTCTGGGTCAGACTCGTACCTTGGTCTTCACTATAAAAAGGGAGGTACCCTTGTGTAACCAATTAAGACGACCTAGGTGTAGCGTAGGACGCGCTGGGGTCAACGGCTGGCATGTAGTCACGACTCGGGTGATCCAGTGTGCTTGTACTATTTGGCGATGATTACTCATAATTAGAGCCCCGCAGACGTAGGCAACGATGCCGAACTGCGTTATTAAATATCTTGCCTCTGGTGTCATCTGATCTTGCACTGGCATCGATTTTCTAACATCCATAATCCCTAGCTATTGTGCGTGCTCCTCTCTTAATTCGTAACAGCACAAATGTAACATCCCAATTTGGGTATTTCTGCAAAATTTGTCTAAATTTCAAAACTCATTTGAATTTGAACTCTAGCTGACACGTGGGCCCTACCGCCAGCTCTCTCTCTCTCCCTTCCTCTCCTTCTGTCTTCCTCTCTCCTGGCTGGTGGCCCTGGCCTTACTCTGCCACCTTGCTCTGTCACGCCGCGCGTCGCACCTGCCCCTGCGAGCCGCATCAGCCATCATCGCGCGCCGCAGTTGTCACCTCGCTGCGCCGCGCCAGTCCTGTCACCGTGCCGCTTGCCTAAACCACGCCATCGAGTGCGCCTCCGGGTCCGACGTATAGCATACATTATACGAAGTTATACGACATGTTTCCCCAAATCCGATCATCGCCGCCATAGGATCAATCCCAGCGATTTCATGAGCCACAGTTCAATTCCTTATGCCCCGAACTACTAGGCAGTGCCCTAATCCTTTTGCCTCAATCAATTTCAGCTCGGGCGCTCGGAGTTGTCGTGCCGCCACTGCCCCTGTCTCGGCCGCCGACGACTCCTCCGCCGCCAGCCGCCTCCGTCCTTCCACGCGTCTGTCGTTGACCCCGGTAAGACACTACACCTCACCCACATGCTCCCCTCCCATTCCCTTGGCTTGTAGATCCATAGCGGGCGCGCTTGCCACCGGTTCTGCCGCCGCCGTCGCGCAGCCGCGTCTGGCCACCGCCGGCCTCGACGATGGTGTCGTTAGGATCGTAGGGCGCCGTAGTAGCAAGGGTGTGCACGCTCACGGTCATAGCACCGCCGCGACGTTTGCCGTCGCCGCCGAGCGACGTCACCGGGCGGGAGGAAGACGACAACCCAGTGTCGTCCGATCCGCGCCAAGATGCGTGCAGAGGGTTATTTGATAGGTCGCTGATAGGTGGGACCTACAGGCCAGTTTGAATCGTCCCACGCGTGCATTATCTAGTTGGGCCAGAGACGCAGACAGTGGGTCCATGGCCCACCTGTCCGGTTTAGTGCCAGAGCCGCGTGCGCCTTCGCCACGTCGTGGCGCCTTTTCAAGACCCGTTTTCGACGTTTCCGTCGGCCAGCGTGGGCACCTGCGCGATGTTGGGGCGTGGGCCGATTCCACCGATGGGCCGCTCCGTTCGCCGACTCGGCCCGAAGGATTTTATCCTTTTCCCAACGTTTTAATCATTTATTTAATTACAGAATTAGCTTTTGATTTAATTAAAATAGCTAAAGACTCCCAAAAATTCTAGAAAAGTTCAGATAAATACTAGTGACCATATCTGATTTTATAAAAATATAACCTTGGTCACCCTTGGTCACTGTAATAGGGAATTTGGCACTGTTAGTTGAAAATGTGGATTTTCCTATATTGAAATGGTTAATGTAATTATAGGATAAATGCTGAGTATATTAATTGGTGAATTAGACCTCAAATAGTCTTCAGAAAATATAATGGATAGGTAAGTGTCTTAGCAAATTTAGAACATTTACATTTGCCCTTAGTACTTAATTATATTCATAGGACTATTAATTGCTAAACCCCATAAATAATTAGCTCATTGAAATACTTAAAGACTAACCTTAGAAAATATATCAATGAGTGATATAACGTTGGATTATCTCATTTTGTACGAGCACCTAGTAAAATATCAACTCTGATAAGCTTTACCCGTACGTAGGTAGAATTCCGAAAAGTCGTCATTTTATGTCACTTAGAAGCCTTAATCACCTAACTACGACCTTACCATACGAAATCGTATTTTGGGAAATAGTAAAATATTATATTGTTAATACTATTTATTAATGCACTCTGTCATGCATGGCATATCATACGAATATTAGAGTCGCTAATCAATCTTAAGAATTAATGCCGAGGGTAAAACCTAGGTCGTGTATGCATCATGTTTTTCCGTTGCATTAGTAAGTAATCATTTGTTTGTTGGTATGGTTAGACGTACGCGATCCCGAAGGAAGGTTTGGGGACGCCAAGGAGGAACACCTACCTGAGCAAGACAAGTTAACACTTACTCTTTATATGTTATCCGTATTAGGGAGAGATTGTGACTTTCCCTAGTGCGGATTAACATCGCTGAATATCATGTTTATTACCTAGTTTTCTGCTAACTATCTTGTTTATTAATTAAATGCATGCTTAGTAGACTGCCTAATTGCTAAACATGTAATATTTATACATGCCTGCCTTTGACCTGTTTAGCCTTAATGACTGCCTTGATTGTCATTACTGTTGATAGACTATGATTAGTCTGGTAACCACTTTAACCCTACGTAATGGGTAAAACTTGCTTAGACTAGCTTAAGCTTAAACAAATCTTCCTGCTAATCGCCACGGAACGGTGAACCGATATTCACTGGCCATTCATTCACTTCATTCAAATATGACATGACATATGACAGTTAGTGCTATTAGATGCATGTTGGGCTCATTGTGTTTGAGGGTAAGGTCATGGGCAATGTCGGTCGGGTTGTTTGGTTAGCTAGGATAGTGTGGTGTGGTCGATGACTGTGGAAGTACAGATTATCGGTGGGTTGCCCCTGGAGGACATCCTGTTGGATGAATAAGGCACATGGTGCCTAGTGCTGGGTTTAGCCAGGGTTTAGAAGGAGTGCGGAGTAACACGCGTAGCGGGGAAATCGCTGCCATCTAAGGGATGGTTCCAACACAACGCGTGGCCAATGCACGGAGTACGGGTCTTGGATCGCCAGCTGTGTGCGCTCTGTAGAGGCCCTCTGGGACCATTCTCGATAGGGACCGACACCGGTTATCACCGAGGGTGATAATGGCCACACATCCCTAGGATGACGGTCGGCTAGTGAGGGCTGGCAACCCCCTAGGCCGAGAAGGGCATGCCATGGCATGTGTGGTCCACAACAGGATTGCCAAATCCTGTAATGATGGCGGAACTAGGAAAGATTGGGGGCAACCGAAAGAAAGTCAGGAGGAACAAATAAGCTGATATGGTGATCGGTTAAGCTGGTTGTGCACTTGGCCGAGAGTTGGTCGAATGTGGGTTGGTTGGTATAGTAGGATGATCAGTTGGGTTTGGGTGCATTAATAAGATGGGAAACCTCTAATTTATATAAACAAGACAAATTCTAGTTGATGCTAGTTAGGATGATTCTAAAATCTTCTAAATCTGGTTTTACGCAAATAAAATAACTCTTTCCTCGAATAAAAGCTTTATAAGCACTATATGCATTAAGGAAAGTGTTAACTAGCCAGCGTTTGGATGACGCTGACCTCGCCTTCTTACTTTCTTTAGGCGAGGGAATCGAGGAAGACCCCTACGAGTGTCATGAAGACGATGGACATAGCTTCAATGGACCTGAAGAGTCTTCGGGTCGCTCCGGTCGTTGGTGAGCATTTAGCCGATATGAATTCTTTTGGGTATATATTTTGCATGATAGCTACATTACTCTGAACATTGTTTTGTAATATTAAGACGTGTATTGTCCGTCTTACTAAACTCGCCTAAGGGCGTAACCTTAATGTAATATTCAGGATTCCATTTTATCGATGTATGTATCGACTATGTGATCTTCCGCACTAGCATACTGACCCTGGGACTAGCACACGGGATCGTCAACCCTCAATGTAAGTTAAAAATTTGAGGGGCGACAATAAACACGATTTGCTTCCCATTGTGGCATGAACATTCAACAAACGAAGCTATCCTGACCGTGTGCCGGTTGCATCTCACCTGCACCTGCAGGCTGCAGGGCAACAAGCGATGATGTATTACCTGGGATTACATATAGCATGTTGATGTCGTCTAAAACATTCATCGTTGGTGCATTTAGAATAAAAGAGGTGAAATCAGATAATAGAACGGTCGCCATCATCTGGATGTGGAGAAAAGCTTTTGGTCATCCGAGCGAACAAGAATGAAGAGTTGCAGAACTGGACAGCAGAATCTCAAGAACAAGTTAATGATCATATACATCTAATAATTTCTGACCCCTTTCGTAAAACTAGAAGCCAAGTATAAAAGCTACTTCACCAGGACATGCCAATTGTGTCCAAGAGAGCTGTTTCGGCATCAGACCGAACCCACAATGTGAAGCCATACGAATACCCAGAATGTAAAAATCCACAACCCAATGCCAACCCGAGAAGAGCTGCCTGAATAAGAGATCGTAGAAACTCTACTGTCATCTATACCAACAAGGAAGCCCAGCCCGTCGAAATCGTAACTCGGAGCATCCTGCTTCTGCAGCTCATAGTAGCTGTTGAAAGCATAAGAGATGTTGCCTTTCTCCCCAATAGCATTGCATGAACCTCCATAGTGGAGAGTGGTGCAATCCGCCATAGTGCAAGCAAGTTTTAAGTGATTCCCAACGTTGTTAAGATTTTGACCAGGGTTTGCGATGCACCATCGTGGTGGAAGATAAGGGACACCTTTGGCGTTCTTCAGAATCGGGCTGCCTAGTTCAAGATTCAGTGGGTACTTGGACTGCCCATCAAATGAGAAAATTCCCCAGTGTCTCTTAAAATTACCAGGTAGTATGCTTTTCTGCTCTTCGTCAAGTAGGCTGAAAAGATATACATCTGCAGGAGGCACCCCTGGACACAGAGGAGTTAATTTACTGCTTAAAACAAGACTGATCAGGCCTTGGTTGAATGCCCTTGCTGCAGTCAGGTTTGCACTAGGCGCCCCTTCCGTTGGCCAACCCACCTCACCAATTGCCATTGGTAGTTGACCGTAGGAAATCTTGCTCAGCGTGTCAAAATTTCCATCAAAAGCATTGTAGTACACATTTGGGCCATCCACTACTGGGTGACTAGATCCGTGAAAAAAGGCATAATCTTGAGGGAAGTCTGAGCTCTGGTAAAGACTGAGGAAGGGGTAGATATTGACCACAAATAGGGCTCCACTTGAACTGAGAAATGCAGCGAGCTGAGTCATAACCTGTGTCAGGTCAGGCCTGAATACACCTTGCGATGGAACAACTAGTTTTATATAGCTTGCAAGATTAGCTTTCACCAATGATTGCTGAATATTGGTCAATGCTGGAAGTACATAAGATTGGAATTGTCCCAGATAACATGTCAGAAAAGGCTCATTTCCCACATCAATCACTACCACGGAAAGGGCCTTTAATCCTGGTTGGCAACTGGCTTTAGTCCCGGTTGCCAAACCGGGATAACTTCTAGAGACTGAAGGTCATAGGCCTTTAGTCCCGGTTTCCTCAACCGGGACACAAACGTTACCACGGTATAGAAAATATCTAAAAAAATATGGCGAAGTTAAGACTCGAACCTAAAACCTCGTGGTAAATAGTCCCGGTTTCCTCAACCGGGATACAAACGTTACCACGGTATAGAAAATATCTAAAAAAATATGGCGAAGTCAAGACTCGAACCTGAAACCTCCTGTTACCACGGGACTCCACACTCACCCACCTAACCAACCCACCCAGCCACGCGTATTTACTAGACTAGGATATGCATTCCTTTTGAACTATGCTGAAACGAGGCTTTAGTCCCGGTTCGTAACACGAACCGGGACTAAAGCTTACCTTCAGTTCTGGTTCGTGTTACGAACCGGGACTAATTTGTGCCCGTGCCAGCTGGCATATACCCGTTTTTCAAATCGCTTTTCTATCCCGGTTTGTAACATAAACCGGGACTAATGTGGATGAAAAATCGTGCTTTTGGCCTAGTAGCCATGAACCGGGACTGATGCCACTATCAATCCGGGTTTGTAGATTACCGGGATTGATGTGCCGGGATAGAAGGTCGGTTTTCTAGTAGTGAATGTATCTGGTCAAACAAACGGAAAATTAACACCATGCAAACGCAAAAGCAAACCCTTGAAGCAAATAAGCATTCTAACACGGTAAACAATCGAAAACTAAAAATGCATCTAAAGCAGGAAAAAGACGGGTTGAACAGAAATACCATAGATATAGGTACTACACTGACAAAAAACAATAGAAAAGTTATGTATAATGTTTGAACCTATACAATATTCATTTCACTCCAAATAATCTGAATTATGTGCTCTCACCTACAGAATTCTAATCCATACCCACAATTAACAATCTTGAGTTCTGGACAAAAGATGCACTGTATATTGCATCTTAATTTGAACACAGGCTGGTCTAGTCCTTGACCATAGCTAGGATGGCATTCTGGTCTTAAATTGGAATCCATAGGCCTGATTGAGGATATGTATATGTTGCTCCTCCACACGTTATTATCGTTTTCTTGAGAAGAGAAATTTGATTAATCAAGTTACCACTTCCACAAAAAAAACGTAACATTTATGTCATGTGATAAGTCATCTCTATAATATATTCAGTACACTGCTACCTCCAATATTGCTGTTCCAAGTCCTAACCATGCAAATGCATTCAATTGCAAAAACATTTACTTGAATGTTGTAAATTAGTGTACCAAATATATTATGCAAGCCAGCAGAAAACAGTAAAACACATACAGTACATGCCTAACCATGCCAATCATACAAAGTGTCAGGGTCATCTGATCTAAGCTTGAAATAGCATTTTAAATTCAGATGCTTGGGATGTTGCAGTAAACAGGATCTTTAGGTATGGGCTTACATGCATATAAACTGGTTTTAGCCATTATAGGAGGAGAGAAGCCACAATAAATGATGCAGCAACAGCTGTTTCCAGCTATCAGAAGCAAACATGATGGTGAACACCCTGTTAACCTACAGTTTTACTTGCTAATTTGGTTCATTTGGAAGGCAATTTGTGTGTTCTCACCAGCTTGCAATGCTACCCACGCCTAAAAAAGGTTGTAAAGGTATGTCTTACTCCTTTTCACTCACCCTTTTCTTCTTTTCGCATGGGACTGCTAGACCTTTTAGTGTGGGTAGCATGTTAACTCAAATGCAGCATGGCCTAAAAAAATACAATATAGAGGGCCGCAATATGCAAGAAAAATAAAGGATAGGGACAACCCGGATCAGAGTCCGAGATAAAACTAAAATGGGCAAGTCAACACAGTATTGGGTTCTAGTCCAGAATACAAATTCTTCAGGCAAAAGGAACACCTAAAACCATAATGATTATTTGGTGAATATCCACAAGTGAAGCAGATAAAAGCTCTAAAGGACAAAAAACTCCAAACTCTGATATCATATCAAATATCAAGTTACATCAGTAAGTGGATAAGAAGACATGGTGACACATACATGAGACACATTTTACAATGATTTGCAAATAATTATCACTTTTTAAGGCTGGAGAGGTCATGATATGTTTTAAGTAAGGTTTGAAAGTTCCTTCGAACCCATACTTGCATGGAAAATGAATACAGGTGGCATCAAATTTTGCGTGTTAATGTCTAATCACAGTAGTTTCCAAACAATGTTTAACCAAGCCTTGTCGTCAAATTCTAGCCAACACAAGCAGATAAATGTTGGAAAAATATCTTCAACAAAAGTAACTATCAAATTTCTTATATTATACTCAATCAAGAATAATTTATCATCACCCAGGTAGAAAGCTCAGACTATTGAGAATAATTACCATGGTGTGCACAAGCTTGTGGTTGCTACCAGACATAAAAGAGAAAAAAAGTTGAGTTTCTTAAGTGGTCATGCAGTGCAATATCTAAGCTTAATTAAGTTAATTTGAGTTTTACCGTAAGAATGGAAACATCTAACACCCAAAAACATGTGTTCAATTAAATTCTTTTATAAGAAGCTCGTGCTGTATTTTTATGTTTCTCGAACAAATTGCAGAAGCGTCTATTTCCATAGAAAGGACTAACAGTACAGCGTGATACATTCACAATACGGATTATCTAAGAACATATAAGCGACAAAAGATAATGTGATTATTTATTGCACCAAATCGAATACTCAGGTCAACGTTTTACTGAAAAAATAGGTGGCACAAATAACATAACAACCAAATGATCCAGTCAATGGACCAGCCAATTGTAAGCCTATAACATAAAAAATAACAGAATTGTGTGGTCCAAGTTCCACACAAATAAGTAGCTGCACAGTTGTCCATAAAAGGCAATCGAGCCAGCAATTGCCAAAACAGAACCTAAACAGGAAGCGAAGACTTCCGCTAGACCGATATTTGAATATCCTGTCAATTTCTGAAGAAATTTGCCGTCAACAAAACAAACAAAAAATGCAAGACCACACGTTCACACCTTTAGACACAGAATAGCCATGTGTCTACTCTCTCCTCTCCGCGGACCCCTTAAACAGAGCCCAAGCCCCCTTTGGGTCCGCCTCCCAATTTTTCCCCCAAATTTCTCCGCGCCGGTGCCGCGGACGTCTCATCTATTTCGTGAGCCGTAGACCAATTCCTTCCGCCCAAAGCTTCTGGAGCACCTCCCTAACCTTTCCCCTCAACTAATTGCAGTGTAGCTAGCCGGAGGAGCCGTGCCCGCAAAGCACCTGTTTCGGTCGACGCCGAGCTCCTCGTCGCCTGCCATCTCCACTCCATCCCGTGCTCGGCCGTGCTTTCGTTGAGCATCTCCTACACCCACTTTCGCTCCTCGCTTACTTTTCTAGCTCGTAGATCCGTATCGCGGCTCGGTGTCTCCAGCGAACCTTTGGCTCTGTTGCCGCTCGTCGCGCCGCCGCGTCCGGCCGTCTCCGACCCTGGCGCGAGTGTCCCTAGGAACGCTAGGAGCCGTAGATGATTGATCTTGAACGCTCTTGGCCAGTAGATGACCATAGTGCCGCCGCGTCGTCTGCCATCGCCGCCGGCCATGTCGCCAGGTTTGAGGAAGACCATGACGGAGGGTCGTTGGATTAGCACGAAGATTCGTGCAGTCACGTGTTGAACTGGTCGTCGACGTGCGGCCCCACTAGCCAGGAAAACGTTTTCGCGTGCAAGGTTAAACCCACGGCTACGTGTCACTACATGTGTGCACGTGGCCCACCTGATAGTTTAAGTGGAGACGCCCGTGGGCGCGTCACGAGCTTTATACGGTTGTGTCCAAAGAAAATACGCCTTCGGCATATGCGGCCCCGCGCACGCGGCCAGGCCGTGGGCCAAATCCAACTTGGGCCGGCTCCTCTCGCTGGCTCGGCCCGATGCGATTTACCCATTTTCCACCATTTCAACCAAATAATTAAATACATAAAGTGTCTTAGAATTATTAAAAATACCCAGAGGCTCCCAAAAATTGTAGAAAAAAATAGAAAACTAGATGAGGCTGTTCCGGATTTTATAAAATTATGAAACCAACCACTGTAATTATTTTTATGCACAGTTAATAGGAATGAGTAGTTTTCCTAGTTAGAAGATGCTTAAAATAGATTTACGAAAATTTTATTATTAGAAAAATAGAGTCTGACCCTGTAAAATCATAAGAAAATAAATTACGGTAGATAAATGCTCTAATAGATAGGGAAAATTATAAAAATGCAATTCTTGTGCAGTGTATTTATTAGAGAATTAATTTGCCAAAAACCAAAAAATAATTATTAAATTTTTTATTAATTAAAATAGGTGCTGACTTTAGAAAAATTAATATATCTTATAACTTGGAGTTACACCTTATATTTAGGAAAACGTAGAAAATGCCAACACCGATGAACTTAACTACATATGTAGGCCATATTACGATGTGTCATCATCGTATGTCGCTTGTAAAACCCAAATTACTCGATTACTCTCTTAGCGTATGATATCATATTTTGGGGTACCACTAGGTTACTATGTAATGATATGATTGATTATAAATACTTTAGGGTATGCATTTCATATCATACGTAAATAGTACCGTCATCCGACTTTATACTTCGTGGTGCCGATGATAGGACCTAGATCACGTGCATGCATCATGTTTTTCCGTTTTGCATTAGTGAGTAATTATTAGATTATATGTGTGATTAGACGTAGGCGATTTTGAGGGAAGGTTTGGTGACGCGGAAGAAGACCTTCCACCTGAGCAAGGAGAGTTAACACTTACTCTTTAGATATTTATCCATATTAGGGAGAGATTGCGACTTTCCCTAGTACGGATTAACATCGATATAATCATGTTCATTACCTAGTTTTTCATAAACTATCTTTGTTTATTATCAAAGTGCATGCTTAATATATACGCCACTTGTTAATCATGTTATAAATACACATGCCTGTCTTTGTATTATTTAACCTTTATGACTGTTTTGACTGTCATATCTTTGTTTAGCCCAATAATAGTTTGGTAACAATTTTAATTATGCTAATGGGTAAAATCTACTTAGACTTGCTTAGGTCCAAATAATTCTTCTGGCGACTAGCCACGGAACGATGAGCCAATATTCACCTGTCATTCATTCATTCAATCAAAAGAAGTGACATCTGACAGTTAGGGCAAATAGATGAGTGATGGGCTAGGTGTTGTTTGTGGCTATGTGGTGTGTTGGTCCGGTTTGGTCGGTTGACTGGGATAGATCGCGGGATAGATCGTGTGTGGTAATGTCTTGGATTAATGAGGTGGAGACTAGATGGTTGGAAGGTTGCCCCATGGATGACATCCTGATGGATGGTTACGGCATGAGGTGCCTGTGCTAGGTTTAGCAAGGGCTTACCCAGGAGGAGCGCGGAAGAACATGCGTAGCGGGGAGATCGCTGCCATCTGGAGGATGGTTCCAACACAATGCGTGGACATCGTGCGGAGTACGGGTTTCGGATCGCCAGTTGTGAGCGCTTTGCGGAGGCCCTTTGGGACCACTGTTGATAGGGACCGGCTTTGGTTGTCACCAAAGTTGATGGAGTCCACACTTCCCCAGGATGACGCTAGGCTAGTGCGGCTGGCAACCCCCTAGGATGAGGTGGGCAGTCTATGGCAAGTGTGGGATTGCCAAATCCTGGAAGGATGGCGGGTTTAGGAACAAGTTGGGGGCAACGTGAAGTTTGGTGTGGTGAAGTACAAGGTCAAGTGTGTATCAAGTTTTGGGTTGGTCATCTTAGGGTTGGTCGTTAAGGACGGTCGGTTGGGGCTTGGGAAGTATTTGGTATGGTGCTAAACTCCTTGTGATGTAAGACTTTTTATACCTGATGCTAGATAGGGTAATTTAAACTCATTTTAAAATCTGGCTTTATGCAAATAAAATAACCCTTTCCCCAATCAAGGCCTTCTATTCACTAAGTGCATTAAAGGAAGTGTTAACTAGCCAGCGTTTGGATGACACTGACCTCGCCTACTTATACTCTTTTAGATGACGGCATCGAGGTGGATCCATACGAGTGTCATGAAGACGATTGACAGGACCTTGGAGGGCCTGACGAGTCTTAGGGTTGCTCTGGTTGCTTGCAAGTCACTTAGCCATGGAGATATTCTTTTGGGTAGATACTTTGGATAGCTACATTACTCTTAACTATGTTTTGTATTAAAGGCTAATGTTGATCGCCTTACCGAATTCGACTAAGGGCGTAACATGGACATGTAATATTCAAGGATTTATGCGTTAATCGATGTATGCTTGTATCAGCTATGTGATCTTCCGCACTAGTGTACCAATCCAAGGACTAGCGCATGGAATTCTGACTCTCAAGGTAAGTAAAATTTGAGGGTTGACAAAGAGAGCAACAGTGAATGCACCAGATTGATCGTATGATCTGCGTTTCTCCCATACATAGATTCAAAATATTAACTAAAAAAAAGCAGCCAAGAAGTGCCATCAAAGAAGGCGAAAATTTTTACTGTTTGCCCATAAAAAATTCCGCAAATGAAAAAATGCACAAGACTTACGCGCAATTTGAAAAATACCCCTAGGCGCTCCAGGCGAGGGCGGCATAAGAGGTCTAGGCGCTCCGGCGGACAGCGCCAAGGGGTAGGCGCCCCTGCCCAGGGCGCCAAGGGGGCACGGCGCCCCTGCCCAGGGCGCCAAGGGTCAGGGCACTCCCGGCGAGAGCGCCATGGGCAGGGCGCCCCCGGCGAGAGCGCCATGGCCGTGATTAGCATGGCTGTGCTTAATTAGCATGGCCGTGATTAATTAATTCCAGGATTCCACGTCAATATATATATATATATATATATATTAATTGCATGATTCGGATATTTTACACGGTTGTAAATAATTATGTTCTATGGTAGCATATTTTATATATTTTTACATACATAATTTATGTATTTTTTATATATTAGTAAATAATTATGTTATAGTTTACACGGTCTCAGTGCTCACTGCTTGTCCCAGATCTGTAGGGAGCGTGAACAACGTGTGGCGCCGTATATGATGGATTGATGCATGGGATGGGCAGCCATGTGATCGAGTAAAACGTCTTTCGAGTGGATCACAAATTTGCTACAGTAAAACACAACTGAACATTAATCTGAAACAAACAAGGCCTAGGTTTTGCTCGAGTACAGCAAGGGCGTGCATGCATATATGCATGCCACGTGAGCCAACTAGTAATTAATTAGCAATAATAGAATACATTCCATCTGAAAGATTAATTAGCTAGCTTCTTGTTTCCCAGAAACGCGTTGTACTCACCTAGCCGCCCTTGACGACCTAGCCGCCCTTGCCGAGGGCGGCAACCTCTAAATACCGCTCTCCTCGAGCGCGCCTGGGAAATTTTTACAATTGGCTAATTACGCGCTAATTCATGGTGCTAATTACATGCTAAATCATGGTGCTAATTACGTGCCAATTACATGTCAATTATACGTGCTAATTACATGCCAATGACGTGCTAATTATCTGCTAATTACATGCTAATTACATGGGGCTAATTAGTACTAATCACGGCCATGCATAGCTAATTAATTAATCACGGCTATATATATATTGACGTGGAATCACGGCCATGCTAATTAATCACAGCCATGCAAATTAATTAATCACGGCCATGGCGCTCTCGCCGGGGGCAAACGGTAAAAATTTTCAAAGAAGGCAGAGTTGTTTCGCCGCAGCAGTCGGGCTCACCGCTCACCTTATGTCGGCGCATCCGCGGCTGACGTAGTGTGACATGTTCTGCGCGACCCAAGCGTTGGAGGCAGCGGGGGAGGCGGCGATGCCGGCAAGCATCTTGTTGGTGATGCACTGATGCCGACCATGACCTGCACACCGCTGCCCACGAGTGCGCGCAGGACGGCCGAGTCGGCGTCGAAGAGCTTGACCTTGGCGATCCGATTGGCGCGCACGATGTCCACCACAACGGCCGGTGGCGTGTGGTGTGTGGAAACGGTGCCCCAGTTCACCCCCACCGCCGCCTCCGCTACCAGCGGAGCCCCTGCTCCCGTGCGCATAGCGCAACCAGCAGAGCCAAGAACACCGCGGCAGCCATTGGTGGGGCGAAAGGTGGTGCCTTTAGGCGGCTCTGCGGGTCTCCATGGATGGGCGGAGAGGAAAGGTGGGATCTTTGGCCTTTGGGTGGTGGGACGTGGGAGCGGAGAGGAGAGGAGAGGAGAGGAGTGACCAGTGGTAGTGAGTGATGAGTGGGTGGGAGAGCACTTGTATGGCCTGTGGTACGAACTGCGAAGGAAGGAGGTGGAGAAAAGGCAAGCGAAGGGAAAGAGAGAAGGGATTGTGGCGTGATGAGCATACCTGTCCCTGCGAGAGGGCCAGTTTGATGTCAAAAGGAGCCTTTGCATCTTCCAATTCCCAAAAAATTTCGCATTTTTGCTAGGACGACTGCCCAGCCTGGCCTGGATGTAATTGTGCCCTACAACTTACAAAGCCCATGTCTTCTTTTTCGCCATTTATTCGGCTTGCCAAAATCTTTAGACCCATCACAAAATTAACATATTAACACCAAATTTTTTGTAGTTTTTGAACAAAATTAATTAGACTTTTCTATGAAACCCCTTTTATACAAATTTGGACAAAATTATATTGAAAACCATTTCAAAGAGGTATTCATCATAATTTTATGAATTTAATGAGATTTTCGTTGGATTTTTCTAAAATTAATGGAAAGAAAAGAATTCCTCATATTTTCTAATTACATTAAAATTTCTTTTAAAATATAATGGAACGAACGAATTGTTGTTGTGAGTGAGAATCGAGCTCTAGGACCCTTTTTGATTCGCCGTTCGATCCGATTGGCTGAGTCAAAAGTCGATGGCATTTAAAAAAGATATAAAAATGCAAAAAAAAAAATTAAAAAATACTTTTGAGAACTTTCAAAAACCCACAAAGCCCAAAAAATATTATAAAATGTTATGCCAAATGATCTATAAAAAAAGATAAATTTTGACACAGTCCAACAAAATCAAATCAAATCGCGATGGCTAGGCAATGGGCTATCTAAGTGCATCCCCAGGTGGCTCGCTGTCCCTCCCCTGCATCAGCTGATGCCGCCCGCGCCTGCACTGTGCGCCTAGCAGGATTCAAATTTTTTCTCCCACCGGGTGCTGATGCCGACTGATTTGCATCCCCTGCTGGGGATGCTCTAACTGAACAAAGCATAAATACGATAATGCTTATCACTTTCAACGTTTTATAGCAGCCAGTTATGTATTACACTTGCACCCAAATCCAAGCTTAAGACACAGGCTCCCCCAGCTATAGTTGTTGGTCCGCCCCGTGATAATAGTTTATGGATTGCTGCAAATTTGACAGCATGCGGACCTGGCGTGTATATGTTATTAAGTATAATTGTAATGCTTGAAAGCCGGCATCCGTTATTTATCTTAAAGCATGTGCGGCAGCCTTCTCATCAGCTGCCTGCTAGAGATGGCCCAACGGACCGATTCAACAAAACCGAACCAGGCAGGTACGAACCCGAACCTGGGCCAGCACCTCGGCCCATCGGGCCGACCCGATTCGATTCGCATAGTGCCGTCCCTGTTTGGTTTGCTACTGTAATATATTAATTTAATTAAATATATGTATTTCTTTATATATTTGTTGATAAATACTCCCTCCGTTTTAAAGTATAAGGCGTATTTTGACTCCACAAAAGTCTTTAAAGATAGAGTTTGACTATTAGATTCCTTTATTATATATTATGAATTGTTACAATATAATATTGTATCAAAAAGCTCTTTAAAATATGAACAATTTGGTACAACTTTAGTATACTAACGATGCATATTATTTGATTTATTTATGGTCAAAATTTACTAAGTTTGACTTTTCTCCGGTCAAAATACACCCTATAGTTTGAAACGGAGGGAGTAATATTTTTATTTCAATTATAATATATATATATTCGTCAAATGTAATTGTTTTTCTTATATTAACCGAACCAGGTTCTAGGATGAGTTTTTCACATTTTAGGATTACAAGGTGAAATGTAATGGTTTTTCTTATATTAACCGACTAAAAAACCCGAGCTTGTTTGGTTCGGTTCACTGTGCGAACCGAAACTGGGCCAAGACCGCAGCCCGTAGGCTTGGTTGGCCCAATTCGTATATTAACCGAACCAACTGGGCCCGAACCGGGCTGACCTGTTGGCCAGCTCTACTGCCTGTGTCACCTCATCAATCTTTATTTGCATTGGCAGGCGGGAAAAATCCAGCGGGGGGCAAGCGCGGGCAAGATAAAGCAGGCAGGTAGGTGTGGATAGGCGAAAAATTCAAAGCACGAGCAGATGGCGGCGCCAGGAATAAATATTACTGTAGCTATAGCAAAATAGGGAGTTTGCTTGTGAGGACTCGAGCTAGGCGGCTAGAGTGGGGGTGAATAGACGCCAATCAATTTTGACGCTTTCTTTTTGCAATATGCAACCCCTATAATCACTTCGTACCAAACAGCTTCTTGTCGGTAGTCGAACCGCGACGGATTTCAAATTTCAGGTGACACACCATGCCCATGGGACAAAGAGCATGAGAATTAGTTCCTTTTGACCACTTTCCACCTCCTTAACCAGCCAAGGCAGTTAGAGACAAAGCAAAGCATTCAAATCACTAAAGATGCTTTATCAAAAGCAAAAAGGAGATTCCCAGAAATTTGTTTTGTAAGGAGAGTGGTTCTTGCTCTTGTAAGACTACATAATATTTTAAACTTTTTCTACACCCATGTGGGTGAGTCGTGATGGTCTATTGTAAATTTCAGCATCAAACTTCATCTACAAAAAATAAAAAATCATGCATCAAGAACTGTCATGAACTCGAGACTACAAGTTTGGGGCTCGGTATTCACCTCCTAGCTCCCAAAGGACTTCAAAGTTTTACCACAGATGGGTATGTGAGTCACGCATCATTTCCAACTGCAATCATCCCTAAATAAGTATCCTAAATTTTTCTAAAAATCAAACTCTGACTGCTATGCGGATGAAAGTTTCTGTACAAATTAGCAACAAGTTAAGAACTTGATCTCTTGCCTTTCATGTGGTTGAAAAAAGTGTGTCAAATCATATTAGCAAACATAAGGCATTATAGACCATCAAGAATCAGTAAGAAATCACCAAGATTTATCTCCAAACAAGAGCTACAAAAGGAAAACGAAAGAAAGAAAAAGTAGGACTAAATCAACACAATGTTCATGGAGAAGAAGGATTTCATTGAATACAAGTTCAGGGATTACAAGCCACGCTTCTTTAGGCCACAAGAATTTAAGTTCCACACAAAACACACCCAATTCATTCTCTCTATTACTAAAATTTTCATCTCTTAGGAACTGAGGAGGAGGTGCTCCCCTGCAACTCTATTTATAGCCCAAGCGTGAGATGCCATAAACCATAGAGCTCATCTCTATCCTTCATTTGAGTATGAGTGGTGTACAACTCATGCACTAAACAACACACTCCTGTAAAGAAATATTCTTCACATATTATTTCGGGAAATATTTTCGCAGTTTTCTCTGTCGCCAGCCCACGCTAGGGCTCACCGATCAGATCAACTCGCCGCCAAGTAACTGATGTGCCATCCTCCAGCTATCCCGGACTTCTTGTCATAGCGAAGCTTCTTAAGTACATCACCTCATGTTACCGTCAAATTATCGAACCCGGTCTCCTGCACGCCTCCGGACAAACCAGACTCCAGCTGTCCCGGCGAAACATCAGCCATGTACCCGCCGATACATACATCATAGAGGTGATCACACAACTTACCTCTTCCGCAAGGTTACTACATTATACGATCATAAACAGAGAATCCCAACCGAAATCATCGTGTCAAAACACACTTAGTACGACCTGACAGTCTGATACTAATCCAAAAACTCAGCAACATATAACAATGTCTCAACAAGAAAATTTCAAAACCGCTTTAAATTTTTCCTTTTCACATATATTCATTATCACCAAAGATACTCTCCACACAGTGGCGGAGGACGAATGAAAAATAAGGTATGGCCGGCTTGCAGAACGCAGTCACACACAAAAAATCTTCAAGGCAAGAAGATTATCGAAAAGTACCTTGTGCTACCGTCCACTTCCCCTTTGATTTCATCACCATGGACACTTGAACAGAGGAAGGACCGCCAGCGGCAACGGCGTCCCGGCGAGGCGAGGGGAGGGCGCGAGGCGGCGGCCGGCGGACGGAGGTGGTGCCGCACTGCCACGGTGGGCCGGTGGCAGGCGACGGGCAGAGGCGTGGAGCCATGGAGGTCGGAGGTGGAGGCGTCGCTAGCAGGCGGCAGTGCCACGGGCCAGCGACGAGAAGAGGCTCACCCGGGGTGAAAAAGGCCACACATCCCCAGGATGACGGTCGGCTAGTGTGGGCCGGCAACCCAACTAGGCCGGGGTGTTCATGCCATGGCATGTGTGGTCCGCAACAGGATTCGCCAAATCCAGGAATGATGGCAGAACTAGGATTGGTTTGTGGCAACCAGGAGAAAGTCTGGTTGGGAGTAAGCAGGAGAAAAGTTCATGGGAACTGATAAGCTGGTATGGTGATGGTGTAAGCTGGTTGGGTTTATGATCAAAGGTTTGTAAATTTGTGTGTTGATTGTGTATAAGCTGGTATGGATTGAGGTGATTATATAAGCTTGTTGGGTTTAAGTTAAGGGTTGGTCGGTTGGTGTGTTGATTGTCGTATATGGCTGATAGTTGGCTTCAGGATGCATGATTAAGATGGAAACCTCTGATTTATACATACAAGACAAGTATTAGGCAATGCTAGTTAGGTTATTTCCAAAAGTCTTACAAATATGTCTTTATGCAAATAAAATAACCCTCTCCTCCAAATAAAGCCTTGTACACTAAATGCATTAAGGGAAGTGTTAACTGGCCAGCGTTTGGATGACTCTGACCTCGCCTACTTATCTTCTTTAGTCGATGGAGTCGAAGATGACCCTTACGCGTGTCTCGAAGACGACGGACAGGACCATGGTGGACCCGAGGAGTCGTTGGGTTGCTCCAGTCACTAAGGGACCGTAGTCGATGGGATTTCTTTTGGGTAGATACTAGATATTTTGTTGTCCGCTGTACTCTGAACAATGTTTTGTAATATTAAGGCACGTATGGGCCGCCTTACTAAAGTCGCCTATGAGTGCAACAATGTGATGTAATATTCAAAAATTTATTCTATCGATGTATGCTTGTATCGGCTACGTGATCTTCCGCACTAGCGTACTGATCTAGGGGCTAGTGCACGGGATCGTCCACCCTCAAGGTAAGTTAAAATTGAGGGGTGACCGCCTTCCTCTATTTGTCCTTTGTTTTCATGGCTTCTTTGACAACTGCCGCTAGGCATATTTCTCTCCTTTTCTTGTTTGCGCTCCTTTCCATCTCCTCTTTAGCCACCTCCTTTTCTGCATGCAATTGGAGGAAGACAATAATATGCCTAGCTGGATTTGGAGGTGGTGATTGATTTGGAGAAGAAGATGGATCCCCATATTTGACATAAAGCATCATCAAATCATGTGAGTACGGAAGCATATTGTTTGCTATTGTAAATCATCCCGTTTGGTGTACCAATATATTCTTTTTTTTCAAATATTTCACTACTGAAAGATCTCATTTTCTTTCGACATTGTGTTCATGAAACATCTCATCTGTTGTTGTCAAACATTTTTATTTTTGCTTACATTTTACTACTGAAACATCTCATTAGCTCTCCTGAAACATTGTGTTGGCCTTTGTGACACATCATGTTGGCTAATACCTGATATTCAATGTTTTAGAGCTTAATTTTAAACATTTGAGAGCTTTAATTGTAATATTTTCAAATGATTCAAAGTTACTTTTTGATGTTTTATTTCTTTAATTCAAATGTATCATTAGTTAGCTTCAAAGGTTCGTTATAATTCAAATGTTTTAGTATCTTAAACGTCATGTTTGAATTTTATCTAAGTCATGCTTCAGTTCTTTAATACAAAATGTATTAGCAATTTACTTTTACGTTGCAACACTATCTAAGTCATGCTTCAATACTTTGATTCAAATATTTTAGAAATGTTTTATATGTTTTAATCAAATGTTTCACCTCCTTTCGCAACATGTTTTACCCTTCTAAAACATTTCATTTTTGTAGATGTAACATTTGGTTTAATGTAGTCCATCCCTGCGTATTACAATTTCAAACAAAATTTAATAAGCTCCAACAAAATTTGGATACTACATGAGCTATATCAACATATATCGACACCAAAATTTGGTGATCATATCCTTGGTAATTGCTCATTAACACTTAGTTAGATATAGAAAACACCACGGTAGGCTCTTGGATCGTTTAGCGTTTCTTGTTGGGTTTTGTTGCGACTAAAAGCTTGTTAACGTCTGGATAATTGAAAAGTTGAAGGGGATATTGTGAATAATTGAGAATCAGCTTCTCAGGTGCCGAGCTTATTTGTTAAACTGGAGATCAACAAACCTCTTGCTGCTGGTTGAGGACTTTGGAGACGACCAACTCTCAGTCTTAGGGGAAGGGAGACAGAAGACATCGATTTTTTTTACCATGGTTTGGGCCTTCCACTGTGGGGATAACAACCTTATTCCCACCTTGCATTCTCATGCGGAAGTAAGTTGAAAACCCGCTACGGCGATCAGAGGAGGGGGTGTGAATGGGAGTCTTAAGGATTTTTTTCTTCGAACCGGTGCTACTCGAACTCACCATCCTCTCAAAACATGAACAATTTAGACAACTATGTGTACTCATAACATGAGAGCCATGGAATATGTGGGGATTTTTTAAATCATAATCCTAATTATGAAGTGTTCAAAAAGAAAGGAATCAATTCAAATCTTTCTTTATTAAAGCACATCAAGCCAAATCACCAAAGCCAATTTCAGAAAAGCAAAAGTAGATTATTCAGAATTTGTTCATTTGGAGCAGAGAGAAGGTGGGTTTCAGGTGCATCAAAATTTGTGTGAATTTTTCTCCCTATGCACAAATGAGTCTGAAGCACTTTACGAAAAATCACCTCAAATTCCTTGTAGAAAAATCAAATACCGCAAGATGTCAAGATCATCGAGCAGAAAGTGTAGAGCTCGGTGATCACCTCATTACCCCAAACGGTGTAGGAAAGTGACTGCAAATTTTTACAGTAGATAGATAAATGAGTCACACACAATTTTCCAACAAAAATCGCTTAAATTTTTTTTAGATTTTTCAAAAATTCAAATACAGACTGTCGCACGAAGAACAAATTCTAGACAGACTCGCAACTTGATGGAAAAATTGATCTCTAGTCAATCATAGCATGCAAAAGAGATGTAAAACCATATGAGCATCATCAAGACATCATGAATCATAAGCACAAAGAAGAAGAGAAGGCAAATAAACTAGTTGCAACAAAAACCACCAAGTTGATTAACAAACACCACCATCAAGACATCATGGATGATAAGCACAAAGAAGAACGAGCCATGAACTTGAGGAACGGAGGTTTCATTGTATAGATAGTTGGAAGATTACAAGCTGCTCTCGCGACCACAAGCACTCGCAGGTGCCACCCTCTCTCTCCCACACACCCTCCTCACAAATATGAAATTTCTAACTCAAAGGGGTGAGGAGGAGGTACTCCCCTCCCCTCTACTTATATCCTCAGGGTGAGACCCCCTAAACCGTAGGGGTTGCCTTCACCCTTGATTTGAGGATCAACTGTGTACAACACAAACATTGTAACTCTTTCCCGGTAAGGAATATTCGCACCATATTCCTCTTGAAGCATCCTCGCACCTTTCTCGTAGCATATTGGCCGTCAGCACATGCCTGGGCCCACCTGTCTGTCCCTCTTCGCTGCATGGTGACCACAGCAAAGCTTCAAGTCCATGCCAACTCTTGTGACCGCCGGGTACCGAATCCGGTCGCCTGCACGCCCTCGGACGCCCGAACCTCCAGTTCGCCTCCGTGGAACGACGTTATCCACATACCCACCGGCACCTACATGACAAAGATGACTCCAAACCGAACACTTACCTTCTCCTGCAAGGTTAGCTTCACAAACATCATCAACATCGAAAACCGTTCGCAAAGTGATCATTATAATGCAATTAGCCACACAATCAGTCCGGATAAGAATTTGTCGGATACTGTCCATCACCACCGGACATAGATTCAAATTTCACGCCCATTTTGACAAATGCTCTACCAAAGTAATTCAAAATATTACATAAGTAATACAATGTCACATATATTTGTCACAACATTGGGGTATCCTCCACATGGATCTCAACACTCCCTTTGGTGAATATATTGACAAACCTATATTGCTCCTTTGGTGAATATATTGACAAACCTATATTGACAAACCTATTAAACATGAAGCACAATTAAAAGATGCTCGAAACTATTCAAATTGAAGTTTGCTGCTATCAAGTTTAATATATGCTAGTAAATTGATTTTCATTTTTGGAAGACGTGGTGACATACACAAACCAAATGCCAAGGCCTATAGAGACATCAATGTGGCACCGATAGAACACCACAAGCAACCTTCTGAAATCAAAGTAGCACAGAATGATTACTCAACTAAATAGCATTTTTCTTTTTTTGTTTTCATCAAAATTTTCAAATGTTTTTGTTTGCTTGATTTTAAAAGAGAGCTTCCAGCCTTTCAAACCAATGGTCGATGGTGCCCAACATTACACTGAATGATTCAACCGTCTTGGCTATCCAAATTCCTACCAAGATTATGCCTATTTTGTGCAATGGCAAAACATCTCATGAAGAATAATTGGTGAAACTCTACAAAACAAGAAATTGCATATTTTTGTTTTTCCCATTTACATGAGTAAAAGATTTTGGCTAACAAACGATTTCACCAAGTTGCAAGAGCGGCCGAAAGGAAACCGCTATAAGCTCACTAAGCAACAACACATGGAAAGTGAAGATTTCAAGTCACATCTAGTTTGAAAAAATCAAAACATTTGTATTTTTTAACCTCACTATGCATTGAACTAGTTAGCAAAAGCTATAATGATAATAGCAAAGGCATTTTACCAAGCCTAAATTCAAAGGCATAATAGAAAAAGCTCCAAAAAATAAAAATAAGTCTATATGCTAATGCAAAGTTTTTCGAAAACTCACTCTTAGTAAGTGAGTCAATAGTTTCATCCAAAAAGAATGTGCTTGAAAAAAGCAATAATGAATAAGAAGTCAGAAAACCAAAGAATACATCGGGCCTTTCTCAGAGATTAAGGCAAGAATCAGAGAAACACTCAAGCTCAAACTCTCTCATCTACCCCACGCGTCTTATAAGGGAAGACATCACTACACCTCGGATACTATAGACTCTGCACAGACACTTTCTATCCAGAGTGTATCTGATAGACCTATAAGACTATGAAGATTCAATCTAACCAGAGGAGAGAAATTGCCTATTACGCATGATAGCAATATAAGCACGAGACGAGAGGTCAGTGTCAAAGCACGCCAAAAGTCTAAATGAAGAGTGTGCTAACAACCAAAGACAGACTAATCAAGCCCAAATGCATCCCAGATGGAAATGCAGGGAAAAATGTAAAGATATATTACATATAGTACACTAGTTAACTCTCCCTCAAGATAGGCTTGTTAAGCTCACCACCTCAAGCTCTCCCCGAAGAGCATCAAAGCTAGCCTTGTCCAACGGCTTGGTGAAGATATCGGACAGCTAGTGATCAATGTCCACAAAAGACTATGTCACCCTTCTCCACATGGTCTCTAAGAAAGTGATATCTCAGGTCAATGCGCTTTGTCCTAAAGTGTTGCACTGGGTTTTTACTAATGTTAATTGCAGAGGTGTTCTCACAAAGGAGTGGCACACTTGATGGAACCAACTCAAAGTCCTTCAAGGTAGAGCACAACCAGATCATCTGACTGCAACAGCTAGCGGCGGTGACGTACTCAGCCTTAGAAGTGGATTGTCCTACACTCGACTGCTTCCTAGACGACCAAGAAACAAGAGAAGTGACAAGAAATTGGCAAGTGCCAGAAATGCTTTTCCTATCTATCCTACAGCCAGCAAAGTGCGCAACCGAGAAGGCTCTAAGAGATAGACAAGGGACAACAGAGAACCAAAGGCTAAAGTTTACAGTCGCACGGAGACAGCGGAAGATCCGCTTCACAGCCTGAAGGAGAGATGGTATTCCAGGTGAAGACTGAAAGCGGGCACAAAAACAAACATCAAAATTTATATCCTGCCGGGAAAAGGTGAGGTAGAGCAAGGAGCCGATCATGCTATGATACTCCTTCTGGTCGACCGGTTCATTTTCATCAGGCCCTAAGGCAGTGGTGGTCGCCATCAGAGTAGAGACCGGCTTGCAATCAGACATCGCAAACCGACTCAGAAGGAAAGTACCCTTTGTTGTATGTCTAAATTGGAAGCCCAAGAAGAAATTGAGTTCCCCCATCATGCTTATCTTAAATTCCGAGCTCATCACATCTGAGAACTCAGAAACAAAAGTAAGGGAGGAACCAACAAAGATTATGTCATCTACATACACTTGCACCAGGATGAAATCAACACCAATCCTATGGGTAAACAAGGTCTGATCTATTTTACCCATCACAAACCCGTTGCTCACCAGGTAAGTTTTCAGTCTCTCATATCAAGCCCTGAGTGCTTGTTTTAGCCCATATAGAGCATTATCAAGCTTGTATACATGATTAGAATACCTTGAATCCTTAAACCGAGGAGGTTGCTCAACATGTACTTCCTCCATAATATATCCATTCAAGAAAGCACTTCTGACATCCACTTGAAACAACTTAAAATTATTGGTTGCCATAAATGCAGTAAGAATCCTGATGGAATCATGTCTAGCAACAGGAATAACCAACCTAGCCTTATTCCTGACCACTACCCCATCCTCACTCTGCTTGTTATTGAACACCCATTTAGCACATATTATATTATGTCATTTAGAGCATTCAACAAGCTGCTAGACTAATTTTCTAACTCTTCATGCATTGCATTCACCATTAAGCGATCAAGTACAGCATGGGTGACATCCTTCAACTCAAAGGAAGTAAAGAAAGTAATAGACAAGCAAAGGTGAGTGAGCCCTGACTTTGATTGGGTTATCATACTCTCGGTGAAATCACCGATCATCAGCACAGGGGATGGTCTTTTTGGATGTGTTGAGGAGCCCTAGAAGTGGCCTCTACCTTAGAAACAGGAGAGGTAGGCTCAGAGCCACCAGGCGAAGGTTTTATAGGTGAGAGCCTAGAAGCACAAGGTGAGAGTTGAGTAGAAGCAGAAGGTAAGGGATGATCCTGAGAAACAACACTGGAAGTCGGAGGCGCCAACGGTGGAGTCAAGTCAAGGCCAGGCTCCGTAAAACCGTCATCTCCAACGACTTCCTCATCAACAAAGATATGCTCAAAGGACAAGTCGGATCCTGAGATATCTGGTCCTACCACTGGCATAGCCTCATTAAACGTAACCTCACAAGTATGTACTACCCTACGCCACGTACTATCCCAAACGCGATAATTAATCACAGAAGTTGTATAACCAAGAAAAATGTCATCTGAAGATCGAGATGCAAATTTGTCCAAATTTCTAAACCTTAGAATAAAGCACTTGCATTCAAACACTCTAAAATGTGAAACACTATTATTGTGCCCATATCGAAGCTCGTATGATGTGCGATGCAACTTGTATCTCAGAAGTGTTTGAAACATAGCAAGCTGTAGAAATAGTCTCGGCCCGATAATGCCTAGAAGTAGAATAATCATCAAGCATAGTCCTAGCCATCTCTACCAAAGTGCGATCCTTTATCTCCACAACGCCATTTTGTTGGGCAACGTGTGGAGAAAAGAATTGATTCTCAACACAAGAATCAAAACAAAAGCTTTCGAAATGTGCGTTTTTAAATTCTGTGCCGTTGTCTGAACGGATTGCGCAAAGCGCTCTTGGAAAATCAATTGACAATCTACGGACCAAGGATAAAAATGACCAAATGTTTTGTCCTTGGTCACCACGAATTAAACCCAAGAGTACTGTGGGGACCCAAAAATGGACTCGAGTCCCCTCTGTGCTTTACCTGTTCTAGTCCCTAGATCAAGTACATAGAACACATAGATATACGGCTCTTAGATCATAGCCATCAAATGAATATAAACTTTATCAGAAAAGTACCCAAATGACTTTTACATCATAGTAAGCGCCAGCGTGGCTTTATTACTAGAGTTAGGCATGCAGGCCTTACAACAGCGGAAGACTAAAATATAAGTTTAACGTCAAAATAGCAAAACAAGAAGATTCCCACTGGCAAGCTGTAGTTAGCGCTCCTAGACGTCGGAATAATCTTCATCAGAATCCCGTTGATGAAGCCTTCTTCCTCGCACATCTTCTCGTCTGGGAGCATCTTCTAGTGGCAACCTGCTCGTTCGAATGAGTAGCCCACATAAAAGATGTGGTAAGTAAGCGAATACTCAACAAGCAAGGCAGACTATATGCAACTAAGGCTTACAAAGGAAAGGTAAGATTCTTTTGCATAAAGCTAGTTTTGTAAAGTTCTCCCTATGTTTTTGAAACTTGAAAAACATGGGAAATCATTTAAATTTCACAATTTCCAGTGACTACCAGTTTTGCTGAAAGTGGCTAGTAACAGTTCCCACCGTAAACCAATAATCCCACGGTCATAGTCCCCTTGAGAGAAGAAAACCCAGACACACGACTTTTATCGTGGCTTTCCTTTAAAAGCATTTTTAAAACAAAATGTTAAAACTGTCAGAGAGACAGCAACCCATCGTCCGCCCTTAATCTTGGGCAAAGCTATCATGACAGTTGTACACTCTACAAAGGTTGCACGCTTTACCCATGCGATACAAGGCCTCCCGTCGGAGAACATCGTAACAAGACCTTTAACCATCTACTCTTGGATAGCATCCGCTCTAAGGATTTCCCGCGGTGCAGGATTGCTTCCCGTTGGCTGTGTTCCCCTCTTGAGCTTGAAGGATGAGTTCCGGATCTTCTACACCTTCTCCACCACGCAGGATGTCAAAACCAATAGTTAGAAGGGTACTTATTCAAGGTTGTCCCATTTCAGCACATATGGTTGCACTGTAGTACTTAGCTTGACTACCTCAAGGAATCGGTCCTTGAAAATCAGGGTGGGCATCACCTGGGCCCGAGTCTCGTGCAACACAGGGCTCGACATAATGCACACCACCTTGCATCCAGCCACCCCAATCAGTTTTGCAAAACATTTTATACCGATAGCACCCACTATCATCTAACCCATTTTAAAACATGATGACAACAATCGTCCTTTAAAATCAAGTCAAAACAGCATAATGAGATAACTCATCACATATATGATTAAAAAGGAGTCTAAGCATTCTAAGCATCATGCAAAACCTAGATCATGGCTATGGAAATATAACTGAGTGGTAAATAATAACCTATGTCAACAAGGATAATTTTAATACGGATAATAATAATATTATATGGGTGTATCTGAACTAACTAATTAGCATTTTTATTTTTTAACTTAACATGCTTTTCAACGAATCTACAAAACAAGTTCACAAACATAGGTGTCAAAGGTTCAGCACTTGCCTTGATGAGCATAGTGAATAAACTCCCCGGGAGCATCGGCGGATCTCCCTTTATCACCCGAATCTAGCTTACGGGAAATAACGACAAAATTCAATATGCGAGCAACACAAAATCATGATGGATGCAAATGCTCATGCAACTTTCACAGTAGGTACTCATTAGTTCAAAGATAATTATAAATTTTTCTTGGCAATCTTTGCGCAATTATTTTAATTACTAAAAATGCTACAACATTGATTAAATGATAAAGCACAGAGAAATTAATATGTACATAAATAGTACCAAAATTGTCATTCAAATAATACATAATTTTAGGAACATAGAAAAATTGGTTTTATATTTTTCTAAGCTACAGATAATATCCTGTAATTATTTGAATCTCTAGTTTTTTTTAAAAAAATACAAAACAAATGAAATGGGAGGCCTCTCAGCCCACCCTGCAGAAAACAGGGGAGGAGGAGGCAGCGCGGGAAGGCGGCTCTGGTTAAGGGCATTGACGACGAGCGGTGGCCTAGGTCGGCAGCGGCACGGCGAACCCGCCGGCGATGGCGGCTCAGTGCAGGGTGGCGCTTGGCGGCGGTGGCTTGGTTCGCATGGTGGCGGCCTTGCCGATGGTATTGTAGGAGGGGCGGCGCGGCAGGCCAGGTGCGCGAGGGGCAGGGGAGGACGATGGTGGTGGTGGTTGGGGGCAAGGACGGGAGAGGCGGAGCGGCGGCCATCGGGAGATGGAGCGAGCTTCGGCGACAACGGCTGTGGTCCAATTGATCCAAGTCGAAACCACCCACGATGTCTAGAGATGCTCCTAGAGAGATGGAAGAGAGCATTACCGAATTAGTGTGGACGATTTTGACTTTTCCCCAAGAGGCGACATCGATAAACAATAGTACCTTCAACGTCTCAATTGGGCTCCAACGGTGAACGTTCTCCAAAATGGCAGAGGGGAGACGTTAGGAATGAGAAAACGATGAACATCCTCAAAGTACATGGAAGAGCTTCGCTTACCGGAGCCAAATTGAGAGAGAGAGAGACAAAGAAGAGGGTGGCGTCTCGGTTTAGACTTTGATAGTGGATTAAGAGTAGTAACCGATGCTGTGCGGAAGTGATTAGTGCACCATTAGCAGACCACTAATACTAGAAACGGTCAGCACTAATGTTGAAGGCCATAAAAGGTATTACAAACTGCTGTGCAGCAAATCAACAGGCAGGGAAGAGTGCTACGGAGTGAATGAAAAGATCGTGCGCAGGTGGAGAATCGGGCATACGGCCGCTGCAGGGGTGGGCCCCCCACGATTCGTCTCCCATCGCGCGAGAAATGGCGAAATATCGGCACGACGGTTCGCGTATCATGGTGGACCCGGGGGCTACTGTCGGTACAGTAAATACCGGGGTATGAAGAGTCCTAAAGAAGACCAGGCAAGGGCCCCACGCGTCAGGCGGGCGACCAGGCCCCAGCGTGTGGGCGAGCTCCTCAGTGCGCCAGGCGAGGGCCCCACGCGTCAGGCGGGCGACCAGGCCCCAGCGTGTGGGTGAGCTCCTCAGCGCGCCAGGCGAGGGCCCCGCGCGTCAGGCGGGCGACCAGGCCCCAGTGCGGGGCGAGCGCGAGAGGCCCCCTCAATGTCAGGTGGGGCCCGCGCAGCAGGAAGAGTCCCGAGGGGAGTCTTCTGGGTGAAGGCTCTCCCCCGCTGCGAAGGACAGGTGCATTAAATGCGACATCACGCGCGGATTGACCGAGGAAGAGATGATTACCGCCACAGTGACCTCTGCGGGTCTGATCAACTGTCACTGTGGCACTGCAGAATTGACCGGCAGAGAGAGAGTCTGCCGTCATCAGGCTGGCCGCCCGCGTCAGGCGGTGCAAGGTGGGCCCGTCTGTTCTTTCACCAGCGTGTTCACACGGGTCAGAGGCCACTTGCGAAGCACGCGTAGGCGGCGCCGCTCGGCAGGAGCAGCACGTTTTCGTCTCTCTGGTCTTATCTATCAAGTCTCATCAGTGTACTTAGTGTACTGTGTTACAACCCCCTTTGCTCTCTCCGCCAACCTGCAGCTTGTATAGAAGGGAAGGAGAGAGAAAGGAGAGGAAAGAGAAGCATTCTGTAAACATTCCCACATAACCACAACACTAAAAGAGCTAAGGCTCGGCAGGAGTAGGACTATTACCCGCGAGGGGGTCCGAACCTGGGTAATCTCTGCGTGTCGCTCCTCGCCGCGCCCGATGCTCGAATCGGATTGAACTCGGGCTGATCGGCTAGCAGAGTTGAAATCTGATAGGGGTGTGATTCGCTGTGGTTCGGTGAAAAACACGCCGTCAAGTATGAATACGGGCGATATACCCAGGTTCGGGCCCCCGAGGTGGGTAATAGCCCTACTCCTGCTCGAGCTCCGGCTCTAGGTGTGTATTGAGATGAAATGAGGTGGGAGGAGAGGCCCCCCTTCCCCGTGGTGGCTTGGTGCCCTTATATAATATGGGTGAGCCCGAACCGCCGGGGAGAGAGGAAATGGGGTACATCTAGCCTATTACATGATCGTTGTACTTGTAGGTGTACAATAAATGTCATGCAGTCGTAGCTGCCTGCTATGCACGTTTCGCTGCCTTGTCGCGTCTCATCGGTGGCAGGTGGGGCCCGGAGTCCCGCCAGCCTTGCCAGCTGCTCACATGATCGCCGATACGGTGCGGGGCTTGATCGCCCGCTTGCCCGCCGATCTACCACGTGTCCTGGTCGTCGATCTGCCACGTACCCTAGACAAGCTGCCACGTGTTCGTCCGCCGAGCTACCACGCGGCCTGGCCGCCGAGCTGCCACGTGGCCTGGCCACCGAGCTGCCGCGTGTCCTGGAAGAGCTCTTAGTACAGGGGCCTGGTCACCCGCCTGCCGAGAGCGCTACGCCTCGGGGTCCTGTTCCGAGCGATGGGGCCGGCGTGCCCGCCAGCCCACTCAGAACCAGACCCGGTCTTCTTGGTCTTCCTGGATGTCTCCGTCTTGTACCCCTCTTCTGGAGGAGGTGGAGAGGACACCCCGGTACCTTGTGTGTACCGACAGTGAGCGTCCCTAGCTAGGAACGCTAGGAGCCATAGATGATAGATCTTGAACGATCTTGGCCAGTAGATGACCATAGTGCCACCACGTCGTCTACCGTCGCCGCAAGCCACGTCATCAGGTTTGAGGAAGACGATGACGGACGGTCGTTTGATTAGCGCCAAGATTCGTGCAGTCACATGTTGAATCAGTTACCAACGTGCGTGCCCCATTAGCCAAGAAAACCCCTTCGTGTGCTGGTTTAAACCCACGGCTACATGTCGCTCCATGTGGGCCCATGGCCCACCGGACAGTTTAAGTGGAGACGCCCGTAGGCGCGGCACGAGCTCCGTGCGGTTGCGCCTATAGAAAATACGCCTTCGGCGTATGCGGCCCCGCGCACGCAGCCAGGCCTTGGGCCAAATCCAACTTGGGTCGGCTCCTCTCGCTGGCTCGGCCCAATGCGATTTACCCATTTTCCTCCATTTTAACCAAATAATTAAATACAGAAAGTGTTTTAGAATTATTAAAAATACCTAGAGGCTTCCAGAAATTCTAGAAAAAGTTAGAAAACTAGATGAGGATGTTCTGGATTTTATAAAATTATGAAACCAACCACTGTAATTATTTTTATGCACTGTTAATAGGAATGAGTAGTTTTCCTATTTAGAAGATGCTTAAAATAGATTTACGAAAACTTTTATTATTATAAAAATAGAGTCTGACCCTATAAAATCATAAGAAAATAAATTAAGGTAGATAAATGCTCTAATAGATAGAGAAAATTATAAAAATGCAATTCTTGTCCAATGAATTTGTTAGAGAATTAATTTGGCAAAAACCAACAAATAATTATTAATTTTTTAATTAATTAAAATAGGTGCTGACTTTAGAAAATGTACTAATATATCTTATAACATGGAGCTACACCTTATATTTAGGAAAACTTAGACAATGCCAACACCAACGAACTTAACAACATATGTAGGCCATATTACGACGTGTCATCATCGTATGTCGCCCGTAAAACCCTAATTATTCGATTACTATTTTAGCGTATGATATCATATTTTGGGGTACCACTAGGTTACTATGTAATGATATGATTGATTATAAATACTTTAGGGCATGCATTGCATATCATACGTAAAATAGTACATTTATCCGACTTTATACTTCGTGGTGTCGATGATAGGACCTAGATCACGTGCATGCATCATGTTTTTCTGTTTTGCATCAGTGAGTAATTATTGGATTATATGTGTGATTAGACGTAGGTGATCTCGAGGGAAGGTTCGGTGACACGAAGGAAGACCTTCCATCTGAGCAAGGCGAGTTAACACTTACTCTTTAGATGTTTACCCTATTAGGGAGAGATTGCGACTTTCCCTAGTGCGGATTAACATCGATATAATCATGTTCATTAACCAGTTTTTCATAAACTATATTTGTTTATTATCAAAGGGCATGCTTAGTATATACGCCACTTGTTAATCATGTTGTAAATACACATGCCTGTTTTTGTATTATTTAACCTTTATGAATGTTTTGATTGTCATATATTTGTTTAGCCCAATAATAGTTTGGTAACAACTTTAACCCTCCTAATGGGTAAAACCTGCTTAGACTTGCTTATGTCCAAATAATTCTTCTGGCGACTAGCCACGGAACGGTGAACCGATATTCACCGGTCATTCATTCATTCATTCAAAAGAAGTGACATGTCGCAGTTAGGGCAAATAGATGAGTGATGGGCTGGGTGTTGTTTGTGGCTATGTTGTGTTTTGTTCCGGTTTGGTCGGTTGATTGGGATAGATCGTGTGTGGTAATGTCTTGGATTAATGAGGTGGAGACTAGATGGTTGGAAGGTTGCCCCATGGATGACATCCTGATGGATGGTTAAGGCACGAGGTGCCTGTGGTAGGTTTAGCCAGGGCTTATCTAGGAGGAGAGCGGAAGAACACGCGTAGCGGGGAGATCGCTGCCATCGGAGAATGGTTCCAACACAACGTGTGGCCATCGCGTGGAGTACTGGTTCCGGATCGCCAGTTGCGAGCGCTCTGCGGAGGCCCTCTGGGACCACTCTCGATAGGGACCGGCTTTGGTCGTCACCTGAGGTGATGGAGGCCACACTTCCCCAGGATGACGCTAGGCTAGTGCGGGCTGGCAACCCCCTAGACTGAGGTGGGCAGTCTACGGCAAGTGTGGGATTGCCAAATACTGGAAGGATGGCGTGTTTAGGAACAAGTTGAGGGCAACGTGAAGTTTGGTATGGTGAAGGACAAGGTCATGTGTGTATCGAGTTTTGGGTTGGTCATCTTAGGTTTGGTCGTTAAGGACGGTCAGTTGGGGCTTGGCAAGTATTTCGTATGGTGCTAAACTCCTTGTGATGTAAGACTATTAATACCTGATGCTAGATAGGGTAATTTAAACTCATTTTAAAATCTGGCTTTACACAAATAAAATAACCCTTTCCCCAATCAAGGCCTTCTATTCATTAAGTGCATTAAGGGAAGTGTTAACTAGCCAGTGTTTGGATGACACTGACCTCGCCTACTTATACTCTTTTAGACGACGGGATCAAGGTGGATCCATACGAGTGTCATGAAGACGATGGACAGGGCCTTGGAGGGCCTGACGAGTCTTAGGGTTGCTTTGGTCGCTTCCAAGTCACTTAGCCATGAAGATATTCTTTTGGATAGATACTTTGGATAGCTGTATTACTCTGAACTATGTTTTGTATTAAAGTCTAATGTTGATCGCCTTACCGAAATCGCCTAAGGGCGTAACTTGGACATGTAATATTTTGGGATTTATGCGTTAATCGATGTATGCTTGTATCGGCTATGTGATCTTCCACACTAGTGTACCGATGCATGGACTAGTGCATAGGATCCCGACTCTTAAGGTAAGAAAAATTTGAGGGTTGACAAAGAGAACAACATTGCATGCACCAGATTGATCGTATGATCCGCGTTTCTCCCATACATAGATTCAAAATATTACTAAAAAAGCCGCCAATAAGTGCCATCAAAGCAGGCAGAGTTGTTCCGCTGCAGCAGGCGGCTCACCGCTCACCTGATGTCGGTGCATTCGCGGCTGACGTAGCGTGACACGTTCTGCGCGACACAGGCGTTGGCAGCAGCGGGGGAGGCGGCGATGCCGGCGACCATCTCGTTGGTGATGCCGACCATGACCTGCACACCGCTACCCATGAGCGCGCGCAAGACGGTCGGATCGGCGTCGAAGAGCTTGACCTTGGCGATCCGGTTGGCGCGCATGAGGTCCACCACTATGGCCGGTAGCGTGCGGTGTGTGGAAACAGTGCCCCAGTTCAGCCCCACCACCGCCTCCGCCACCAGCGTAGCCCTTGCTGCCGCGTGCACAGCGCAACAGCAGAGCCAGGAAAACCGCGGCGACCATTGGTGGGGCGAAAGGTGGTGCCTTTAGACGGCTCTGCGGGTCTCCATGGATAGGCGGAGAGGAAAGGTGGGATCTTTGGCCTTTGGTTGGTGGGACGTGGGAACGGAGAAGAGAGGAGAGGAGTGACCAGTGGTAGTGAGTGATGAGTGGGTGGGAGGTGCACTTGTATGGCCTATGGTACGAACTGCGAAGGAAGAAGGTGGAGAAAAAGCAAGCGAAGGGAAAGAGAGAAGGGATTGTGGCGCGATGAGCATACCTAGCTTTCCCTGCGAGAGGGCCAGTTTGATGTCAAAAGGAGCCTTTACATCTTCCAATTCCCAAAAAATTTCGCATTTTTGCTAAGACGATGCCCAGCACAGCCTGGATGTAATTGTGCCCTACAACTTGCAAAGCCCATGTCTTCTTTTTCGCCATTTATTCGGCTTGCCAAAATCTTTAGACCCATCACAAAATTAACATATTAACACACCAAATTTTTAGTACGTTTTTAAACAAAATTAATTAGACTTTCAGATGAAAACCCTTTTTATACAAATTTGGACAAGATTATGTTGAAAACCATTTCAAAGAGGTATTCATCATAATTTTATGAATTTAATGAGATTTTCGTTGGATTTTTCTAAAATTAATGGAAAGAAAAGAATTCCTCATATTTTCTAATTACATTAAAATTTCTTTTAAAATATAATGGAACGAACGAATTGTTGTTGTGAGTGAGAATCGAGCTCTAGGACCCTTTTTGATTCGCCGTTCGATCCGATTGGCTGAGTCAAAAGTCGATGGCATTTAAAAAAGATATAAAAATGCAAAAAAAAAAATTAAAAAATACTTTTGAGAACTTTCAAAAACCCACAAAGCCCAAAAAATATTATAAAATGTTATGCCAAATGATCTATAAAAAAAGATAAATTTTGACACAGTCCAACAAAATCAAATCAAATCGCGATGGCTAGGCAATGGGCTATCTAAGTGCATCCCCAGGTGGCTCGCTGTCCCTCCCCTGCATCAGCTGATGCCGCCCGCGCCTGCACTGTGCGCCTAGCAGGATTCAAATTTTTTCTCCCACCGGGTGCTGATGCCGACTGATTTGCATCCCCTGCTGGGGATGCTCTAACTGAACAAAGCATAAATACGATAATGCTTATCACTTTCAACGTTTTATAGCAGCCAGTTATGTATTACACTTGCACCCAAATCCAAGCTTAAGACACAGGCTCCCCCAGCTATAGTTGTTGGTCCGCCCCGTGATAATAGTTTATGGATTGCTGCACATTTGACTGCATGCGGACCTGGCGTGTGTATGTTATTAAAGTATAATTGTAATGCTTGAAAGCCGGCATCCGTTATTTATCTTAAAGCATGTGCGGCAGCCTTCTCATCAGCTGCCTGCTAGAGATGGCCCAACGGACCGATTCAACAAAACCGAACCAGGCAGGTACGAACCCGAACCTGGGCCAGCACCTCGGCCCATCGGGCCGACCCGATTCGATTCGCATAGTGCCGTCCCTGTTTGGTTTGCTACTGTAATATATTAATTTAATTAAATATATGTATTTCTTTATATATTTGTTGATAAATACTCCCTCCGTTTTAAAGTATAAGGCGTATTTTGACTCCACAAAAGTCTTTAAAGATAGAGTTTGACTATTAGATTCCTTTATTATATATTATGAATTGTTACAATATAATATTGTATCAAAAAGCTCTTTAAAATATGAACAATTTGGTACAACTTTAGTATACTAACGATGCATATTATTTGATTTATTTATGGTCAAAATTTACTAAGTTTGACTTTTCTCCGGTCAAAATACACCCTATAGTTTGAAACGGAGGGAGTAATATTTTTATTTCAATTATAATATATATATATTCGTCAAATGTAATTGTTTTTCTTATATTAACCGAACCAGGTTCTAGGATGAGTTTTTCACATTTTAGGATTACAAGGTGAAATGTAATGGTTTTTCTTATATTAACCGACTAAAAAACCCGAGCTTGTTTGGTTCGGTTCACTGTGCGAACCGAAACTGGGCCAAGACCGCAGCCCGTAGGCTTGGTTGGCCCAATTCGTATATTAACCGAACCAACTGGGCCCGAACCGGGCTGACCTGTTGGCCAGCTCTACTGCCTGTGTCACCTCATCAATCTTTATTTGCATTGGCAGGCGGGAAAAATCCAGCGGGGGGCAAGCGCGGGCAAGATAAAGCAGGCAGGTAGGTGTGGATAGGCGAAAAATTCAAAGCACGAGCAGATGGCGGCGCCAGGAATAAATATTACTGTAGCTATAGCAAAATAGGGAGTTTGCTTGTGAGGACTCGAGCTAGGCGGCTAGAGTGGGGGTGAATAGACGCCAATCAATTTTGACGCTTTCTTTTTGCAATATGCAACCCCTATAATCACTTCGTACCAAACAGCTTCTTGTCGGTAGTCGAACCGCGACGGATTTCAAATTTCAGGTGACACACCATGCCCATGGGACAAAGAGCATGAGAATTAGTTCCTTTTGACCACTTTCCACCTCCTTAACCAGCCAAGGCAGTTAGAGACAAAGCAAAGCATTCAAATCACTAAAGATGCTTTATCAAAAGCAAAAAGGAGATTCCCAGAAATTTGTTTTGTAAGGAGAGTGGTTCTTGCTCTTGTAAGACTACATAATATTTTAAACTTTTTCTACACCCATGTGGGTGAGTCGTGATGGTCTATTGTAAATTTCAGCATCAAACTTCATCTACAAAAAATAAAAAATCATGCATCAAGAACTGTCATGAACTCGAGACTACAAGTTTGGGGCTCGGTATTCACCTCCTAGCTCCCAAAGGACTTCAAAGTTTTACCACAGATGGGTATGTGAGTCACGCATCATTTCCAACTGCAATCATCCCTAAATAAGTATCCTAAATTTTTCTAAAAATCAAACTCTGACTGCTATGCGGATGAAAGTTTCTGTACAAATTAGCAACAAGTTAAGAACTTGATCTCTTGCCTTTCATGTGGTTGAAAAAAGTGTGTCAAATCATATTAGCAAACATAAGGCATTATAGACCATCAAGAATCAGTAAGAAATCACCAAGATTTATCTCCAAACAAGAGCTACAAAAGGAAAACGAAAGAAAGAAAAAGTAGGACTAAATCAACACAATGTTCATGGAGAAGAAGGATTTCATTGAATACAAGTTCAGGGATTACAAGCCACGCTTCTTTAGGCCACAAGAATTTAAGTTCCACACAAAACACACCCAATTCATTCTCTCTATTACTAAAATTTTCATCTCTTAGGAACTGAGGAGGAGGTGCTCCCCTGCAACTCTATTTATAGCCCAAGCGTGAGATGCCATAAACCATAGAGCTCATCTCTATCCTTCATTTGAGGATGAGTGGTGTACAACTCACGCACTAAACAACACACTCCTGTAAAGAAATATTCTTCACATATTATTTCGGAAAATATCTTCGCAGTTTTCTGTGTCGCCAGCCCACGCTAGGGCTCACCGATCAGATCAACTTGCCACCAAGTAACCGACGTGCCATCCTCCAGCTGTCCCGGATTTCTTGTCATGGCGAAGCTTCTCAAGTACATCACCTCATGTTACCATCAAATTGTCGAATCCGGTCTCCTGCATGCCTCCAAACAAACCAGACTCCAGCGCCTGAAACATCAGCCACATACCCACTGATACATACATCATAGAGGTGATCACACAACTTACCTCTTCCGCAAGGTTACTACATTATACGATCATAAACAGAGAATCCCAACCGAAATCATCGTGTCAAAACACACTTAGTACGACCTGACAGTCTGATACTAATCCAAAAACTCAGCAACATATAACAATGTCTCAACAAGACAATTTCAAAACCGCTTTAAATTTGTCCTTTTCACATATGTTCATTAGCACCAAAGATACTCTCCATATGGTCTCAACCGCCTGAGATGCTCTTGCCATTTTATATGATATTATGATGCAGATCCTCTGCAGTTACTACCCTCTGCAGTTGAGTCACTGACATGTGAGCCCGGACACACATGTCAGTGACCATTAGTGCAGTAACTGCAGAGGATCTAGATCCTGATATTACCGTGCATGCTTGTTCCTTCCGAGTAGGGGTGAAAACGGATCGTATTCGGATCATTCGGATAGAGGTTTTTGGCTCAGATAGATACATATACATTACATTTTTTTCCCATACAACTCATATTTTGTTTTTGGATTGAAGGTTAATAAAACGGTCTAAATACTTTTTAAAAATATGTTGTCTATTTAATTCGGATAACTCGGATATCTCGGACACGGACAAAAACTTTCACCCCTACTTCCGAGGCAAGGGTGTGTTCCATTCCTGACCAGTACGTACCCACCGTGTGACTCTTCTTTATTACCTCTTTGTTCCTATCCTCACGATTTCTCAACCACTTTTATAGTTTCACGGCGAACACCCGCATGGTCCTAAGAAGAGAAGCGGTTGGCAAGCTGCTGCCCAATCTCGACCAGCCTCAAGCATGGCTAGCCGCTGGCTAGCCTCATGTTCCTCTGCCTTTGTAACACCCCAATTTGGGGACGTTTTTAAAATTTGCGCCAATTCAAAATTTGCTTGAAATTTTGGATCCCTTGACATGTGGGTCCCACTGTCAGTCACTGTGGCCCTCTCTCTCTCTCTCTCTCTCTCTCTCTCTCTCTCTCTCTCTCACTGCCCCGCCGCGCGCACTGCCGCTGCGCTGGGTGCACGCCGCCGTCCCGTCGCGGTTGAGCTTGGCTCCCCGCGTGCGTGCCCGCCGTGTCGACCCCCGGTTGGCCGGCCTCGGACTCGCCGCCGTGTGCCTCACCGGAGAACCGGTCCGCCGCTTCGGACCGCCGGGCAAATGACGGAGCTCGTCGGTCCGTCAAGGACGAATCCCTCGCGCGATTTCCCTGCTCCCCGCCTTCGTCACTCGGCTCTATTTGTCAAAAGGCTACGCCCTCCCTAACCCGGGCACTGTGCTCTGCCCCGCTGCGCCGTACCGCCAAGCCAGCCGCGTGCGGCCAGCTCCCGTCGCGTCACCATTATCGTTCCGCAGCGCCTGTGCGAGCTCGTGGGCCCAACCGGTCGCTCAGCCCTGCCCTAAAACCGAGCCGAGACCCTTCTGGCCCCGCCTTCCCCCATTTTCCCCAATTTCCCCTGCATTGCCGCCGAGGGCTATCCCGCCTCTCAGGTGAGCCCTGGACCAATTCCTCTCGCTCGAAGCGTCCTACGAGCATCCCTAATATTTCCCCTCGCCCAATTTCAGTGGAGTCGCCCGGTGGAGCCGTGCTCGCGACGCCCCTGTTTCTGTCGCGCCAGGCTACTCGCCGCCAGCCGTCTCCGAGCCCGTTCGCCCTCGACAAAGCGCGTGGTGAGCACCCCTGGATCCCCCTCTAGCTTCCCGTCCATGCCCGTAGCTTGTAGATCAGTGTCGTGGCTCGGGTTGTCCGGCGAACCTTCGGTCCTACCGCCGCCGCCGCGCCGCCGCCTCATGCCACCTCCGGCCTCGGCGCGAGCGTCATAGGAACCGTAGGAGGCCGTGGATACCAATGCGCTAACGCCCTTGGCTGGAGAAGGGCCGTAGCGCCGCCGAGCCGTTCGCTGTCGCTGCCGGGCCTTGTCGCCGGCCCGAGGAAGAAGATGACCGAGGGCCGTTGGATTTGTCGCGGAGATTCGTGCAGAGAGCGAGCGTAGGAGTCGATGACACGCGGGCCCCGCCGGTCAGGGTACCCCTTCGCTCGCTGGCTCAAGCCTCGGCGCTGAGTCGCTGACGAGTGGGCCTTCGGTCCCACTTGGCAGGTTAAGTGGACGCGCTCTTGGAGGAAGGCGCGTCCCACGACCGATGGCGTCCCGCAAGAATACACCTTCGGCGTAAGCTCCCGCTAGCGCTGGCGCACGCCCGAAGCGGGCCGTGGGCCAAATTTATCGAATGGGCCGGCCGCAAGTTGGTTTGGCCCAAGGGCAATTAATTCTTTTCCAGCGGATTTCTGATTAGTTTAATTACCAAATATAGGTTACAAATTATTAAAAATAGGTAATCACTCCCAACAATTCTAGAAAAATTTAGATAAATACTGAAGATGAAATTTGATTTTATAAAAATATGAAAGGCCTTCACTGTATAGGAAAATTGTGCACTGAACGTTGAAAATTAGAAGTTTCTTATATAGAAATGATTAAGTTGAATTTAGCGTAATTGCTATTTATTAATTAATGGCTCAGATCCCAAATAATCATTAGAAAATAAGTTATTAGAAAGTGTCTCCATAAATCTGGGAATATTTCAAAAATAACATTTCCACTTAAATACATATGTGTAAATATATTTATGTTCAAGGGATATTTATTTCTAGACACCAACAATTTGCTTGCATTTCTCTCAAAATAATCTGTTAAGGTGCTGAACAAGTAATATATTTAAATAGTGTTTAAAAACCAAGAATCAACTCTTTATCTAGGAACTTTACTACTTTTTTAACCCATTAAACTTTAACCCTAATTACCCTATTGCGAACTCACCGTACCAAATCGTATTTTTGGGTTTAGTGACTATTATGTAGTACTAATATTATTTTATTAATGCACTATGGCATGCATGACATAGCATACGCAAAGTAGATTCACAAATCGACCTTAGGTATTTATGCCGATAGTTCGACCTAGATCGTGCATGCATCATGTTTTCCATTGCATTGCTAGTAGTAATTATTGGTTATTGGTATGTTTAGACGTAGGCGATCCCGAAGGAAGATTTGGGGACGCCGAGGAGGACCACCTACAAGATCAAGGCGAGTTAACACTTACTCTTTAGATGTGATCCATATTAGGGAGAGACAACGACTTTCCCTAGTGCGGATTAACATCGCTAATACCATGCTCATTACCCAGTTTTTCTAAACTATATTGTGTAAATATTAAAGATGCATGCTTAGTAGAATGCCTATTTGTTAATCATGTTATACTTATACATGCCTGCCTTGAAATGTTTAGCCTTAATGACTGCCTTGATTGTCATTGACCTTGTTAGCCTATAATTAGTCTAGTAACCACTTTAACCCTACCTAATGGGTAAAACTTGCTTATACCGGTTTAGGCTTAACAAATCTTCTGGCTAATCGCCACGGAACGGTGAACCGATATTCACCGGACACTCATTATTCTCATTTAATATGACATGACATATGACAGTTAGGGCTGGTAGATGCATGTTGGGCTGCTTGTGTTTGTGGGTTTGGATATGGGGATAATTGGTCGGTTTGGGTCGGTCGGTTGGGAAAGTCCGTATTCGTTTGGCAGAGTGCCGAAACTGCCTTAGGAATGGTTTTAGCGTTTGGCAGAGTGCCGAAACTGCCGTAGGAAGTAGCGTTTGGCAGAGTGCCGAAACTGCCCTAAGTATTCGTTTGGCAGAGTTCCGAAACTGCCTAGGTATTCGTGTGGCAGAGTGCCAAAACTGCCCAGGTATTCGTTTGGCAGAGTGCCGAAACTGCCCTAGGTATTCGTTTGGTAGAGTGCTGAAACTACCAGGAGTATTAACGAAGCGTTTGGCAGAGTGCTGAAACTACCGGTGTAAGAAGTGGTATGGATTGGTTGGAGGCAACCAGGAGAAAGTTCCCGGGGAACTAACAAGCTGGTATGGTGATGGTGTAAGCTGGTTTGGTTTATGATCAAAGGTTGGTAAATTTGTGTGTTGATTGTGTATAAGCTGGTATGGATTGAGGTGATTATATAAGCTGGTCGGGTTTAAGTTAAGGGTTTGTCGGTTAGTGTGTTGATTGTCGTATATGGCTGATAGTGGCTTCGGGATGCATGATTAAGATGGAAACCTCTGATTTATACATACAATACAAGTATTAGGCAATGCTAGTTAGGTTATTTCCAAAAGTCTTACAAATATGGCTTTATGCAAATAAAATAACCCTCTCCTCCAAATAAAGCCTTGTACACTAAATGCATTAAGGGAAGTGTTAACTAGCCAGCGTTTGGATGACGCTGACCTCGCCTACTTATCTTCTTTAGTCGATGGAGTCGAAGATGACCCTTACGCGTGTCTCGAAGACGACGGACAGGACCATGGTGGACCCGAGGAGTCGTAGGGTTGCTCCAGTCACTAAGGGACCGTAGTCGATGGGATTTCTTTTGAGTAGATACTAGATATTTTGTTGTCCTCTATGCTCTGAACAATGTTTTGTAATATTAAGGCACGTATGTGCCGCCTTACTAAAGTCGCCTATGGGTGCTACAATGTGATGTAATATTCAGGAATTTATTCTATCGATGTATGCTTGTATCGGCTACATGATCTTTCGCACTAGCGTACTGATCCAGGGGCTAGTGCACGGGATCGTCCACCCTCAAGGTAAGTTAAAATTGAGGTGTGACAAAGCTGGTATCAGAGCGTGCGACTGTAGGACCCATATGACTTAGAGGTCAATATTAGGAAAATTATATGTATATTCCTTTTATAAGTAATTTTTATGTCTAAAACTCCTCTAATACTCTGCCTATCGGTTCTACCAAAATTATTACCAAAAGTTTTTGGTAGATCAATCGCTGCCGCCAGCTCTCCCACATAGACCATTGGTCGATGGAGCGCTAGAGGAGATTTGCCTGCTGCGTTCGCCGCCCCGGGCGGCGGACAATGTTCTGAGGGTGGGGGGGAGAAGAGATGGCTCCTCCACCACTACGATAGGAAACTTGCCTAGACGAGCCTTGCCTACATGAGACGTCAGTGAGACGTGGCAAGGGCTTTGGAAAACTACCATATTTCTAGAAATTTTATGTTTGCATGGTTCAATGACTTGAATGGTTCTGCTTCTGTTGCTTTTCAATTTGATTTTAATATAAAATTCATGCATATTCATGTATTCAAGTATACATTATAGATGGCAAGAGGTAGAGGAGCTGGTCGGGCTCGCGGTGCTGGTGCCGCAGCGGACGTGCCAGAGGCCGAGGACGAGGCCGAGGTCGTGGCCGAGGGTGTGGCCGTGGCCTCGAGGACATTCCGGCGCCACCACAGGGAGACCCAACCTTAGGCCAAGTCATGGCGTACCAAGCCCAAATGCTGGGCGAGGTGCTCCGTGAGAGGAGGCAAGTCAAGAACCGTTGCGGAATGAAACTCGCGGATTTCTTGCGAGCAAAGCCGCCAATGTTCACGCATGCCAACGAGCCAATGGAAGCCGAGGACTGGCTTCGCACCATCAAACGGAAGCTAGCCCATATCCGATGCCCTGAAGAAGATAAGGTGCTGCTCGCTACCCACCAACTTGATGGAGCTGCTGCCGACTGGTGGGAAAACTATGTCACCGCCCGCCATGATGACGCTGAGGAAGGCGAAGGAGCAGAAGATGAACCGGCTGAGCAAGATGCCCAAGAAGGGCAAGGTGGGAATGGAGAGGATGACCTGGATGATGAGGCCCTGGGCGAGGATCTCCAACCCCTCGCCAGCCACGGAAGAGATATCCCATGGAGTGAGTTTGAGACTGTCTTCAGATCTTTCTATGTGCCTCGCGGTGTCATCCGTATGAAGAAGCAGGAGTTTCGCCAATTGAAGCAAGGGACCTCCTCGATCAATGATTACCTCACTCGCTTCAATCAGTTGGCCCGGTATGCCCCGGGAGATGTCGAAGATGAAGATGAGAAGATCGACAAATTCTTGGAGGGTATGCTCCCTAGTCTACGCTCTCGTCTCATATTGCTGGATTATCAGGACTTCCAGCATATGGTGAACAAGGCTCTGATCTTGGAAAATGAGATGAAGGGCTTGGAGGTCTCTCGCAAGAGAAAGCTGGCTGCTCGAGCTGGGTCAAGTTCGAGCCAAGGAAGGGCAAACTCAAGCAACTTCTCTCGCCCTGTGACGCAATATCAACGGACACAGCCTCAGTACCGTCCAGCACCAGCACAGTCAAACCCTGGAAACCGGGGCTACCAAACCATTGGTAGGCCAGCTGCCTCTCCCCATGACTATGCTCGAGCTAATACTGCCGATCGAGCTGCTGGAGCCTGCTTCTGGTGCCACAAGCCTGGGCACTTTGCTGCCGACTATCTGGAGAAAAGAAGGGCCCCGGTGTCCTTCAACACGGTGAACACCCCAGCTAGAGGTCCAGTGCCGCCAGGAAGAGCAATGGGACAAGGATCGGTTGCTGGGTCGGTTACCAATGCTGGCCGTGGAAGACTCAATCACGTCACTGTCGAAGAAGCCGAGGACGCACCGGGAGTGCTGATGGGTACGTTCGCATTGCTCAACAACCCAGTGCTAGTACTTTTCGATTCCGGAGCATCGCATTCATTCATTGCACAACATTATGTGGATAAGTACGGACTACAAACCTTCCCGCTATTAAGGGCATTGGTAATAAAGTCCCCGGGGGGTACACTGACCGCCACCAGGGTGTGTCGAGACGTAGAAATTAAACAGGAGAGTAACGGATTTTTCTTCGATCTTGTGGTCATACCATGTAAGGGGATCGACGTGATAATCGGGATGGATTGGCTCCAGTACTACATGGGGATCATAGACTGTGCCCGTAGGGAAGTCATGATGCACCAAGGAAGATGCTACGCGACCGTCTGGAAGGTGGATGCCCCGTTTAGATGGGGGAGAGCAATATGGTTCCTTAAGAAGGATGACCCCGCTAAGGTTACCGTGGTGAAGGAGTTTCTAGATGTCTTTCCCGAGGAGTTACCTGGACTGCCGCCGGATCGGGGCATGGAGTTTCCTATAGACCTTATCCCCGGCACAGCACCAATTTACAAAGCTACCTGGGCTGCCACCGGACCGTGGCATGGAGTTTCCTATAGACCTTATCCCCGGCACAGCCCCAATTTACAAGTCCTATTATAAGATGAACTCGGTGGAGCTGGCTGAATTAAAGAAACAGCTGGACGAGATGCAAGGTCAAGGGTTGATTCGTCCCAGTTCCTCCCCATGGGGTTCCCCAGCCATGTTCGTGGACAAGAAATATAAGACTCGTAGGATGGTGGTTGAATATCGTGCCCTTAATGCCGTTACTATCAAGAACAAATACCCCCTACCGCGGATTGACGACCTCTTTGATCAGCTAAGAGGTGCCAAGCGATTCTCGAAGATCGACCTTCGGTCGGGATACCACCAGGTCCGAGTTAGGGAGGTAGATATACCCAAGACTGCCTTCACTACTAGGTATGGGCTGTATGAATACCCGTTATGTCATTTGGGCTGACCAATGCCTCGGCCCACTTCATGAACATGATGAACAAGATCTTGATGGAGTTCCTGGACCGATTCGTAGTGGTTTTCATTGATGATATCTTAATATATTCCAAAAATGATGAAGAGCACAAGCAACATCTACGTCTGGTCCTAGAGAAGTTTCGAGAATACCAACTTTATGCAAAGTTTAGCAAGTGTGAGTTTTGGATCAGCGATGTCAGTTTCTTAGGACACATCGTGTCCGCCGACGGAATCAAGGTGAATCCAACTAAAGTGGCTACTGTAATGGAATGGACATCACCAACCTCTGTTACCGAGATAAGGAGTTTTCTTGGGATGGCGGGATATTACCGGCGATTTATCAAAGACTTCTCAAAAACGGCCCGGCCAATGACTCAACTCCTTAAGAAAGACAAGAAATTTGAATGGACCGACGCCTGCGAGAAGAGTTTCCAGGAGCTCAAGCAACGACTCACCTCTGCCCCAGTTCTAGTGACCTCGGACACGAGCAAGAAGTTTGAGGTATACTACGATGCCTCTAAGTATGGCCTGGGGTGTGTTTTGATGCAAGAAGGAAGGGTGGTGGCTTACGCATCCCGGCAATTGAGAAAACACGAGGTCAACTATCCCACCCATGACTTGGAACTGGCAGCAGTGGTGCATGCCCTGAAGATATGGAGGCATTATTTGGTGGGAAGACCCTATGATATATTCACTAACCACAAGAGCCTGAAGTATGTGTTCACCTAGAGCACTCTCAACATGAGGCAAAGGCATTGGTTAGAGCTAATCAATGACTACGATTTAAACATTCAATACCACCCCGGAAAGTCCAACGTCGTAGCCGACGCTCTTAGTCGCAAATCCCAATGCAACCACATGGAGATCGATTCGATGTCCGAGCAGATCATCAAGGATTTGAGTCAGCTAAAGATCGAGGTGGTTAATCAAGGGTATCATGCCACCTTAGAAGTCATGCCAGATTTGCTTGATATGATCAAGGAGAAACAAAAGGATCACCCTAGCACCCAAACAATCGAAAAGCTCATCGCCAAGGACAAGAGTTACAAGGTTTCCAAGGATGAGCATGGGGTGCTTTGGTTAGGGAAACGGATCTTCGTCCCACAGGACCTGATTCTGAGAGACTTGATTCTGTCAGAGTCACACAACTCACCATATACCCTGCACCCAAGAAGCACCAAGATGTATCAAGATATGAAGCTAAGGTTCTGGTGGCCTGGTGAACCGATATTCACCGAACATTCATTATTATCATTCAATATGATTTGACATGTGACAGTTAGGGCTGGTAGATGCATGTTGGGCTGCTTGTGCTTGTGGGTATGGATATGTGGGGACTTGGCCAGTTTGGGTCGGTCGGTTGGGAAAGTCCAAGTGTGTGGTGTGGTCGATGACCGTGGAAGTAGAGAAAGAATGGTGGGTTGCCCCTACATGGATTTGGACATCCTGAGGGATGATTAAGGTACGAGATGCCTAGTGTTGGGTTTAGCCAGGGCTTACCCAGGAGGAGCGCGGACAAACACGCGTAGCTGAGAGATCGCTGCCATCTGCGGGATGGTTCCAACACAACGCGTGGCCATCGCGCGGAGCATCAGACTTGGATCGCCATTGGTGAGCACTCAGCGAAGGCCCTCTGGGACCAGTCTCGATGGGGGACCGGCATTGGCCATCACCGAGGGTGATAATGGCCACACATCCCTAGGATGACGGTTGGCTAGTGAGGCCGGCAACCCTACTAGGCCGGGGTGATCATGCCATGGCATGTGTGGTCCGCAACAGGATTCGCCAAATCCTGGAATGATGGCAGAGCTAGGATTGGTTGGGGGCAACCAGGAGAAAGTCTGGAAGTATTGGCTGGTACGGCGATTGTGTAAGCTGGTTGGGTTTAGGCTCGAGGGTTGGTCAATTTGTGTGTTAATTGAGTATAAGCTGGTATGGATTGAGGTGATTTGGGTAAGCTGGTTGGATTAGGGTCGATTTGTGTGTGGATTGTCGTGATTGGCTATTATTTGGGTCTGGGATGCATGGTTAGGATGGAAACCTTGATTATTATATATAACAAGACAAATTCTAGATAATGCTAGATAGGTTGTTTCCAAATGTCTTATAAACTTGGCTTTACGCAAATAAATAACCCCTTCCCCCCAGATAAAGCCTTCTACACTACATGTATTAAGGGAAGTGTTAACTAGCCAGCGTTTGGATGACGCTGACCTCGCCTACTTACCTTCTTTAGACGATGAAGTCGAAGACGACCCTTACGCATGTCTCGAAGACGACGGACAGGACCATGGTGGACCCGAGGAGTCGTAGGGTTTGCTTCAGCCGCTGAGGGACCGTAGTCGATAGGAGTTCTTTTGGGTAGATATTTTGTTGTCCGCTGTACTCTGTACAATGTTTTGTAATATTAAGGCGTGTATGGGCTGCTTTACTAAATTCGCCTAAGGGCGTAACATTGTTTGTAATATTCAGGGATTCATTTATCGATGTATGACTGCATCGGCTATTTGGTCTTCCACGCTATCTTACTGATCCAGGGGCTAGTGCATGTGATCGTCGACCCTCAAGGTAAGTGAAAATTGAGGGGTGACAAAGCTGGCATCAGAGCATGCGACTGTAGGACCCATATGACTTAGAGGTCGAATTTAGAAAAATTATATGTATATATCCTTTGTGACTTTATTTTATGCCTAAAACACCTTTAATACTCATTCTATCTATTCTAACAAAATTATTGTTAAAATTTTCTATAGATGGATCGTTGCCGCCGACACTCCTTCGTCCACGAGAGGTCGACCTTCGGCTAAGAGGACTCACGCTATTGGAGCCACTGGGTCCGCGGACTACAGCAGCTGTGCGTGTCTCTCTCCTTCAGTGAGAGACCGCAGTTCCTCTGGAGGGAGGCTCGTTCCCTTCCTCGTGCAGCCTATCTGGTGCGCGTCGTTATCTACTATGAGGGAGATGATGCAGTGGCACACGAGTACGATACGGAGACACCACGAGATCATCTACAGGCAGCAATCAATGACGCCGCGATGGAGGCCACCGCTGAGCTCCAGAGGGAGTACAGTGTATATCTGCAGGGGGAGCGTATGCACGGCCGACGGCGATGCATATGAGGTCGCTCCCCGGGTTTGGCAGCACCTCGACGCCGATTCAGCATCAGCTGATTCGCTTGGCACATCTCCACGACGGCACCACCCAGGTGGTCGATGGAACATTAGAGGAGATTATGCTTCTGTGTTCGTCGCTCCGGGCGGCGGACAATGTGTTGAGGGTGGTGGGGAGATGGCTCCACCACTACGACAGGAGCCTCGCCTATACGAGGCGACAGCGGGATGTGGCGAGGGCTGCGTACCACACCCTCCGGGAGGAGGAGGCACGACGCTTGCTGGCCCAGTAGGACCAGCGGGACCAGTCTCTCTCACCACCAGGGCCGCATTATCAGCCACCGGAGCCGGAGAATCCCCGCACTACAGTGCGGAAGAGGACACTGCCGCCGCGGGCCCTGGTGGGTGGGGATACCACGCCATGGGGCGTCTTCCTCTGGACCTACCTAGGAGCAGCCGCCGATCGACGTCGACACAGACTCCGACACCGACACTGACGCTGGAGGCGACGCCGCTCCTGCACCGCCAGCACCTGAGCCATTCGTGAGGCCGCCCATCGCACTGGGCTTTGACTTCCTGCTTAGACGTGCGCCCCCGCGTTTCGTCTACTCGTGTCGTCGCCGTGGCTAGATCGTTTAGTCGCTCTCCTCGAGTTGTAGAGCCATCCGCCCTAGTAGATGATGGGCTTTAGTTATCATGTTAGATGGATGGCTGCGGTCCTATTAGATCATGGACACTTTTTTTGTATCATGATGTGTGGGCCTGATGGTGTTAGGGCAAAAACATTATTCTGTACTCTATTTTGCTTGCCCCTGTGGCAAGAGCTTTGAAAAATTATCGTATTTCTCGAAAATTTATGTTTGCACTGTTCGTTGATTCGAATGATTCTGCCTCTTGTTGGATTTCAAATTGATTTAAGATAAAATCCATGCATATTTATTTATTCAAGTATATACTATAGATGGCAAGAGGTAGAGGAGCCGGACGGGCTCGCGGTGCTAGTGCCGCAGCGGACGCTGCTAGAGGCTGAGGACGAGGCCGAGGTCGTGGCCGTGGACGTGGTCGTGACCTCGAGGACATTCCGGCACCACCACCGAGAGAGCCAACCCTAGGTCAAGTCATGGCGTACCAAGCCCAAATGTTGGGGCGAGGTGCTCCGTGAGAGGAGACAAGTTAAGAACCGCCGTGGGATGAAACTCGCGGATTTCTTGCGAGCAAAGCCGCCAATGTTCACCCATGCCAACGAGCCAATGGAAGCCTAGGACTGGCTTCGCACCATCAAAAGGAAGCTAGCCCTTATCCGGTGCCCTGAAGAAGATAAAGTACTGCTCGCTACCCATCAACTTGATGGAGCTGCTGCCGACTGGTGGGAAAACTATGTCACCGCTCGTCATGGTGACGCCGAGGAAGGCGAAGAAGCCAAAGATGAACCAGCCGTGCAGGATGCCCAAGAAGGGCAAGGTGGGAATGAAGAGGATGATTTGAAGGATGAGGCCTTGGGAGAAGATCTTCAACCCCTCGCATATTGCTGGATTATCAGGACTTCCAGCATATGGTGAACAAAGCACTGATCTTGGAGAATGAGATGAAGGATTGGAGGTCACCCGCAAGAGAAAGCTGGCTGCTCGAGTGGGGTCAAGTTCGAGCCAAGGTAGGGCAAGTTCAAACAACTTCACTCGTCCCGTGACCCAATATCAAAGGGCGCAGCCTCCGCACCGCCCTACACCGACTTATCCGAATTCTGGAAATGGGGGCTATCAGAACATTGGAAGGCCAGCTGCCCCCTCTAAAGGCTACAATCGAGCTGCCACTGCCGATCGAGCTGCTGGAGCCTGTTTCCAGTGCCACAAACCTGGACATTTTGCTGTGAATTGCCCTGAGAAGAGAAGGACCATAGAGTCCTTCAACACGGTGAACACACCAGCTAGAGGACCAGTGCCACCTGGAAGAGCAATTGGACAAGGATCGGTTGCTGGGTCGGTTACCAATGCTGGTCGTGGCCGACTCAACCACGTCACCGTCGAAGAAGCCGAGGAGGCACTGGGAATTCTGATGGGTACGTTTGCGTTACTCGACAACCCAGTGATAGTTCTTTTCGATTCTAGAGCATCGCATTCTTTCATTGCACAGCATTATGTGGATAAGTACGGGCTACAAACCTTCCCGCTAATAAGGGCATTGGTAATAAAGTCCCCGGGGGGTATGTTGACCGCCACTAGGGTGTGTCGACACGTAGAGATTAAACAGGAGAATGACGGATTTTTCTTCGATCTCGTGGTCATACCTTGTAAAGGGATCGACGTGATAATCGGGATGGATTGGCTCCAGTACTACATGGGAGTCATAGACTATGCCCGTAGGGAAGTCATGATGCACCAAGGAAGATGCTACGAGACCGTCTGGAGGGTGGATGATCCGTTTAGATGGGGTAGAGCAATATGGTTCCTTAAGGAGGATGACCTCGCTAAGGTTACAGTAGTAAAGGAGTTTCTAGACGTCTTCCCCGAGGAGCTACCCGGGCTGCCACCGGACCGTGGCATGGAGTTTCCTATAGACCTCATCCCCGGCACAGCCCCAATTTACAAGTCCTATTGTAAGATGAACCCGGTGGAGCTGGCCAAATTGAAGAAACAGTTGGGCGAGGTGCAAGGTCAAGGGTTGATTCGTCCCAGTTCCTCCCCATGGGGTTCCCTAGCCATGTTCGTGGACAAGAAAGATAAGACTCGTAGGATGGTGGTTGACTATCAAGCCCTTAATGCCGTTACTATCAAGAACAAAACCCCCTACCCCGGATTGACGACCTCTTTGATCAGCTAAGAGGTGCAAAGCGATTTTCGAAGATTGACCTTCGGTCGGGATACCACCAGGTCCGAGTTAGGGAGGTAGATATACCCAAGACTGCCTTCACTACTAGGTATGGGCTGTATGAATACCTAGTTATGTCATTTGGGCTGACCAATGCCCCGGCCCACTTCATGAACATGATGAACAAGATCTTGATGGCGTTCCTGGACCGATTCGTAGTGGTTTTCATTGATGATATTCTAATATATTCCAAGAATGATGAAGAGCACAAGCAGCACCTACGCCTGGCCCTGGAGAAGCTCCGAGAATACCAACTTTATGCAAAGTTTAGCAAGTGTGAGTTTTGGATCAGCGACGTCAGTTTCTTAGGACACATCGTGTCTGCCGATGGAATCAAGGTGGATCCAGCTAAAGTGGCTACTATAATGGAATGGTCATCACCAACGTCCGTTACTGAGATAAGGAGTTTTCTTGGAATGGCAGGATATTATCGGCGTTTTATCGAGAACTTCTCGAAAACGGCCCGGCCAATGACTCAATTCCTAAAGAAAGATAAGAAGTTTGAATGGACAGACGCCTGCGAGAAGAGCTTTCAGGAGCTCACGCAACGACTCACCTCCGCCCCAGTACTAGTTACCCCGGACACGAGCAAGAAGTTCAAGGTATATTGCGACGCCTCTGTATATGGCCTTGGGTGTGTTTTGATGCAAGAAGGAAGGGTGGTGGCTTATGCATCACGGCAATTGAGAAAACACGAGGTCAACTATCCCACCCATGACTTGGAACTGGCAGCAGTAGTGCATGCCCTGAAGATATGGAGACATTATTTGGTGGGAAGACCCTGTGATATATTCACCGACCACAAGAGCCTGAAGTATGTGTTCACCCAGAGCACTCTCAACATGAGGCAAAGGCGTTGGTTAGAGCTGATTAACGACTACGACTTGAACATTCAGTACCACCCCGGAAAAGCAAATGTCGACTGGTGACTAACTGGGGGGTCACCGCCGGCAATGATTATATATGGGGAGATGCACAAGATCCAAACTCGATGGTAGCACAAGATAGGGATTTATACAGGTTCAAGCCCTCATGGCGGAGGTAATACCTTACTTCCTGTGCTCTGGGATTATATGGTGTATATGTGTACAAGATGATCGAAAGATGTCTCTCCATGGATGGGTGTGGAGATGTTCTTCAAGATGCCGAACCAGGGAGCTCCCTGCCCGCCTTATATAGTGGGGGGCAGGGTTACAAGATAGAGTCCTGGTCCGTTACGATGTAGGAGTCCTATCTCTATCCTCTAGCTAGATACATAGTTATCCGGGATTACAAGTGACGGCGTGCTCTCTGCTCAACCACTGCGGATCACACCCCTATCAGATTTGTACTCGGCTAGCCGATCAGCTCGAGTTCGGTTCGATTCAGGCGTCGGGCACGGCGAGGAGCGACGCGCAAAGTTTACCCAGGTTCGGACCCCCTCGCGGGTAATAGTCCTACTCCTGCCGAGCCTTAGCTCCTTTCGTGTTGTGGTTGTGTGGGAATGGTTATAGAATGCTCCTCCCTGCCCCCTTCTCTCTCCTCCCCTTTTATACAAGTCGTGCGCTGGCGGAGAGAGCCGAGGGGGGTGGTGGTTACACATTACACTGAGTACACTGATAAGACTTGAGAGACTAGACAGGAGAGACGAAAATGTGCTGCTGCAGAACGGCGCCGCCCACGCGTGCTTCGCAAGTGGCCTCTGACCCGTGTGAACACGCCGGTGACAGAATAGGCGGGCCCCAGCTTGCACCGCCTGACGCGGGCGGCCGTCCTGATGACGTCCAACTCTCTCTCTGCCGGTCAATTCCGCAGGGCCACAATGACAGTTGATCAGACCCACAGAGGTCATTGTGGCGGTAATCATCTCCTCCTCGGTCCATCCACGCGTGATGTCGCATTTAATGCGCCTGTCCTTCGCAGAGGGGGAGAGCGTTCGCCCACAAGACTCCCCTCTGGACTGCTGCGCGGGCCCCACCTGACAGTGAGGGGCCTCTCGCGCTGATCGTCCGCCTGACGTGTGAGGCTCTCACCTGGCGCGTTCAGGAGCTCGCCCACACGCTGGGCCTGATCGCCCGCCTGACGCGTGGGGCCCTCGCCTGGCGCGCTGAGAAGCTTGCCCACACGCTGGGGCCTGATCGTCCGTCTGACGTGTGGGGCCCTCGCCTGGCGCGCTGAGGAGCTCGCCCACACGCTGGGGCCTGATCGTCCGTCTGACGTGTGGGGCCCTCGCCTGGCGCGCTGAGGAGCTCGCCCACACGTTGGGGCTTGATCGCCCGCCTGACGTGTGGGGCCCTCATCTGGTCTTCTTCAGGACTCTTCATACCCCGGTACTTACTGTACCGACAGTAGCCCCCGGGTCCACCATGATACGCGAACCGTCTTCCCATGGCTCCGAAGCACAGCAAGGGTCGCCGTGGGGACGCTACTCCAGCCGCGCCACCGCCTGATTGAGCTCTGCTTGCCTCCGTCGCCGATGAGGAGACGGTCGCGCGGCTCCAGCGGCACGTGCCGCCGTCCGCCGCCTGGTTCCGCGCCGGTACCATGGCGCCAAGCCCCCGTCGCGGAGAGATCATCACCTTCACCTGGGCCGTCTTGGCGGGGCTTGTCCCGCCGTACTCGGAGTTCTTCTTGGGGGTGCTTTCCTTCTACGAGATTCAGGCGGCGCATCTTCCCCCCAATTCCGTCGTGATGCTGGCCATCTTCGCCCACCTCTGCGAAATGTTCGTGGGGGCGATGCCAAGCCTCCCGCTCTGGCGCCGGCTCTTCACGCTGCACGTGAGCTCGCGCTCAAGCGGGGCCGTGGGTAGCTACTACTTCTCGCTTCGCGATTCCACCGCCTTCATCCCGCTCCCGCTCAAGTCCAACTGGAAGGACTGGCAGCGACAGTGGTTGTACGTGGAGAACTCTAGCGGTTGCAACGATCTTGCCTTCCCTGAGGGCTTCGCGGAATCCCTCGCCGACTGGGGGGTCTCTGCCCGACGAATCAGCGGAGATGGAGGCGATGCTGGTGCGCATTGCTAAGCTCCGCCACTACGGGCTCACCGGAACCCACGTGGTGGCGGACTTCTTGCGGCGCCGCCTCTGCCCGCTTCGCATGAGGGTGTGCCCCGCCTGGCAATACTACGGAGATGATGATGGGACCCGCATTGCCCCTGGAGGTGAGTACTCTCGTACTCTTTCGGGTCTTCAGCTTTTATGGGACATCCTTGATTCCGTACTAACTTGCAACTCTCTTCTTCTTTTTCTTTCTTTTTGACCCAGCTGCGGGGAACGTGTCAGAGGAAGTGATCCATCAATGGCTGGCGGGACTCCTGCCCGCGCCAACTGGTGATGTCTTTCTGCCCGCGAGTGTCCGCCCTCTCTGCGACTGGGACCCACGGGAGCGCAACCCATACTTGCGTGCGCTGTCCCCCATGGAACTCTCGGTCCCACGGTCCAGGTGGTCCAGCGACCCCTGCAGATCCGCGATCAACCCTCGACGACCGCAGAAGCTCCTGCAGCCGTTGGTCTTCTTGTGGCCGTCGCGCTTCCCGCGCCGACCGACGCTGATCGCGCGCTTGGGAAGGGCCGCCTCATCCTCCCCGACGACAACGACGACGAGGAGGGAACAAGCCCGAAGAGGCTTCGCCCCGCGAGCCCAGGGCTGCCTCCGCCTTCATTGCCCCCCCATCGGGGACCCTGCTGCTGACGCCGCCGCTCTGCCACCTGGCGAGAGCGCGGCGACTGTTCCGGAGCCGACGCCGCTTGCGCCGGTTTCTTCCGCGCCGGCGCCTCCTGTGTCAGCACCTGGCGTCGCGCCGGCTTCTTCTGCGCTAGCACCTCCTGTGCCGACGCCCGTCTCAACGGCGTCGGCCGCGGTAAACCTGCCGCCGCC
>SPJY01026378.1:1534740-1574674 GCA_005191435.1 Raddia distichophylla | reverse complement strand
AAGGAAATTGTGATGCTGTCATTTCAGACCGTCGGCGTTTCATATAGTGCTTCGTAGCAGACCGTTGTCATATGTACGGCAGACCGGTCTTTCGTGGAAGGGAATTAACAGGATGTAGTTATCATATATTGCGCAGGAAAGTTCTGTCGTAGAAGAATATAATATGGTAATTACTACTTATAAGTGTAGTTATTATATATATTCTTCTTGGTTACCATTTTTTTTAGCATGATTTTTCCATGGTTTTTACAGATTTTCGTAACATCGTTGCATCGTCAATAAGTGAATTTTATAGTTGACAAGTTGCCTTTTTGTAGTGCCCAGGACCGGTTTGTTGTAGAAGGAAATTTACAAGGTTGTCGCTTCATATGTATTGCAGACCGGTCTTTTTGTGGAAGGAAATTAGCAGGATGTCGTTATCATACATTGCGCAGGACCGTTCTGTCGTAGAAGGTTTTTACATATTTTCGTAACGTCGCTGACAAGTTGCCTTTTTATAGTGCTCAGTATCGGTTTGTTATAGAAGGAAATTTACAAGGTTGTCGTTTCATATGTACGGTAGACCGGTCTTTCGTGGAAGTAAATTATCAGGATGTCGTTACCTATTAGCTCTAGGCTGTTCATGCCAACTAGGATAGCTAGGTTCACCAGGCTGTGGCCCAACAGTCCAAATACGAATGTTATCTTGAAGGTGGATTATGGACCCATTAATGTCAGTTATCATTGTCTCTATAACGCTCTGTCTCTAGAATGGTTTCAATGAGAAAACCTTCTGCCCCTGCATCGTAGTTTATATGATCACAGATGGCATCATGGGTCCAGTTTGCAAATTCCAATAAAATTTTCTTTAAACCATCAATGTGATCACGTGTTTTTCGAAAAGACTGCTCAAGATTGGATTTGTAATCTTTCTTCATTTCAGTCAGAGTATCTAGGACTTTTTCTTCCTTGGATTTAATTTCACTGGGTTTGACCATTGTCTCCCAATGTTAGCCTTTAAGGATGTCAAGTTTTTTCAAAACCACATGCTGAAATTTACTATTGACTTCAAAATGTTTACTGACAACCTCACCCATTGTACTATTGTACTCTGCTATGGACTTCATCTGGTTCTCAAGCCTAAGCATTGTTGCTCTCTGCTCTTCAAATTTATCTTGATGTACCTTTTGTTCAAAAAGGTACTGCTGGTCATAGTAATTAGGCCAGGTTGGTTGTGTATTAAACAAATTTTCCCAACCTGAAAATTGATGTTGAGTAGCATGTTGTGGATGAGGAAACTGAGGATAGGAGCGGAATGACTTCATAAAGTGTTCTTCAGGCAATCCAGAACCTCCTGTAACGTTTACTATTTTATGGAATTTTTTCAGATTTTTTCACCGATTTTCAAATTTGAACCAAATTTGATTTAAATTCAAACCTAACCGGCCGGTTTTCCATAAACCGACCCCACCGGTTCACCGGTTAACCGTGGTTTTCAACCGGTTAACCACGGTTTTGTAATCCCTGCCCGGGATGGCTTCCTTCTGAACCGTTCAATCGTCGGTTTAGGGGACATCTATCCGTCCATATAGTGCGCCGGACCGGTTTGTTGTAGTTTTGAGTTGACAATGTCTCCTTTCATAAAGTGCGCCAGAAGAGTCTGTCGACAAGGTCTGATGAAAAATTGTTGAACATTAAAAAGACATATAAAAAAATTAAAGTTTAAAATGTAAAACATATTTCACAAATGTGAAACATGTTAGTTTAAAATGTCAAGACGATCGATTAAAATTAAAATGGCATGGCCAAAACGTATTTCATTCCATGGCCAAATTACGTTTAAATTGCATACACAATCAACTTCCAAGCGACCACCATGCAACAACGAAAAAGATACTAAACTAAAAAAAATAAAGGTAGTCCAACCATCCACAAGGTTCTCAAAATGAGTTATATGAATGTTTCACAGCCAGCGGATATTCATCACAGTCTTCTTAGCTTCATACTTCTTTCGGCCCCTGGGAGTGGGTCCCCATGTTTGTCTAGCCAGAGTTGTGATTGGTTCGTGATGCTGGTTGGAAGGTTCCTCAGCATCATTGCTTCCAATGTCTTTGCGGCCCTGTGAATACAAGTATGGTTGCACATACAAATTCTAGGTGTCATAATCCAGGAAAATAATGTCTACTCAACTAGATATTACAATGGCATAACTATGTTATGTAATACTGATCTAAAATAAATCAGTACCTGTGTGTCCTCCGCTACCTGATCTACTGTCTGCGCCTCCATTGCTGTTGCTTGATCTGATGTTTGTGCCTCTGTTGCGCCATCTCTTTCAATTTTATCTGCATCAAAAGAGTATAAGATGAAAATGATAGCAAACTGTCATATCAAAAACGACAACAATCTAACCTGATGATGTTATGAGCCAAAAACATTAGTGTTAATTGTTGAGCAAAAGGTAGAGGACTTGAAAATTTCCTGTATATTGCTTCTAGCATTTCTCCGAAGATATAATCCTTAAGATCAAATGGTTGTCTTGTTAGAATCAAGTGAAGCAGCCAAGCAAGAGTTGGAGTGACACCATCCTTGTTTCCAGATTTTGGGAAAAAGGTGTACCTTACAAGGAGAAGCAACACCCTAGCTTCTGCAGACAGGTAAGACACTTTGGTTGGGCAGAAGCCAGCTTCAGTTATGTCTTTGTAGATGTGCCCACACACCTCCACATCTGATTTGGCCCCTCTCTGCCTCCATCTATTTGCTGGAAACATCTTGTCATGGATTCTTATCCTATTTGCATGCATGCTTGGAATACCAATCGGGGCTTCAAATTTATCAGCCATCACTTTCCTTATCTTACCATCAATTGTAAACATGATGTACTCTCTTCTCTTTTACACTAGCAACAAAGCATAGAACTCCATTGTTCGGGTTTCACTCCATGGAATTGTGATATTTGACATCATCTTAATAAGTCCAGGGGTTGAATTTATGCTGTCATATAGTATGCTTGAACCCAGAACTGAATTTATTTGCTCCCAATCCACATATTGATGCAAGGATAGAGGAGAGACAGATCGACCATCATTATTTTTCCTCCTCTTGTAAGTCTTGTAGATGTTATTCTGGAGAACTGTAATAAACTTTTCCCCGATAGGTGGTTTTGATATAGGGAACCACACTCTCTCGCTCACTAGTCTCTTTTTCCTTAGTGCTTTTCCTACTAGAACAGTAAGCTCCTCAACAGTGGCAATAAACCTTTCTATTATAACCTCTTCATCCTCTGAAAGGATGTTGTCACTAGCAGGGTTGTAGTCACTGTCATCAGAACTGGGTGATTCTTCATGAGCAATCTGCTTTCCCTTGCCTTGGGCAGCCTGAGACATAATTTTCTGCTTCTTTTTCCCTTTAATTTTATCTGCTATTTCCTCCAAATTACCTCTCTTAACTGTATTCTTTGATCTGCCCATGGTTCTTTGCTCCAAGATGATTACCTTAACTCATGAATCTCCTGGAAAAAAGGATACCCACACGGCCACTCAAGCACATGCAAGCAACACCTGTTAATAGAAAAGGTTTTGCAAACCTAAGCGATAGATTTAAGTACAATTAATCCATTCAACATTTAAATAACATAAAACGCTCAATGATCATATTTTGTCAATAGTCAGGTTATTATCCAGCTTAACACCAAACTCCCCCTTCAAATTTGCAAGCTCAGTGGACCTATATGCAAACGTTGACGGCGGGATATCAATTTCACCGTGCGGTAAACCGATCACACACCTGACAGAATGCACTGTGATCGGTAAAACCTTCCCACCGCCAGCATCTATTGCCATCCTATGCCAATCAAACCTGTCCATCAGCCAAGACATGAAGTAACGACTTTCTAGACCACCCACCCTGAACTTCAACAGATCAGTGAGCCCCATGCCCCTGATAATTGCTGCCTGCTCATCAGTTAGACCACTGATCATGCTAGACACAACACCTGGCATGCTCCTACAGTTGGGGGGTCTCTTACTCATTACCTGCACACCGGATATGCAACAGAGAGTTCATTAGCATCTGGCATGACATTGGAAATGAAATCAATAACCAAATTAAAAACCTTTTCATCATCATCATCATTAGCGCATTTCTCCGGAGATTCCGCTGGTTCCACAACAAACCTTTTAGATCTCCTTTGCTGCAAAAACAAATAAAACAGTGCAACTGTAACCATGACATAACATGTAAATAACCAGACTGCTAAAAAATTAAAGACACACCAGAAACACCAGTGGTCCTGACATAACCACTATAAACCTGTAAATAATACTATTCCATAACCATAACAAAACCATCAAACATTCTATCACCTCTGGTGCTGACTCGGTTGCCTGTGCATTTGTTTTCCCCGCCGCTCCTCTTTTTAAAACCTAAACCAGCAAAGCATCGAAAACCATCAAGAATTAACTATTGACATGCAGACGGCAAACTGCAAAATCTTAGTAATCTAACCCTAGATGCCAGTGGCGTCTTGAAGCTAGGATCCTGCGCAGGTCTCTTCCGTGCGACATTTCTCTGCCTTGCAGATCCCCGCTCCATCGAGTTTTCGTCGGAACTCAATAGGGTGATCGGAATGTCATCCTCATCGCAATCGGAAACAGGCTGGGCCCTTCGTACCTTAGTCGCAAGCTTCTTCACGTTCTTCCTCATCGCAATCGGAAACAGGCTGCGGCGGATTCAAATCGAGTGCTGCCTGCGATGGATCCCCACCACCGGATTTAGACTAGGGAATAAAAGATCAGAGGGGATCGAATCATGAACACCAATACCTACGATCCAATACTTAAAAAAAAGAACCAAGAATGGTAAATGGATACAAATTAGTAGCCGCAAGAACTAACCTTCGACGCGCAGTAGAACAGTACAACAAAAATTTTATCGCCGGTATCGAAGCAGTTCGAACTAAGATCTGTGAGGACTGAGGAGCGCTGCTGTAGCGGGGCAAAGAAAATAGATGAAAATACAACTGCCGGCAATGAAAGTGGTGGGACCCCTAAATTTTCTCCCTTATTAAAAACATGAATCATGTTAAAATATGCTCCAAATTTTTTAAAAAATATTGTCAAATTCGACTACATACCACACCAAAACCAGAATAAAGCGGGCCATCGTGGCTTGTGGGCCCGGTATCGACTACATCTCCTAGCGCTTGGGCTCATATATAACTGGAAGCTATGACATGTGGCCCAGGGCCCTGCTTGGTTGCAAACCCGGATGAAGCCGGCCATCGTAGAGGGCGACCACACCAGGTAGTGGCTTGTGGCCCCGGTATTGACTACATCTCCTAGCGCTCGGGCTCAGCGGGCCATCGTAGAGGGAGACCACACCAGGTAGTGGTTTGTGGCCCCGGTATCAACTACATCTCCTAGCGCTCGGGCTCATATATAGCTAGAAGCCATGACATGTGGCCCAAAGCCCTGCTTGGTTGCAAACCCAGATGAAGCGGGCCATCGTAGAGGGAGACCACACCAAAACCCGGATGAAGCGAGCCATCGTAGAGGGAGACCACACCAGGTAGTGGCTTGTGGGCCCGGTATCGACTACATTGCTATAAAATGCTAGGGGATACGAATCCGGTCCAACTTCCCACCCCATTCGTCACTCGCATCTACCTCCCGAGTCCCGAACCCTAGCGCCGGCCTCCACATCCACGGCGCCTCTACGGCTCCACCCCCTCGCCGGAGAGATGGTATGTTTTCCCCCGCCCGCTCTCGTCGGCGCATCCTTCCCATACGTTCTCTCTTGCGTGCGGAGCCATAGGTTTGGTCTTCTCCCACCCACACTGTTAGATTTGCCGATGTTATCGTTCCTGTTCGCTAGAAATTCTGATAGGAGCCGTGTTGGGCTTGTTAGACTTAGATCTAGTATGATGTTGCTTGTTCTCTACTAATTGCATTCATGGGGCCTGGGGCTGATCGTGGGCACTACGGAGTCCTGCATTACCGTTACTTGATTGGTAAATTTCACCTTTTTTGTTAGTGAAGTAATTACAGTGGAATATGGCACTCGGGAATTGCTTGTGCTATCACCGAATTGTTGATTATTAGCTATAGCTACTTGCTGCTAATTAAACTTGGCGTTGTGCAATAAGATAGCTTTCATGTGCGGTCATGTTCATTTCTGTCATCTGATTATTTAGAATGATTATTACAATGATTATTAGGAAGAGGTGATCCCACAAAAGGAAAGTGATGGTCTCGAGGAACATTGGAAGGACTACTCGCTAGCTGTGGAAAGCACAAAGGTGCAAGTTTTAATCGCATAATTTTTTCAGGCATTGTAGGAGTTGAGCTGTTGCTCAATCTATTTACTCACTTATTCTGCCTGTTAACTGTTGTGCCTGTATACATGCTACATTGTTTGTTATATTGTTTAAAGATTGTACACTTTTCATGGGTTATGTAATTTTGTCTACTAAGTTGGATTGTTAATAAATTTTTTGTTTTAAAGTTTCATATCTATCAAGGCAAATTTGCGTACTTCCTTCTCAATTCAACTAGCTCTATCCATTTTTTGTTGTTTCCCACTAATGATTTAGTAGTATTTATTTATTAGCCAGCTTGACACACTTGAAGTGGTAGGCAATGAGAAAGAAGGGGATGAGAAGGATGTGGATACTGACTGCATTCATGACATTCAACATCATGAAGATCTGGGCCATGTATGCCGCATCTGTGGTATGATTGTGAGAAGGGCTGAGACAATTTTTAATTATCACTGGAAAAAGGTTCGCAACATTCTTAAGATATGTGATGCTTTCATAACTTCATGTTCATTTAGCAGCAAATGTGCTTTATTTAGCAATGATATAGGTTTATTGAGAAGCTTATATATGACATAAGTTGATAATATTCAAGACATCAGTTTAGTAACAGATATTTCCATCCAGATAAAGACATGCAAATCAAATGAGAGTACGAGACCACGTCAGCCTGTAATTTCATATTGCAAAACTAATTTTTGTGGTTCATTGCAGCCTGCTAGCTACGCTGAGAAGAGAGCAGAAACAAAAGTTTTCCCTGCTCTCTCTAAGGAGATAAAACGAAGGAAGCTCAACCCCACCTCCCAGCTAGATGGAGAACCAAAGAGCCCACAATACCAAAGGAACCTCAACCCCACCTCCCAGGCAGAGGAAGAGGAGGTTAATGAGGCTACTCAGGTGAGCTTTCCTTTAACTTCACCCGCAATGAAGTTTGGGAGCTTGTGGAGAGACCAAGGGATCATAACGTGATTGGCACCAAATGGGTCTTCCGCAACAAGCAAGATGAAAATGGTGAAGTGGTTCGCAATAAGGCAAGATTAGTGGCGCAAGGATTCACTCAAGTTGAAGGTCTTGATTATGGAGAAACATATGCGCCGGTTGCTCGACTTGAAGCTATACGGTTACTCTTAGCATTCGCATCTCTTTACAGCATTGTTCTTTATCAAATGGATGTTAAAAGTGTCTTTCTAAATGGTTTTCTTAACGAACTCGTGTTTGTTAAACAACCGCCCGGTTTTGAAAATCTTGAATACCCTAATCATGTCTATAAGCTCACTAAGGCGCTATACGGTCTCAAGCAAGCTCCAAGAGCATGGTATGAGCGCCTTAGGGACTTCCTCCTATAAAAGGGATTCAAAACGGGTGCGATTGATTCCACTTTGTTCCTAAAAACGATTGACAATGATTTATTTATTTGTTAAATTTATATGGATGATATTATCTTTGGATGCACTAATCAAACTCTTTGCAAGGATTTTGGAAATATGTTGTCAAAGGAATTCGAGATGTCAATGATTGGAGAGCTCACATTTTTCCTCGGATTTCAAATTAAACAACTCAAAGAGGGGACCTTTGTGTACCAAGAAAAATATACCAAGGATCTCCTCAAGCGCTTCTCGATGATGGATTGCAAGCCGATCAAGACACCTATGGCCATAAATGGGCATCTAGATTTGAATAAAGGAGGGAAGCCCGTGGACCAAAAACTATATCGCTCTATGATCTGTTCGCTTCTCTATTTTACCGCTTCTCGATCCGATATAATGTTTAGCGTGTGCATGTGTGCTCGTTTTCAAGCTTCCCCTAATGAAGTGCATCTAGTTGTCGTAAAACGTATTTTGAGATACTTAAAATTCACTCCTAGCCTAGGTCTTTGGTACTCCAAGGGAGCGCGTGTTGAGCTTGTTGGCTATTCTGACTCGGATTATGCCGGTTGCAAAATTGATCGGAAAAGCACCTCGGGGGTTGTCACTTATTAGGACGCTCATTCGTGTCATGGGCTTCGAGGAAGCAAAACTCCGTGGCGCTATCTACCGCGGAAGCGAAATATGTAGCGAAATATGTAGCGAAATATGTTTTCCCCCGCCCGCTCTCGTCGGCGCATCCTTCTCATACGTTCTCTCTTGCGTGCGGAGCCATATGTTTGGTCTCCTCCAACCCACGCTGTTAGATTTGCCGATGTTATCGTTCGTGTTCCCTAGAAATTCTGATAGGAGCCGTGTTGGCCTTGTTAGACTTAGATGCAGTATGATGTTGTTTTTTCTCTACTAATTGGATTCATGGGGCCTGGGGCTGATCGTGGGCACTGCGGAATCCTGCACTACCGTTACTTGATTGGTAAATTTCGTAGTTTTTCTGTTTGTGAAGTAATTACAGTGGAATATGGCACTCGGGAATTGCTTGTGCTATCACCGAATTGTTGATTATTAGCTATAGCTACTTGCTGCTAATTAAACTTGGCGTTGTGCAATAAGATAGCTTTCATGTGCGGTCATGTTCATTTCTATCATCTGATTATTTAGAATTATTATTACAATGATTATTAGGAAGGGGTGATTCCACAAAAGGGAAGTGATGGTCTCAAGGATCATTGGAAGGACTTCTCGCTAGCTGTGGAAAGCACAAAGGTGCAAGTTTTAATCGCATAATTTTTTAATTTTATTGTGCCTTTTTTGTCGTTTCCCACTAACGATTTAGTAGTATTAATTTATTGGCCAGGTTGACACACTTGAAGTGGTAGGCAATGAGAAAGAAGGGGATGAGAAGGATGTGGAAGCTGACTGCATTCATAACATTCAACATCATGAAGATCAGGGGGTGAGAAGGATGTGGATACTGACTGCATTCATGACATTCAACATCATGAAGATTTGGGCCATGTATGCCGCATCTGTTCATTTTTAATTATCACTGGAAAAAGGTTCGCAACATTCTTAAGATATGTGATGCTTTCATAACTTCATGTTCATTTAGCAGCAAATGTGCTTTATTTAGCAATGATATAGGTTTATTTAGAAGCATATATATGATATAAGTTGAGAGTACACTATTCAAGACATCAGTTTAGTAACAGATATTTTCAACACTAACTTTTGTTGTTCATTGTAGCCTGCTAGCTACGCTAAGAAGAGAGCAGAAACAAAAGTTTTCCCTGCTCTCTCTAAGGAGAGAAAGCGATGATATAGGTTTATTCAGAAGCTTATATATGATATAAGTTGAGAGTACACTATTCAAGACATCAGTTTAGTGACAAATATTTTCATCCATCCAAGACATGTAAATCAAATGAGAGTACGAAACCACGCCAGCCTGTAATTTCATATTCCAACAATAACTTTTGTTGTTCATTGTAGACTGCTAGCTACGCTGAGAAGAGAGCAGAAACAAAAGTTTTCCCTGCTCTCTCTAAGGAGAGAAAGCGAAGGAACCTCAACCCCACCTCCTAGGTAGATGGAGAACCAAAGAGCCCATATAAACGAAGGAACCTCAACCCCACCTCCCAGGCAGAGGAAGAGGAGGTTGAGGAGGTACCCGTTGCGGCAGCTCCAGAAGTTGAGGAAGTGGTGGCCATAGACCTGCCAAGAACTGTTGGTACAAGGCCTCCCTGCTATGGTTGGATTAGCGAGTCAGACAGTGACATGGAAGAGGAATCATCCTAGTAGATAGGATGTGAAGCCAGAGAACTGGTGATGTTTCCAAGCTTTTGTATGTATTTAAATAGCACACTAGCTATGACAGTATCGTATGTATTTAAATAGCACACTAGCTATGAGAAGTATTGTAAGTATTTAAATAGCACACTAGCTATGAGAAGTGCTAATTTGCAGGGACAATTCAAGCAGTCAACAGAACATAGCTCCTTATGACATGCAAGAGTGAGCTCATAAATATAACTAGTTTCTTTAAAATGTCACCGACTGCTTATAAAATTTGTATCTTGCTATAGTCAATTTGATGCCATTTAGTTTCTAAAAATGGCATTTTAGTGCCTCGTACCAAATAAAAGTAAAACATGTATTAACACTTCTTATCCTAACTCACAAACAAAATATAGATAAATTGATCAAATAACATACGGAAGTGCGCATATTACAATTTAAGGAAATTTAGGTCCGAACCACATGGTTCATTGACAAAAGGTACTTTCAACAGCACGTTACATAATTTCCTCGAACAAACACGATCTCACTCATGGTCTCCATCTCCATCGTTTTCCTCGTCATCATTAGGCACAACGGTAGGCAAGTTTCTAACAAGATCCCTCATGGTATCCATCTCCACCGTCCTCCTCGCCTTGTTGCACCGCATCGTTTGCAAATGACCCGGCCACGTATTAGGACGATAATTGGCATTCTGGTCAATGAGTGTACCCTCAGCCATCTTGTTCCTGTACTCCTCGAGCTCGCATTCCCTCTCCATCTCCCTCTACAGTTGTTTTTGCTGCCTCACCTCTCTGAAATGAACACCAGGTGGATACTTCCCCATACGCCTCCTCCAATATTCCAGTGTTTCTGAGGAGGTGAAGTACCCACGTTGCGGTACCCCACGCTCCCTCCTCATGTCAGTCAAAACCTTTTTTTTGTCTTCATCGGACGACATGAGTATACTATAGTCATGTCTTATCTTTTCTTTCCTCTCTTGGTAAGGTTGCCATAGATTATGAATCTCGGCTTCGAGCTCTTCTTGTCCCTCATATCTCTCCCAATCGCACGTCCTTCCCTTCTACAAGATTAAGCGTAAGAGTTTATCAATCTCAAGCTGCAATATAGTGCAATACAAAAAGAAATACTTCTATGTGTCGTACAGTTATGGCGTACCCAGAAATCACCATAAGAGTTGCCGCAATACCATCCGTACCCAAGTTCCGATGGGACAACTCCTCTACGAGCCAGTATCCCACACTTACAGGTAGTGGATGGATATTTCTCACATGGCCAATCCTTCTCCCCCGAGTTGAAGGCCTCCACATCCTCGCTAGAAGGCCAACAAGACTTGGGCCCATAAATGTACTCCTGGAAATCACAAAGAGCCCATCCATCCTACAAACAAAAGACATTGTTATCGAATTACCTCAAAATGAGAGCAATTTACATACAGAGTAGGCTTGCATACACTTACTCGATCATTGCTTGAACAACGGAAGAAGGGGGTAAAATCCACCCCTGGGTTTGGCCGCACTAATATCGACTTAACATTGCAATTACACATAGGAGGGTTCATCACCCGACTAGCACTTGCCACCGCCTTCTCCTCCGCTGTCAATTCCCCACGGTTTGGCGGAGGAGGAACCCAACGCCTAAAATGCTGAATTGGCTTGGTGTCCCCGGAGCGCCATGGGAACAATCGGATCCTCAGGTCGTACATTTCTGGACCATCGATCCACTCAAAAACCAACACGGCGAGCTAGAATACGCATACAGTAATTGAACTTCACACCACAGGTGTAGAAGGCTCTACTGGCAGTATCACGGTCCCTCGACTGTTGAACCTCCGCAGGAATGCCGTGCTCGCAAATTGGAACCAGAAACGGAGAGGACCGAACTGGAGCATCCTTATCCCTAGGGTAATCCCCATACTTCAGAAAGGGCTTCACCTCAAAGGGAACGTTTCCTGTAATATAGTGTAATACAAATGAAAAATAAATTATTCTAACAAACCATACTCCACAAAAAACCAATATATCATTCACCATACTTTCTAACTATAATACAAAATACACCTACACATACATCATACGGATTAACATTACCTTATATCATTCATCATTAATGGAAACAAATCCACTACGCAATCCACACATCTTAGTACTACGTGTAACCCTAACCCTAACCCTATCCTAAATCATTTGAATCGTACAAAAAATTGCATCCAAACCACACAAATAGAGAGGGGTTTACCTGCCATGATGAAGTGTCGCCTTTTCCCAAACAAATCTAGCCCGATCTTGGCAATCTCCGCAGGAATAGAGTGGTTAGGGAAGAGAGGAAAGTAAGGGGAAATGAGAAAATGAAGAAGAAGAACCATGGGAGAAGGCTGGGGTAATCAGAGCTAGCGGTTAATTATGTTGCGATGCTAGTTTTCTCTTCGTTATGGTATTCTTTATGTTGCGATGCCAGTTTTTACACTAAATCGCACCGGCCGGGTAATCAGAGTTGGCGGTTAATTACGTGATTACCGCATTGCCGTTAGCTACGCGTGATTAGCGCAGGGGCCAAACTGGACCGCCTGGATAAGCCGCGCCTTCTATATGCGAAATCTACGCCAAACTAGTGCCTACTAAACTGGAAGGGAGAGGGAGTAGTTACCATTGACTCTGCCACGACCCACGCAAATATCGCCGAGGACTACCTGCGCGCACAGCACAACGCCCAAATTACCTCCACACACACACCACACCAATCAAAGATTCATTCACGGCATGAAGCGGGCATCAAGCAACTCCGATGTCAAAATCCAATAGAAGCGAATGCAGCCTGAGATCGATGGATCAAGCACCCAAGCCCCTACATCAGATGAATGTAGCGAAGAGGTGGTATGTTTCCACCCAATCACGCGCTTAGTGAGTTAGATGTACGCCATGCTATTCTGTTCAAAACATATTCGTTCAATCTGCTAATTTTATTCAATTGTTTTAGAACCTGTCGAACAAGCACGGATCCATGACTGTTGTCTGCTCACCCATGCGTTATGCTCAAATCGTCGAACAATTATCAAAGGAACATCACAGTGTCATAGAATCTTTAGGGTTTGGTGGTTTGTTACACCTTAAAAGTATAGTTCTTCGCCGAATTATGTTAGTTAAGGTTGCCAAAAGACTCATATTGGGGACAGACAGATTTCGTATTGCTGGTGAGGATATCGCCATGGAGCTTACAGATGTGTTGGAAATAATGGGGCTGGCAATCAAGGGGGAAAAAGTAGATGTAGGCAAATCCACATCAATCAGTGATGATTTAGTAAGACTTTATCGAGCCCCGGGAGATAACACCATCAGCTTGAAACATTTAGAGGATCAACTCTTAAACTCTAAGGTTCCAGATGTGCACTTCAAGCGTCAGTTTGTCTTGTATACTATCGGACGACTCTTAGCTCCAACCACAGATTACCATGTTAGTGCTATGTACGTCGCGCTGGTCGAGGACGTGGGCAAGATCTCCAACTACAACTGGGGGGAGTTCACCTTGCGTCATTTATTAAGTTGCATACAAAGTTTCAAACAGCATGACCAGGTTAATCTCCAGGGCAATCTAGCCTTTCTACAGGTATACCTCACTGCCCTGTTTTATGACCACAAATTAAACATAGTATAATATGAAGTCTAATTATGTACAGTCTCTAACTGCCTTTAATATTATTAGTTCTGGTACTGGAGCATGTCCAGGCTTATACAAGACATGGAGTTACTTATTCTCCTTATGTGCGTCCACGGATGGCCCGATGGGATGCAGATAACTCAAAGCGTAGATTCGATGCTTTTGATCTCGATGAACTTGATGGAGGCGTGGTAAGTCATTATTTTTCTGGCACCGTCTTTCAAATTTGTTATTTGTAATCGCCACCTAAAGTGTTTTCTATTGCAAGGTCATCCAAAAATTTGAGATGACTACACCTCAGTCAACAAGCCATGCCCCAAAATTGGAAAATGAATTCATCATACCTCCTGCTGCTGCACGTAGCCAAAGACGGCCCACGGAATTTACAAAAGTGGGGAACACTACTTATAGAGAAGGTTGCCTTCTAGACCAGCCGGGCAACCAACCTGTGTTGTCGTCTTCACAAGTACGTATGCATCATGATTTCAATGATTTAATATGACTACAAAGCATTTCGTACTGACTACAATTTATATGTACACCAGCTAAACATTCTACTTCAAGCAATCAAAAAGAATCGATTATCAACAGAACGATCCATGATGGATATGGAAAACAAAATTTGCTCAAAGATTCTGAGTCTTGAGGAAGAAGTGGCAGAGCTTAAAGCAACCGAGGCACCTGGTGAAACGATTTCCTCAATGACAGATATTATTCACCAATGTCAGACTGAATTAAAGGTCTCTTCATTATTCGTACATTGAAATAGCAGTTTTCATACATGTTGCAGTTGTATTGCTTAATCAAATACATAACATTTGTAGGCTATTAAAGCATCGGTTCATGGGAATGCATTTCCACCTTTCAATGACAACAATTTGAAGGTTCAATAAAACTATCGTAATGCATTTTTATTATTGCACCAATGATGAATGTTTCTACTAATAAGTCTGCATTAATACTGTCTACCGTGCAGCATGATCCTACCAAAAATGTCAGGTACTCACACCAGCAGGATCCTTGTTCAGAAGATTTGAGGAATTGGCATAGCCCTACAAGATGCACCGAGTCTCCATTTCAAACTCCAACAAAGCCACAGGACACGTATGCAGAACACACACTTCATAATGACATAACAGATGTTGCTGGTGCAGATCATAGTAAAGAACCCTTCAAAGCAATTGATAAAATTTTGACAACCATGGACCGCATGGACTGATCAGATAGATCAATGTTAACAACTGACCGACTTCTTCGCAAAACAGGGGGCCGTGATATTTATGATGATACCCCGGGACTAAAAATTTTCAACTGCATCCCCAGCAAACCGAACCCCTCAAAGGAACAGCTTGGTGAGTAATTTTATGTACTCGTACGTGACAGTCTATGTTTTCATTGTAGCTTAAATGGTTCATTGGGCATCTTGTAATATAACTTTAATTGATTTTTTGATCAAGGTTTCAACGATGATTATGTTCTAACTCAAGAGGATGAAGAGGCGATAGAATTTATCAAACATAGTTACGAATATGCTGTGGTGGTTGACATAGCAGACGTGCTTCTCACTGTTAAGTTTCTACAACCAAACGTAAATGCAACATGGATATATGATTATGTAAGCTCCACATCTCGACATTCATGAACGGTTATGTAACTTGTCATGTAATATATTCTTGCTCACTCCATTCATAGGTGATCGATGCGTATGCATATATCTCCAACATTGCAAACGACCACGTAGCTGTCGTCTCCACAAAACAGAGTCAAAAGTTCGTTGGGGAATATGGTGAATTCAATGCACTTGAAGAAGGATCATGGGTTGAAGATATAGGAGAGAGATGCTTAACAGCAAAAATGGTTAGTATACTTTTCCGTCAATTTAGGTTTACGCACTTTGTTGCATTAATCTTCAGGATTTGTACTACCGTGCCATTCATAGATATTTGTCCCATACAACGTAATGACTTGTCATTGGAGTTTGTTGGTGGTGAACCGTGAGAAAGAGGAATTCAAGTCCTAAACCCTCTGTCTCATGTCAAGAAGTTGTGTGATGACGACGTCGAACAGAGATTGGCGAGTCCACACCATCGTGCCTTACTTAAATTCATTCATTATGTTACGTACAATTTAACTTGTAAACTTGTATATATACTGAGTCATTATAGGTGCGTGCCCTGCAATCATGTGTCCAAGCTGCTATTCATCTCCGCATATATAATGGTGTCGTCACGCATATAGACATGACAAAGTTGCCCAAACGATGCTACACCAACATACCTCAACAGAATGACGGGTATGTCATATCTAACTACTCTTGCTATACATGTAACAAATAGCATTTACTTATGAGTGCAAAACGAATTGCAGACGATCTTGCGCCATCTACATACTCAAGTACATGTTGTCATGGAACGGAGATCATATGACCGAATACTTCACTAATGTGCGTCCTAAACTAATCCTAAACTATTTTCACGAATACAAATTGCTCTTAACAATTACCCCATACAATTGGACTATAACATAGAGTTCTATGTTAGGAACAAATGGATATATTTGGGAAGAAGATATGTTGCAGGCTGCTGCGCTCGGAACGCAATCGGGAACGAAGAGCTTCATACAAGAATCCATTAACGGTTGTGTACAAATGCTATTTTTACATTGGTTTATATCCCGTGCACAGGAAGCTGAATACTTATCTAAGGTCAAACAAACTAAAGAAGATGATGGTTCTGATGATGATCTAACCATCTTAGGCATCACAAGAAGGACATGGATGAGTACAACATCGCAAAAGGAACTCAATGATGTCAATGTTCTATACAAATCAAATACCACCCATGGGATGAACGAACGTTCGAACAATAAAAAATGTGGTAAAAAGGAAAAGATGTCTTCACAGGACAAGAAAGAACAAGTTCCGTCAACAACGCCAGTGCTATCCAAAAATCGAAGAGCCAAAAAACCAAGCCAGTACAACAGGAGCCCTTTCCTTAAAAAATAAGATATTCGTATTATTATTCTCTGAACTAGATTGTTTTCGTATTCTCTAAACTACATTATTTACATATTATCTAGACTATAATTTTTTTTTATGGTTACGCCTACTTGTTCGTTTAGTTACATATATTCTTTTAAGCTTGGTAAGAAATGCGTTTTACAACGGTTATTCTTTTTCTTACAAATGGCACAAAATGCAATTAAACACATGCTATCACATGATGCATTTATATGCCAGGGTCCGACACCTGGCGCTCGCCACATTAAAAATACAAAACTCTACATAAGAAATACAATTTATAAAAATTTACACGAATAAAACAATTAAATTGAATGATACAGTTAACACAGTTAATTTTTTGACACAATTTAACACAATTGTATTTTTTTTTTTTTTTCTCTTGTTCGTAACTGTATAGTTATGTTTAAGTTACTAAATTACTACATTTTTTATTGTTCGAACGTTCGTAACTAAATACAGGGCGCAACTGCTAAGGGCACAAAGACCAAGGAAGCAACCGTATTGCTTGGCTTAACTACGTGACATTTCGTTTCTCCTGCCGGCCGCCGCAAGTCACTCGCCGCGCAGCCTGCACGTTTAGCTTTCACTCGCGTGCGCACATTGCATGCATGCAGCTCATTTCATCAACACTTAGTGCCAGCGTCTCACCGGCACAATGATTGCGCGTGCATGCATGCCAGTGACGGGAGACGACGAGATGGCGCCTTGTATTACAGGATGCTGAAAAAAAATGGTTGCGCCCTGTATTTAGGGATGGAGGGAAACATCATCAATTCATCTGGCCCATTAATTTCCTTTCGTGTCACGCTGCGCCATGGTGTTTTCCTATTTTTTTTTTAAGAAAAAAGGAAGTTGGAACGTTCGGCAAGGTAGTCAGAGAGTAGTTGGTTGCGATTCAGAAAGGAAAGATCGCTTGGGGCGCATACGAAAGGTCGGTTGGCTCTATATAAGGTATTCTCACCGCTTAGCGTCCTCTCCAACTATCCCAGTAATTAGTTGCCACAATCCCTCTCAGAAGCACAACTTTGCAGCGATGAGCTCCTACTCAAGCTCCGATGGCAACAGCAACAAGCCGGCGAAGCGTCGCCTCCTGGAGCGCTGCAGCTCTTGTTATTCGTCGGACGCGTCGTCCGACGAGTCGCCTCGTCCCGTGGCGATTCTGAAGAAGCGGAGGATCGATAGTTACCGATACGATGCTCCGTGGGAGTGGGGTTGCATGGACTCCGATCTGTCCGACTATGAGGACGTCGAGGTGTGTGTGTATGGTTTTTTTTTCAACATTCTTCATTATTTTTGCTATATCCTAAGGCTTCTTGTCAGTACACTGAGCCCCCCCTAAGGAGTTCCCACCGGAGGAGGACGAAGATCTCCTCGATGACGACTTGCTGGACGACGGCGAAGAGCCGTCAGATGGCGACGACGAGGATGACGGTCACGAGGACGACGACGTCTCCTATGACGGCGACGAGGACGACGACGGCTTGGCGGACGGCGACGATGCCTCAGATGAAGATGATGCTTAGTAATTTAGGGTTATTTAATATTTTGAAAATGTAATTAACTGATGGACTTGGAAAATGTGCTTTTATAAGTTATATTTCCGACCTCTATCCTATGAATGCAATTTATTTTAATTTTCTCTGCGTTTTCTATGTGCATTTTAAGTTTGCTTGTTTGTTTCAGATTAATGCTGAGTTGCGTTTTACTGTAGCAAATTTGTGACTCACTTGAAATACATTTTAAAAAATCGAAGGAATTATGAAAACAAATATTTCGCAGACTCTAAAAAGAACTATTCAAAACCCCACAAAAATAACAACAAAACATTACAACATTAGGCCTATACAAAACTAACAAATTTTAATTTAATTTAATTTAATTTAATATGAAACAAACAATATTAAGGGTAAGTGGGCCCTGGACCCTTTATGTGTGCCGCTGACCTGTAGGCCCTGGACCCAATGTTTTTGCATCATTGCATTAAATTTTGAATAAGACGAATGGTCAAAGACTTGTCAAAAAGTCAAAGGTGTCAAACATAAATAAACGGAGGGAGTATTTTTTTTCATGAATACGTTGAGAACGAAATTGACAAGGTTTAATTTCATGTAGTGCGTCAGACCAGTCGGCTGTAGGAGGACATCGACACGATGTAGTTTTATAAGTGTGCCGACCGGTCTGCTGTAGTTTGGAATTGACAATGCCTCGTTTCATATAGTGCGGCAGACCAGTCTGTTGTAGGAGGACATCGACACGATGTACTTTTATAAGTGTGCCCGACCGGTCTGTTGTAGTATGGAATTGACAATGCCTCGTTTCATATAGTGCGCCAGACCAGTCTGTTGTAGGAGGACATTGATACGATGTAGTTTAATAATTGTGCCAGACCGGTCTGTTGTAGTTTGGAATTGACAATGTCACGTTTCATATAGTGCGCCGAACAGGTTTGTCGTATAACACAATTGACAAGGTGTCGTTTCATATATTGGAGGCACAGTTTTGAAGTACGCCTTCGACGCCGCCACTCACTGGCGGCCTCGGGTTCAGGTGGGCCGTGCGCCACACAATGATCTTTCGTAGCACTGCGACATGGGTTTATTAATATCCAGAGCTTTCTTTTTTAAACAAATACTAGTAAATGTAAATGATTTATTTAAAATAACTTGAGATCTCCAACATTAGTTCACAACTTCTGTTTAATACCTAGGCATCATGTTACAACTGAGGACAATATAACTTTTCTTTTGTCACAATTTTAAGTCTCTGTACATAAATATGTTTTTACCATCTCATAACAATATTTCCATTTTACGGAATATGATTCTGTTTTGTATTTCAACATGTTAACTTGGAGATCATAAATAAATTATTAAATTATATACTTTTTACTTACTTTTATTGTATAAATTCACAAGGTGTCGTTTTATAACGAGCGCTAGACCTGTCAGTTGTAAAAGTACATTCACATGATGTCGTTTCATATAGTGCACCGGACAGTTCCATCATAAGGAACAAAGATGGTACAAAGATGGTTATTCCTACTTCTTAGTTTAGTTATTACTTGTTTTTAGCTTGGTTAAGCAATTATTTGTAGCATGGTTAAATATGTTCCGTCCGAAGACCATGAAAAAATTTACAATGACTTCCGAAGACTTAATGAAAGGAGCGCAAAAACATGCAAGTTAAATGACTACAAGTTATGTCACGAACAGATATAACATGACATCGACCCATGTGACCCGTTAAAACACAGATATCCTACAATGAAAACATATAGTTGAAGAAATGGTATTTTTTAGAGGTTTGCAATCTAGTATCTGCTTTCAAGTACAAACCATAAAGCCCATTTCAATAGATTGCAACAACTGGTACAGAGGGTTCCAAACACCAGTCCTCAGAATGAATTTGCTCATCTCAATCTACAACCTGAAATGGAAAAAGAAAGAGGTGTGTGTGTCCTGGAATTAGATTTGCCGATCAATGTACTGAATCGAAATCACAAGCCGCATCTAACAAATGGGGGAGGCTCGCATAAAAGGTTAACAATTTTTCGTGCTAATTGTTCTTACAACTAGTGAATGTCGTGTTTGGATCGTGTCTTAGCGTCATACAAAAAACTAGACGATTTAGGAAGAATGCTTAATTTGAACAAACAAAACATGGCCTGGTAAGATCATTCAAGGCAACGCCTTTACCTGATCGCCAGAGCCGGGTATTTACGCCAATTTAGGGGCGCCGGTGGCGGAGTCGGCGTTCGTCGGAGGCGAGGGGGAGGCATCTTCCCATGGCCATGATAGCTAGGCGCGCGGTGCTGGATCTTGAGAGAGAGGCGGCTGATCCACGAAACCGTCTAGTTTGAGGCGCCGCCGCTTTAAGGCGACCTGAACGGCGACCGTCGAGCCATTGTGGAGCGACTGACGGCGAAGGAGGGCGCGGCGAGGTCTATGAGACTTCTGATTTCTGACACAGTGACACGACGATTTTGCCCCTCGTTAATTACATGAGAAATGACATGGTTACCCTCTCCACTTGTGTACCTCCACCGGTACTCCATCGTGGAGCGTTAGATTTGAGGGAATGGATGGCCTGTGTCATCCACAAACACAGTAGAAGTTTCCGATTAGTAATATACAAAGGGTGCGTTTTGTCAGAGGAAATTAGAACAAAGAAAAGGAAATAAGAAAAATGATCGCTCTTACTATTTATTTTGAGGATTAAGGGATGTGATAGCAATTTGTAACTTAAATGAAGGGAATTCAATTTTCCATAGGATCATAGGTAACTAGCACGGTGTTGACGGTCTCTTTTATATTCTTGACCGTCAACATATCCACCAAATAACGGAATTCAAGCTTAAGTTGGTTTATATCCACAGGTTCCACAAGTTTTGATGAGGTTGTGAATTCAGGGACAATCTGAAAAAAATTGGGACAAAAAGAGAGAAAAGGGCTGGTCGGCAAACCGGCCGACCCAACCTCGGTCGTCCGACTGAGTTTTGAGGCTAAATCAAGTGTGCTTTCTCCCACGGATCCTCAAGCACACCAGGAAGCTATCTAGGCCGTTCATGTAAGTCGGTTTCATCCAAAGGCCCGCAAAACACCGAGGATGATCAAAGGCCCCACCTTATCAACTCACAAAGTTGGTTTTACTTGTTCCAACTGCCACAACCGACTTGGGGAAGGAATCTTGGACATTCTAAGAGCATGACGAAGAAACGAGAGGCCGAGATGCCTTGAGATCATGCCAGCTGACTGGGTCTTGGCCGGCCGACTAGCCCTAGGTCGGTCGTGGTTCTCCTTCCTCCACTTGCAAGCTCACACGTGTCCCCTTACGTGCGCGCAACCTTCTCGAGGGGACCTCGCGCTTCCTAAAATATGAGTTGATGGCTCTACACGATCAAAGGCATTACCCCTACCGGTTGGTAACACCATCAGGGTAGTAGCTCAAGCCGAAGAGATCGCGCCAACAGATCGCGATCGGTGTGGTCGCCGCCTTCTCAAGGATCGGTGTGGAAATTGAGGCATTCTGATGGCTCGGAATCGGCTTGATTTGATCATTCCGATTGAATTTCCGTAGCGTTTTCATAGATGAGATCTATGTTCCCCGAAATTTAAAGTGATAGTCACAGTAGCGGTCGTTAATTAAAATGTGTTCGCATCGCAGGGTAGAATACGATTCTACGCCTAACTTGTTTTTGCAGGGAATGATGTGAATGGTATGGCTCCCTTGTATGTGTTTCATGCATGATGTAATTTTCATAGCCTGCGTGCTATGGTTAATTGCGGCTTGGGCTGGCATGTTATTGTATAACAGCCAGCGTGCTGATTTGTGATGCTTGATACTCTCATGTATTAGTCACTAGCTATTAGATGTAGTAGCTTGGTGCTTCATCATGGAGACTTCTTGGACGATGGCCCGAAGGACGACGATGGAGATCGGAACGCCATGGGCCATACTATTTCACAAGTCAATATGATTGTTTGTGATTATATCTGTCTTGCTATTCCGTCATATTTCATATTTGGTGGATGTGATTCTTATATGAGAGAATCTTCTCCCTCGAAAAATTAAGAGTTTGATGCCCTTCCAATAGCTGCACCCATAAAGGTCTTGTACATTAATTGGCAGTTTCAGCATACAGCAGGGTGCCATTAGTTTCCTTGACCAGTGGGGTGAAGTCGGACTTCACACGCATAGTATTGGTTTACTTATCGAGGCTATCAAAATTGTTTTGGGCCTCGGGGCATCGGTGTTGGGAGCCAGGGCATTTGATGCCACCCAACAAACAAGAGTCACATACGATGTGATTGGCAAGGGGTTGCCTACCTATGTCACTTAGTTCTAGGAGTCGCCTCCGCGCACTAGTTCTTTGAATGACTATGGATCTTGTCCTACTAAAATGCACCAGAGGGAAAGTGATTTTAGTGGGAGCATCTTTTATTAAAATTGTTTAATGGAAAATTAACATGAACATTGTGCTAAGACTTTGCCTTTTATTACTGTTGTAGATGGCGCCTAACACTGTCAATAATTCTGGTTTTAACTTATGGTCGATCTGGAGAGAGAGAAGCTCTCTAGAACGAATTTCATTGACTGGTATCGTAATTTGAGAATTGTTCTCAAACAAGAAAAGAAAGAGTATATCCTCGAGGAACCATATCCTGAGGAACTAGCTGAGAATGCTACTGCTGCTGAACGACATGCTTATGAGAAGCATGTCAATGATGAGGTGGATGCTGGCTGTCTCATGCTTGCTACTATGTCCTCTGAGCTCCAGAAGCAATATGAGAACACGAATGCCTATGCTATGATCACGGGCCTTCTTAGCATGTTTGAGAACCAAGCAAGAGCTGAGAGATTCTCGATCTCAAAGGCTCTGTTTGCGTGCAAGCTGGTAGAGGGAAGTCCAGTGAGTCCTCATGTGATCAAAATAATTGGTTACATTGAGAACTTGGAGAAACTTGAGTCCCCTTTGAGCCAAGAGTTGGCGACTGATGTGATTTTCCAATCGCTTCCTGCAAGCTTTGAGCCTTTCATTATGAACTTTCATTTGAATGGCATGGAGAAAACCATGTCCGAATGCATGGGATGCTAAAGACAGCAGAAGAGAGCATCAAGAAAAGCAACAATCATGTGATGGTGGTCCAAAAGGATGGTGGTAAAAAGAGAAAGCGTGGAGCAAAAGGCAAGGGTAAGGATGTGATCTCGAACCCAAAACCTAAGCCTGATGGTAAGACCAAGGGTGGCCCTACGGCTTCTGATGAATGTCACTACTGCCATAAACCCGTTCATTGGCGTAGGAACTGCAAGAAATATCTGGAGAATAAAAAGAAGGGAACCTTGGTGATGGGGAACGGGGTCCCGATCTTCCGACAGGTATGGATAAGTCGATTGGTGGAGAACTCGACGTTGACGATCCGACCTAGATCAGCACCGATCTAACGCCTGCAATCGCTACACCACCGTCTCCGGTCGTTATCAACCACGCAAGCGCACGGTCGACCTCACCACGAAGGCTAGTTCCTGCAAGCGAATCGAGAACACAAGCAAGAACGAAGAAGAAGCAATCTGAAATTGCAAATATGTATTAAGATCACGAATTTGGGGTTCCACAAAGCAGGTTGCCCACTAAGCTGATGGAATAGAATTTACCTCGTGGAGTATTATTACATGTAATTACGCCCTGGCTTACATGAGCTTCATCAAAAAATGATTGCAGGTTTTTGCCATCTAAGCAACTCGATAACATAGACGAATTATGCATCCTCCCTTCCTGGACTTCATTGATGCTTCGAGATGTAGATGCGTCCAAAAGGTGAGCTGCATTGAATTGTAAGATGGAGTGACAAATTCAATCGATCGATAAAGCAGAGAAGTAAATTTTCAGTATCGTTGATACGGAGGCATATTATCTCTACTACTATAAAACACCTTATAGTGGTGGTGGTGTCACAAACTCGCGATCTGAGCCATTCATCCATTCATATGCATCTGCCACCCTTAATCCATCATAGCACAAATTCAAATGGTGATCAATTACCTTAATTGCACCTTAATTGTCTTCCTCATGTATATCTTTAAATTAAAATGGTGATCAACTACCTTAATTAATTGTCTTCCTCATTCATATGCATCACAGATTTAAATGGTGATCAATTACCTTAATTGTCTTCCTCACGTATATTTTCAAATTGAAATGGTGATCAATTACCTTAATTGCCTTCCTCACGTATCTCTATCTACCTTAATTGCCTTCCTCACGTATATATTTTTAAATTAAAATGGTGATTAACTATCTTAATTGCCTTCCTCATTCATATGCATCACAAATTCAAATGGTGATCAATTACCTTAATTGCCTTCCTCAAGTATATCTTTAAATTGAAATGGTGATTAATTACCTTAATTGCCTTCCTCATGTATCTCTATCTCTATTTTTTTACTATAAAGCACGGATCCGTCGCTACAGCGGCGGTGTGCGAACTTTTTATCTCAGCCATCCATCTCGTTATCAGTCGTCCATCTCATTTCAACCACAATCTGCATATCGCTTTGATCCACCTCCTACACGCCCCTCACCCCAGAGCACGTAATCCTCGCCTCCCATAGCGGTCCCCTCACCCCCAAATCGTGCGTTCCCTGCCTCCCGCCTCTTTTTTCTCACATGTTAGTATGGCAATAGATATTATGGATCTTAACACTTTCTCTTATTTTTCCTCACATGTTAGTATGGTAATCTTATTGTTTTGACAATCTTTTTAAACTATAGTTCCCTGTCAGTTGGTTTGGATAAAACAATTATTTATGTTTGTTCCCTTACAAGTTTCAAGCTACTCTAAAGTGTATTGTATGAGAAAACAATTATTTATGGTTGTGTATCTTTGAAAAAGGGCTAAGAAATGATTTATTGGGCTTAAAATAGGTGAACTTGTAGAATAAGCCATGCATGCCATTCTAAGATGTACATACATTTTTTTGTTTTGATTTAATATAGTGTTATTTTCACTGAACAACACTAAATAATAGTGTCATTTGCTTTGAATATGTTAGTGATTGATAAGTGGCCCATCCCAAGAAGGGCCTTGGGCCAATTCCGTACCAGCCAATCGCATGTACAGAAGGTCCAAAAGGCCACCCTTGACCGTACTAAAGGAAGCGTCTAGCCCGCCGGGGTCTTTCCTGGGCTTGACCAAGTCAAATGCGCCTCCCTGGGTCCGGACTAGGGGCGTGGCGCGGCTCCCTGGCTATCATTAGCCCAGGAGAGGGTCCCGCGGGTAGCCCGCCTATCGGCGGGCAAGTAGCGACAATTGTCGTGTCCCACCATACTTTTCCCGACCTTGACCGGGAGGAACTATATCTCCCCGGGAACCCGCAGCCCGGAGAGAAGCGTGCGGGTAGCCTGGCTTGTCGTTTGTCTCCTTTGGCAGGCGGCGACGGTTGTTACGCTACGCAACGCCCCCAATGGGCGGCGCGAGGCTGGCTCAGTCCAGTCAACTGCTATTTTGGGGATAAAGGGAAAGTGCTTTCTCCCTAAAGAAGGTTTTCTCCCCGTATCGGCATGTTAAGACAAACACGTGTCCTGTACTGACCTGAACAGCTTTTTCCTGCAGGCTCCGGACCAGACAGAGCCTCGGAATGAGACAAGAACGTCACCACTAAAGCGGAGACCAGCGCGGGACCCGCCGGATCAGCTCCGGGCGACCCGGGCGACTCGCCGCGCCTATAAAAGGAAAGGCCCCGGACCAATCGAGACCAAGCGATTCAGGTGTTAACAAGCCACCCAAGCAACACGCGTCCGAAGCTTCCTTAGCCATAGCAGTAGTCCTTAGACATCTTTGTAAGCTCGGGATCGGTGCCTTCAAGTCCGGTCTTGGCACCCTTGTACCGTTTTCCACCGTATAATCAACAAGACTGGAGTAGAGCTATTACCCTGCAGTGGGGGCTCGAATCAGGGTAAATCGCTTGTGTCTTCACGATTTGTATTGTCTTTTCTCTTTTTCCCCCTCTTCCCTACCGTACGAAGGATCTCTACCCGGATCGCCAAAACGCACCAGGCCTTGTCCGGGAAGACCGCGTGGCCTGAGCCTCTCGTAGGCTCGGCCGCCGCCCCGGGCTGCTGAGAAGGGTGGTCGTTGGGCCTCACACCAACCACAAATTCGTCTGTCGGTCCGTGGACCCGCTGCTCTTCAGGAGAGCGATTCCTAGACACCGACAGAATATGACTAAAACAAAAGTGGCTGCTTCACTATTATGTTTAAATAAGTGGCTACCAACTTTTTGAAGGGCCAGTACATGGTGAATAGATGTCTTAACCAACTTGTGTTTGTTAGATGCTCTACAATTTGTGTTCTATGAATCAAGAAAGGAACAATAATTCAAGGCCATGTAATCCACTTGATTAGGCCAGTTTTCATCTATGTAACTTTTTTGTTTAATTTTAATTATTAGCAAAAGTTATTTTTCTTTATCTAACCCGCCCACCATGATGAGTTTCTGGAGCCACACATATGTTGTATTGTTTTTCCTACAAGTCAAAATGGCGTTGAGACAAATTCTTTTAGTTTTAAAAATTTATGCTAGAAGATGTGTTTACTTTGAATGGAAACTGTTATCTAGGACTAAGCATTCAAGAACCCGCTATAGATAGATTATTAGAATATGAAACTGCATTCTTAAATGTGTTTCTTGTCATAATTTTTTTGGGTGATCTCATTATCGGTCTATCCAATGCAGCATGGTCCATCTATAAGTATATGTGATTCCTGTGTACCTATGTCTGGTCAACTATAGTAGTGAACACATATTTACAATCTCAAGGACTAAATGACTATTATTTTTTGTTACTTTTTTATGCTAATAATAGATGGTGCTATCAAGGTTCCTATATCTGATTCATCGTTTTCAGGTGAAAATATGTAAGAGTTTAGATGTAGTAAGGAGATTCAACTGAAGTATTTTGGGTTTTATTTTTAGATTTAGTTTTGTATAAAGTGCTTGTACATGGAATAAAATGGAATGTATGAGATGCATACCATGTATGCAATCTTCAGTAAAATGTTGATCTATTTAGTTCATCAGAATTGTTTACATAAGTTGAATAATTATTTTTTATTTATAATATTTTTGGTTTCAGTTATCTCATTCTTGAGATGCTCTGAAAAATGATTTGAGGACTTCACTTTTCATTTAAAGTAAAATGTAATTGGACTGAGTGTATGTGTGAAGGAATCTACAACCTAGAGGAGGTGAATAGGTAGTTTTTAACTAATTTTTGGGTTTTTGTTGATTGTTAATCAAATTAAATTACCCAACTACCGGTTTCTAATTTTGCCTAAGCTGCACGAACAGAGATAAGCGGAAACTAGCAAGGCTACTACTAAGCAAGTACTAATGCAAAAGGTAGCCGAAACAAAGCATAGAGACTGAAAGTAATGCAGAAGAGTGAAAGAGAATGGACCTTGATTTTTTAACGAGGTTCGGTGTGGAGCACCTACTCCTCGATGCCGAAGTCACCCGAGAGTGACCGGGACCCTCTCGTCCCTAGCCGGCAATCCACTTGGTAGGCTTTTAGGCTGAAGGGCCAAGGCTCGCCTCCGACCGAGTACACCGAGGCCGGGTTCCATCACAAGTCGACGGCTATCCTGACACCCCAACGCCGTGTGTAGGCGCCGACCACCGCGGAGGTGGTATTTGTACAAGAGCTCTTCTTCGGAGGTCTTCGGCTTGACGCGGAACCTGCGGAGACCCGAACTCTTGGCTTGACGTCGGCAACTTGGCGTATTCCTCCTCGCGCCCGGAGTTGACGTCGACCACGGCTTCCCTCGGACTTCAACTGCGGTGAAGTGGAAGCACCCGGTTCCCGTACCGGGTGACCCCGCCCATGGCGAGGGTTTCGTTGGTGAAGATGTACAGTGTTGGTGAAGCGGTACCGGTCTTGACGATGGCTTGGTAGATGAAGCTCGGGGACAAAGAGGTGTGAGACTCAACTCCGGCAAAGGGGACCCAAAGAGCACATGCGAAGAACCAACCGGGCGACCCCAAGAACCTCTCCAAATCCCGCAAAAGAACCAAGCCAAACCATGGGGGGAATAAGGGGGAACCTTGGCTTACCTTTCCCTTCAAACAGGCGGCCAAGATCGATTCAGATCTAAAATTCGTGTCTCATCGGACGCCATCCGACTAGGTTCTCTGTGCACAGGCTCGGGTGCGCATCACATGTTCAACGCATTGTTTACACGTCATCGGACGCCGTCCGACCCGCATCGGACGTCGTCCGGCAGTGGGAGTGCACGTGCGTTGTAGCGCATCGGACGCCGTCCGATGAGGTTGTAGGGCTCGGCTGGCTATCTCCCTCACTTCTCTCTTCACTCCTTTCTCACCACCTCTCTCTTTCTTGGCTTGGATGACTTGGAGAAGGTTTTCAAAATGGTTTGTCGGCTTCCGGTGAAGGTTTGGCTAAGGATGGGCTCATCTTGAGCTAGGTGGGACCCACATACACTTCCGGATATGATCGAATCATTTTGGATGGCTAAGGGAGGCTTTGGGCGGGAGTTTTCGCGCCTAAGGTTTTGACTTGACTTGGCGACTACGAAACTACCCCAGATAAAACCTACCCCGCCTCGGATGCCTCCGGGCCCACCTAATGTCTTCGACTGTAAGCAAACTACCCCGTGGACACTTGGCACTCCCTCGGACTTTCTCGAAACATCTAGAACAATCTAGCACAACCCCAGAGAGAAGAAGACGAGTGCTCAATGGGACCGACTTGCCAGAGACTGAGACTCACACAACCCGTGCTCATGCCTCGGACACGCACGCAACACAAAGACATGTAGAGAATGTGTTAAGCAAAATAATGTCCTTAGTTGACGTGGCACCAAATGCCAAAACCTAATTAGGCTAGCCCTAATGAACTTACAATGTGCAATTCAATTGCCATTATATTTATTTTGAATATAGTTGTCCTATTCAGATTCAATGTTTTTATTTTGCTTTAAAATCACGTTGCGACAGACGAATGCACGTATTTCTAAGTTAAACCATCCTTTATAAATTTTATGTTTCCATAGTTTATGTTTCCTATTCATCCCTTTAGTTCCGTGGCAGAGTACGGGCGATGTACTAGTCATTGTTAATCCATACAGCAGAATAAGAGTAAGAAGTTGTGAGTACTCCAGTTATATTGGGGAACTTACATGATGCAGGAGTGTGACTTTGTAGGAAATTACTATGAAAGCCAGGAGGGGTTAAATTTTCTTTGTCGGCATATTGGACAGCATGGTAAGACTCTTTCTTTTAAGGAATTCTGACTTTTCTGCCGTACTCATTTCATTATATTTTTTTTCCTGCATTGTAGATCCCGGGCAGAACATGGTTGGTGCGAGACATGCTTTGGAGTTTGGAGTACTGCTATCCTCTATATCTGAGAAAGGTACTGCTATTAGTCCCATGTGTAATGTAATAATTCATCAGAGATTTTAAAATTGCATGGTAGTGATCTGAAGCAAGTAAGTATGATGAGGTGGGTAAGCGATATATTATTATAAAATTTCCATGGTAGTGGACATTTTGCAATTTAAGGAGTATCTGATTAAATTGTTTGATTTTTTAGCCGCTACATATTCCAACATCACATAGCAGTAGTCACGTTTGAATTAGAAAGCAACAGCAATTTTATTGTTGCAATTTTTTGTTGACCAAAAACAATGTTGTAATGCACTTTATCTGAATAACATATTTCCAATAAAATTTATGTAAAGGAGACTTACTATTTGTAACACACTGTCCATTGATGTTGTCGCAATCCGGAGAATCAACAAGTGATATGACAGAGACGGGTACTGGTCCAACGTGAACTGAAACATATATTTTTGTTAACAAAGCAGAAATACATGTGCCATTCTGTAAATGGGAATTACTATTTGTTTTGATGAACAATGATAATCACAATGACTTACATGACGCTGGAGTGTGATTTTGCAGGACTGGTACATCCAACAGTTGTGAGGGATCTCCATTGTCTCCATGGTAGCAATCCGGGTCCTGAGATACTTCAATAGGACTGGTGCCCGTCTGTTTGCCATGGTGTGATGTGACAGATTTCCTTGATTTGGGCGCTTTGGGTGCTTTGGGCGCTCTGGGACTCTGAAGACGGGTATCAGTCAAATGCACATTTGTTATTTCTCCGAGAGGTAAGCGGCGAGATTGTGGTGTAGAGTTTTGTCCAGGCGAATTGGTCGTTGGAGTCCTCATCGTCAGTATGTACCTTGATTTGAGCATTTGGGCAGATTAAAATGGTTGGATTGCACACATGATAGATGGATATAGCAAGGTAACTAAAGATTCAAGACCAAAGAAAAATGCTTGCCTGATAGCGCTTCGATGGGCAGGATAAAGATTGGGGGAAAGAGGCGACGATAGCTCATATGAGGTCGACAGAGTCGAGACATTGTGGATGGAGATGCTCGATGGGTTAGCTATATGGAAAGATCCTGCTCCGAATTTGAACTTGTAGAATATTAAGTAATTAGGGGTAGCAACGCTCGCAACTTATGACGACCATGATTAGTGCAGGCGTGGTGTATGAATGAAATTATTGAATGCTGTAATTAAGCAGGCAATGCTCGACAATTTTAGCCGTACGATGGAGATTATGCGGTTGTAGATGAATTGATTGGTGTTACAATTGGAGAGATGGAATCGGCGGATGAAGATTGGAGCAAATTGGGCCGTTCGATGGCACTCGTGCTTTCTATAGTACTCCCTCCGTCTAAACATAACTATTTTTCTAGCTTTGTCCTAAGTCAAACTTTTTTTAGTTTGACCAAATCTAGAGAGGAAACTATCAACATTTAGGACATCATATAGGTATACTATGAAAATATATTTAATAATGAATCAAATGATACTTATTTGGTATTATAAATATTAATAACTTTTTATATAAATATAGTCAAACTTAAGATAGCTTTACCCCTCCGCCTCCTTCCTCCCCCAAAACTCCAGAGAGAATCCGAACCCCTAGCTTTGCCCCTCCGCCTCCGCGTCGCCACGGAGAATTCCCCCAGTTCATCAGCCGGAGCCGGCCGTTGCGCCGCCGCCGCCGCCGAATGGAAGTCGAAGCACCGCCTGGAGAGGCGCATTTTGTTCTCCAACCCGGTGCCGGTGGTGGAGATCGACGACGATGTCCGCCGGATGGGTCTCCATCTCTTGTTGCCAGGTCCAGATGCAAGGGCAAAGGCTCGCTCTCCCTCTCATGGTGCTGAGGAGAAGGACGGCTTGACGGAGGAAGTGGGTTCTGACTCTTGCCACCCACCCCCCTTCCCCCCTCCAACAGCCCGTCGTAGCGTCGGCGTCCATGTCAAGGAGGAGGAGGTGGATAAGGTCTTCCGGATGGAGGAGGGGCGGCCGCCCTTGGACCTGGAGAAGCCAGGGCCTCGCGCTCATGACGACGACTTCCGGATGGAGGACACGGTGCCAGTGCCACCCACCAGGTCCAGAATCAGCAATGGCCCCGATGTACGCATGCCTGGCCGGGAGTGGTTGGAGCCCGAGCATTGGACTACGGAGGCGCCGCCCACCCCCGCCGAATCGGCCCTCCTCGATATCATCCTTCGCCACCATTACAATGCGCTCGCACTGTTGTGCAAGGACAAGGATGCCGACGATGTTCATGTTCATGGCATGCTTCGTGGCATGGTGCTCGCCGGCTATGCCTACGGCCTAGAGCAAAGCCCCGTCCACAACATCATCACCAATGCTCGTTGGTACAAGGACATGTTCCCAGCCAAGGTTCAGGTCAAGGTCAGGATGCTCAGCTGCAGGGTGATGCTCCGCCTGGCTTGCCGATCCTTCGATGCTCTGGTCGCCTTCATGGCAACGTACGCACCCGCTCTGACACAAGAAGATATATTGGCTTATCTCACCAGCACCGGTGGAGATCTCCTTGGTGCCGTTGCGCTGATTGATGAAAATGGCATCGCCCATGCTACAACGAAGGATCATGCCTTCAGAGCTGCTACCCTAGCAGCTCGTCTCCCTGACGAGGCAGCCACGCAGGCTCATCTTCATCTCTTCGTACCCAGCCGTGAGTCTGCCCAAGCATTTGATCATAAACATCAATCTGCTGCTGTGGTCAATCTCGAACTGGCGGCGGCGGCGGCAGTTCCGACCTTAAGCCGAGGAGCTTATAGAGCTTTAAGCAAAATAATCACATTGTTCAGACTGGAAGAGCAGCAGTGCCTTGACATGGTGCACAAGGCACTTGAGAAGCATGGGGTATCTATCACTCCTCTCACGGTTGCTTTATCATTGTTAATTTGCTACTATATGTTGATTTCCCCCGGTGGTGGTATATATAGTTCATTTATGCCCTTATGCTTGCTAGCTTTCACCACTTAGGTCCAAGAATTTGTGAGTTTCCTTTCCTGTTTGGATGGATCCCTAAATTTTTTTCATGAAGAGTTCTTCTTATTAGATTTTCGTAAAGGGTTTCTCCTTATTAGCCGCCAAAAGCAATTTGCTACTAAAGGTTGCTCATGTCGAAGATCATGCATATCCCTAGACCTCCTCTCTTCAAAGAAAGGTCCTACCTGAATTTAAACCCAAACATCCCTGCTCCCTGCATATGCCGTCCTTCCCTTTCAGTCTTGCTCGTGGGAGAGGATTGGAGAAAGGTGCGGGTTTTGAGTGACTGCTGCACACCATTTGTCACCTACGTTGCACGCGGTAGGACCTAGAAGCCTAGAACAGGTGAAGGAGAAAATGGTTTGGAAGCATTTGGTTTAGGATATCCGAAAGACCGATTGGGCCATTCCCCATGTGCAGCATTGCAAAATTTTCACTTCACAACTTCCGTACCACCATAACTTCCAGCTCCTGCTGGCTAGATTTGTACCACCATAAATCTATGTGCTCGTGTCAGATTCCTGAACCTAAGTCATCCATGTGTGCAAGGTTATGTTCTGCAATGAACCTATGAACTTTACTGGCTAATTTTCCCCTATTTGTTACTAACACTACCTCTTTCTGCCCACTTTTCAGGAACATTATGAGCTCCACATGATATGTGGGAACAATTTCATTTCACGTCGTCCAGAGGGCTTTTATCATGTCAATTTCTTGGCATCTCTGGATGGCAACAATGTGCCTACGCTTTTCTTCGCTGAAGTTCATACTGTACCTAGAGATATAGAAGATGTGAGTCATGTGACATTGTGTTGTCCTGTGACACGACAAGGACTAAAAGAATCTGGTGGTATGTTGAATTTTCCTCTTATCTCTCTTCCTCAAGCTTCATGTTGGCGGTGTAGTGGCTGGGCATGCCGCAGATGTAGTGTTTCCTCCTGGTGGCGAGTTTGATGGTGGTGCTACTGCCGGTGTGGGTGTTGATGGCATCTGCAGGGGGCGTCGTAGTTGGCCTTGGTGACCTCAACGACGTCGTGCCACAACAGGTAGGTGAACACCGCATACGTCGTAGGTGGAGAAGTAGCACAAGGTAAGGAGACGGATGGAACGCGCCAAGTTCACCATTGCCCAAGTCGTCCGACATGGCCAGCATTGCCATGATGTGAAAGTAGAGAAAGGGCTGAAAATTTATTAGGATGCAAGAGGCTCTGGTGACAATATGCACGGTGTGCACGCCACAACCTTCATGTAGCATTGTGTAGGTAGCACTAAATATGTTGGTTTGCTGCTGTCAAATCCTCTCTTTTGCAATACAATTAATGTTGCCCTACAGGAAGGCTTGGTTTAGCTTTTGAAAAGGTTCAGTGCTTTTGAAAATTTATTAGGATACAAGAGGCTCTGGTGACTATGGACACCAGAACCATTCATGTAGCATTGTGTGGTTTGCTGCTGTCAATTTGTTTCTCTTTTGCAATACAATTACAATGCAGTGCTATATCAGTTGGTTGTTGTGATGGATAATGCTACTTGCAGCGTATGTCCACATCTCTTGCAATAAAACATAACTTAAAGGGCCCTTAGATGAAATAAAGCAGGTAGTTTAGAGTTGCTTGGCTGATCTAGATTTTGTAGCCTTGTCATGGCTTTTATTCTTTGCATTCGAGGGCGAGATTGATTGCCCTAACTGTCTCTTCTATCCAAATACCCTTTTTTGCAATAGCAAGATGCTGACATTTTGTATGCATATTTTTTTTATATTCAGGTGCATCCTTTGCTGGTGCATGTGCCTCTTGTGAGGGCAGTGGAATGAAATTAATTTATCCAGCTGACCGGACATTTTACGGACAACTGCACTACTCAAAGTCTGAAATGCTTAGGGAGGAACCTACCTACTTTACTAGACTTCCCTTAATGGAGGATTTCCTCTTTTTTGAGGCCGACAGACACCCTGATGTTGCAAATTACTTGGAGGCCATATATTCAGGTGTATCCGATGATCGCGTTGATGGGTCTTTTATTCGTATAATTGGTTAAGTACCTTATGCTGCAGCTGGTATGTATGCTACGTTCCGGTTGTCTTTTATACGTTTGTTTCGTTCCTGTTATCTTTAGTACCGAGAATGGCTTCGTTCAATATTCAGTTTGTAATACCTCAGTACATCTGAAAATTCATGATTCCCTTGATTACTTTTGTCTATGCGGTTTTTTTTTTAGTTCTGTGTAATTATCCTTTTTTTTTTGTACCATGTAGTGTGCTTTCCTTTTATTGTTGTCTTATATCTATAAAAAAGGGGGTAACACTTGTTTCCTTGTCTTCTCAGGTAAATAAAGGATCGATCCATCAAGTAGGGCACATGGGAAATATATTTAGCTCGTTATCTAAGTTGAACACCGATAGGATTCTGCTGATACGCAGTAAAGTTTTTATATGAATTTCTTAATGTATTCTGGTCTACTAGAAATGATGTTTGACTGTTGTTTGCTTGCTTTGGCACTTTGGTCCTCGGTCGTTATGGTATTGTAGTCGTGTTGTGACTTGTGAAGCAGATATGTGCTCATCGTGGGAAAATAGTAGTGTTCGAATAGATGATTATTTTGCTAGTATGTCGTGGGAAAACAGCAGGATCCGAATGATCCGAATGGATCATTGTTATTTCTTAAAAATATTTCATAAAACAGCAGGATTCGTTTGATTTCATAAAAATATTTCCATCCAATTCCAAAAAGGTTGTAAGAACTTGAACATACAACTGCCTGATAGGAGCATGTGTACGAACCTTAGCATTCCTTTCTGCCGGTAGCTCGACTAAAAGGGAGAGGAACGAAAAGACCCGCATCGAGTAAAGCATCTACTTCATTATATAAGTGAATTTTCGATTCATATAAATGATCGAAAGCATCAACCCAAAACGAAACCACAATAAGGCCAAAGAACTAAAAACACAAGGGCAGCTCACATCCCCAAAGATGCCCGAAGCCAATTACAAGATGAGCACTGAGCTTGAGGTTTTTTTCCATCTCGGTTGAATACCGAGCTGAGCCTCCATGCTAATACCGGTCAAACTTCCGCCCGGTCTCCATTCTTGTCTCGGCTAGACCACCTCTCTGCGCCAAAACCGAGCCTTGTTTTGTAGCTCGCGTACTAAGCAAGCCGAGCCAAGCCAGACCTTGGGTTGCTCAAGCTCGGCTCGTTGCACCCCCCTAGTGACTACCAAATTCAAATTACTGACTTTAAATGGCATATAATTATATTTATTTATTTTACGTTGTACATTGTTATTCCAAATCTGTCCCTTATGCTCTTCCCTCTTCACCTACCCTCCTTACACCTTTTGAACTATCATCTCATGTGACTATTGTGCCGGTCTTATATAGCGTATTGTCTGTTTTGCTTAGGGACTGGAACCAGCCTTTTAGCAAATGACCCACAATCTCAGATTTATCTTATTGTAGATCAGTTGAGTGCCCCTGCATTGCTAATTTGTTTGGCTCATGCATTCAGCTTTACATGCTCGATCGTGTCGCTCCTACATATCATTGGTTGTCTATTTTTGTTATGAATACCATTGAAACCTTCCTAAAATACACACAACTTATTGTTGGGTTGTGTGACATCGAGCTTCGATTATAAAAATGACAATTTTGATTCACATATCCTATTAACCAAAAGAGTTCCAAATTCTTAGGTTTTACTAGTGAATCATAAAAAAAATGAGCAGTTTATTTTAGGCTGTGACTACTAGGGCTGGCAATCTAGCTCGAAGCTCGTGAGCTACTCGCGAGCAGCTCGTTTTTGGCTTGGCTCGGGCTTGGTTCGTGGCAAACGAGCCTGAGCTTGAGGTTTTTTTCCATCTCGGTTGAATACCGAGCTGAGCCTCCATGCTAATACCGGTCAAACTTCCGCCCGGTCTCCATTCTTGTCTCGGCTAGACCGCCTCTCTGCGCCCGAACCGAGCCTTTTTTTGTAGCTCGCGTACTAAGCAAGCCGAGCCAAGCCAGACCTTGGGTTGCTCAAGCTCGGCTCGTTGCACCCCCCTAGTGACTACCAAATTCAAATTACTGACTTTAAATGGCATATAATTATATTTATTTATTTTACCTTGTACATTGTTATTCCAAATCTGTCCCTTGTGCTCTTCCCTCTCCACCTACCCTCCTTACACCTTTTTAACTATCATCTCATGTGACTATTGTGCCGGTCTTATATAGCGTATTGTCTGTTTTGCTTAGGGACTGGAGCCAGCCTTTTAGCAAATGACCCACAATCTCAGATTTATCTTATTGTAGATCAGTTGAATGCCCATGCATTGCTAATTTGTTTGGCTCATGCATTCAGCTTTACATGCTCGATCGTGTCGCTCCTACATATCATTGGTTGTCTATTTTTGTTATGAATACCATTGAAACCTTCCTAAAATACAAATACAATAAAATAGGAAAGCAAACTATTCTATAGAAAACATTCTTTCTAATCAAAAGTCTCCAAAAATACAATGCTTAAATAGAAAAGCAGTTGATAAATGGAAGCGGAAGCTGTTGGATGAATGAGTGATGGGCGGTGGAGATGAAAAGCTGGCACCGCTACCACCATCATAAGTCTGTTTTTAATAGTAGAGATTACAAGTCTACAATTATAAATTCTAGTGCAATATGTTGTATGAGGTAAGTTCTAAGCCATCAAAAAACTTGCTCACTCATACAATGAATCTGTCGGGGGTAAAAATGCGGCCCATTGCCACGGCCCATTACCTGACAGCCCAATTGAACAAGCCTACTAGGGCCCAGTTCCCTGAAAGGTTCCATCTGGCCCATATGCATCCTGCCGAACAGCCTCCTGGCTGGCACGGTGCGTAACGGCCAAGGAATCGTGTTTGAGTCCATCTCGAACAGGAGTTCTGCGCGGCTACGTGAAGACCCGGACGTTGGTTTCCCGGATTGGATTAGGAGTCGTGATCCCCAAGACTAGGAGTATACCTTATCTGCCGAGAGATGTATTTGGCATGTACGAGTTCGTTACAGTTTCATAGTTAGCCCGGCCCGATATTCCTCTGGTAGATCGGTTCATCAACGGTTACCCTCGGAATCGCCTACCTTACGTTAACGTGCAGTACATGGAACAAGTCAAGCAAGATGCGGGTGTTGCTCTGTCTCACTACGCACGTACTTGAATTCGCAAACTTAGGTCTTCAAGCATCGTCCGTACCGGGGGCTAGGGCGTCGCTCTGTTGCTTGTACACCTGTTCGAGTTCACAAACTCAGGTCTTCCAGCAGCTGTACAACGGGGGCTGGGAGTTAGGCTGGCGTTCTACCGGTTTCTTAAACTTTCTAGCGTTGTTTCGCCTTGCTCTTAGTTTTCTGTTCCTTCTTGTCTTTTTGCTGCTCTTTTTTGCAGGAAAAGGTAAGCCTTTATTGACATAACCAAAAGTTTTACAGGTACAAGGCCCTTTCGGGTTACAACCCTATTGCTACTTAGAAGCAAGTTGCTCCTTCAACTCCTCAATCACTAACTTGAGGCGCAGGACATCCCCTTGTGCTTTGATCCCTTCTCTGGCCTCAGCTCGGAGACGTTCGGCTTCCTCCTTGCTGTGCTTGGCTTGCTCTTTGGCCTCTGCGCGAAGGGTTTCGACCTCTTTGGTCTTGGCCCGCAGTTCCTCGGTCAGATTGTCTTTCTGACTAAGGCGCTGCTCGGCGGCTTCGAGTTGTTTGGACAGCTCTTCAACCCGTCTTTCCGCAACTAGCGCCCTCGAGGCTAGCTCGTGAAGCTCCTCGACTTCTCCCAGATAGAGCCGAGGGGATGTATTCCTCTCCCCGGCCAGCTTCGGCTTGAGCTCCTTCACCTCCGCCGTGAATTGGTTCGGGCTTTCGGCCGCCAGCACGAGCTCCTTCTCGAGCAGCCTCGTGCGGCGCTGACTCCGGAAGGTTTCGGCGATGGCGTTGCGCTCGATGGCGACACCTCTTGGAGATCATCCATGGTGCCTCGCAGGACCTGGGTGAGAGAAGAGCAGATCTGTTATTTTCGGACTGCTGGTAACTTAAACGAACAAGTTTCGGTTTGAGTCTTACCTCTCGAAGCCTTTGCTTCAAGTTCAGGCGCAGGCGCCTCCCAAGTCCACGGGTTGCGAAGCCGGGGATGCTCGGCGCAGTCTTGGCACGCTGTTCCTTCCGCTTCCTCCGCTGCTTCTTCTCTTTGCGGGAGTGCGTCCGCCTAGGGGCAGTGGCGACCTGCCCTTCTTCTCGTTCTTCTGCCCGTACGCCTTCGGGCAAGACCGACGTCGCTCTGCTCGGCGACGTCGGTGTATCTGCTGACTGGGTGACCTGTGCGCCCTGCTCGTGGCCCTCTTCTTGCTCAACGGCAGCAGGTATATCGCCCTGCTCGCCAGTGATCTCTGCCATCACAGGGATGGGTTGCCCCTGCGACGAGGTGCCTGGCAGGACCGCCTGCTCGGTCCCGCCCCGGGCAGCTGGCAAGGCCAAGACCTTGGCCCCGCTCTCCGTGGCTTTACGCCCCCCTTCGTCGGCTTCGAGCTGCACCACGGCTGCCTTCAGCGCATCCATTTGGTCGATGGTAGCTGATGAAAAAGAGATATGTTAAGTACCGCACGGTTAGGTAAGTCGTGTGGGCGAAAGGCTCGTCATTGCTCACCTGCCATAGAAGGCTTGATCTTCATCTTCTTCGCTACAAGGCGAAGCTTCCGCCTCTTGCTCGGGGCTCCTTGGTTTCTTGTTCGCCTAGGCCTCCGGACGCTTGTGGCGATAGGCTCAGCTCCTTGCTGAGCTGAGCACTTTTCCTGCGCAACGCAAGAAGGGCTTCCTTGCGCGCTACCTCCTCCTCGAGCCTCCTCTGCTCGGCGATCTATTGCAGCCGCCCCATATGGCCTGGGTGAGCCCGTGCATAGCGCGTAAGCCATATAGTCAGGTTCCATACCTCCTCGTCGCTTTGCTCGGTGAGGAGGGAGCGACTTGGGAGTTTTCCACTTGGTTGGCCCCGCGCGCGCTTGGTTTGCTCGGCGCGCTTCGTTGCCGCAGAGGGTTTCCTTGGGGGCTGGCGACCGCCATGGCGCGGCGAGCTCCGTGTCGGCTCGGCGGTCACCTTGGGCTTCGTGGCCACCTTGGCCTTGCCCTTCCTCGCTTCCTCCTTCTCTGACCCGGAGAGCTCTTCGACGATCCCGCCGATGATGAGCTGATCTTCCTGCACACTATGAAGCGAGTGTTAGCATTGTCGGTGTAATAAATACCGGGGTATAAAGAGTCTCGGAGAAGACCGGGCGAGGGCCCCACACGTCAGGCGGGCGGAGCAGGCCCCATCGTGTGGGCGAAGTCTAGCAACACTGGCTGAGTATAAGAGATTTACCTCGTCTGAGCGGACAAGCACGTTGCGCGGACAGGTGTACGCCACCT
>SPJY01026378.1:1465577-1534640 GCA_005191435.1 Raddia distichophylla | reverse complement strand
TCCTGTTCGGAGGAAATAATCAATGTAAAGGTTGAGTCTTAAAGACACTTACCCGTGCTCTCCCCGGAAATGTCTTCCTATCCCTCTATCTTATAGAAGGGACAGAGACGAGCGCGATCTTCACCGAGCCGTCTTGTCCGCTCCTTCTTGTGGGAGCGCCTCTGCTCGGGGGCCGGATCAACGGGCGAAGCGCTTTCGTCTCTGCGCTGCTTCTCCTCTTTCCCTTCCTCTTCCGCCCGAGCAGCTTCTGGCGGGACCGGAGCCACTCCGGCGGATGGCGCCGGTACTTCCACGGGAAGGCCGACCTGCGCGACCTGCTCGGTAACCTCTTCTTGTTCCCTGGCGGGGGTTTTAGCCTGCTCACTTGCGCGACCTGCTCGGGGGCTTCTTCTTGCTCCCTGGCGGCTGGGGTTTCACCCTGCTCGCCAGAGAATCCCGTCGCCTCAGGGGTGAGCTGCCCCTGCGACGAAGTGCCTGGCAGGACCGGCTGCTCGGTCCCGCCCTGGGCAGCTTTCGGAGTCTTCGCCTTGGCCCCGCTCACCGTGGCATCGCCCGCCGCTTCTTCCGCTTCCAGCCGCTCCACCGCGCCTTTTAGCGCGTTGAGCTGCTCGCCGGAGTCGGGCCCGAGCAGGCCCCACGCTGCCATCTTGTCCTTGAGGCTTGCCCAGCCGCTCCACCGCGCCTTTGAGCGCATCGAGCTGCTTGTTGGAGCCTGGCAGGAGTAGGCTCCACGCCGCCAGCTTGTCCTTGAGACTCGCCAGCCTCACTGCCCGCGATGCACCGTGTAGGTGCTCGGGCAGCAGCGACCGCTCGAGCGCCTCCTCGACGTCATCTGTGGCGGTCTCCTCTTGGGCGGCTGATGAAAAAGGGATGATCGTTAAGTCTGACACGGTCAGAAGATTGAGGGATCAGAAGCTCGATTCCTACATACCTGCCGTGGAAGGCTTGATCCTGATCTTCTTCGCCGGAATTTTCCGCCTCTTCCTCAGGGGCTCCTTGACGGCCTCTCCGCTTTGGCCCTTGGGTGTTCTCGGTGATGCGCTCAGCTCCCTAGTGAGCTGAGCACTCCTCTCGCGCAACGCAAGAAGTTTCTCCATGCGCGTGACCTCCTCTTCGAGCCTCCTTTGCTCGGCAACCTGTTGTAGCCGCGCCAAATGGCCCGGGTGAGCCTGCGTGTAACGCCTAAGCCAGAGGGTCATGTTCTTTACCTCTTCGTCGCTTTGCTCGGCGAGGAGGGAGGAGCTTGGTCTCTTCCCGCTGGGCTGACCGCGAGCCCGCTTGGTCTGTTCGGCGCCCTCCGTCGCCGTGAGCGGTCTCTTCGATGCCTGGCGGCCGCCGTGTCGCGGAGAGCTCCGCGTAGGCTCGGCCGCCACCTTGGGCTTTGTGGCCGCCTTGGCCTTGCCCTTCTTTGCCTTCTCCTTCTCAGACCCGGAGAGTTCCTCTACGATCCCCCCAAGGATCAGCTGGTCCTCCTGCGTGTTTTGGGAAGCGAGCATTAGCATTAAACAACATTAGCATTCAAACAACGGTGCAAGTCTAGCAACACTGGCTAGGTATAAGTGATTTACCTCGTCTGTGCGGAGAAGCACATTGCGCGGGCAGGTGTACGCCACCTCGCCGGTGACCTCCCCGTCCTTCTTCACCGCCTTCAGCATGGCGTCGACCCGCTCGGTCACCCATGCGTCGGTTGGCTTCTCTGCCCGAGCAGAAGGGATCGTTAGTTCCTGTTCGGAGGAAATAATCAATGTAAAGGTTGAGTCTTAAAGGCACTTACCCGTGCTCTCCCTGGAAATGTCTTCCCATCCCTCTATCTTATAGAAGGGATAGGGATACGGCGCTCCGCTCGGTGGTAACGCCGTCTTCGAGTTTCTCCATGGTGTCCCTGAAGACCTGAGGGAGAAGATCATGTTAACCGTTTTCGCGATGACATACTTCAGCTAAGCGAGGTTTGGTCTTAGGGCTTACCTTGCCAAGCCGACGCTTCAGTCCGCAGCGCAGGCGGTCCTCGAGGCCGTGCGTCACGAGTCCCCGCCCGTGCGGGATGAGGCGGGCGCGTTCTACTCGTGGAGAAGGAGCGTGGAGACGAGAGCGCTTCGCCCGTCGCCGCCTTGTTCGCTCCTTCTTCTTGCGAGAGCGCTTCTGCTCGGGAGCAGGTGCAACGGGCGAGGCGCTTTCGTCCCCGCGCTCCTTCTCCTCTTCCTCTCCCTCTTCCGCCCGGACGACTTCGGGCGAGATCGGAGCCACTCCACTGGATGCCCCCGGTACTTCCACGGGCAGGACGACTTGCGCGACCTGCTCGGGGGCTTCTTCTTGCTCCGTGGCGGTGGGGATTTCACCCTGCTCGCCGGAGAACCCCGTCACCTCGGGGGTGAGCTGCCCCTAGGACCGGCTGCTCGGTCCCACCTCGGGCAGCTGGCGGAGCCAAGGCTATCCTTGGCGGCGCCCGCAGCTTCTTTTGCCTCCAGCCGCGCAACCGCGCCCTTCAGCGCGTCGAGCTGCTCGCCGGAGCCTGGCAGCAGGCTCCACACTGCCAGCTTGTCCTTGAGGCTTGCCAACCTCACTGCCCGCGACGCACCGTGCAGGTGCTCGGGCAGCAGGGATCGCTCGAGTGCCGCCTCGACGTCGTCTGTGGCAATCTCCTCCTGGGCAGCTGATGAAAAAGAAGTTGTTAAGCCTAACGCAGTTAGGAGATCGTTAAGTTTAACGCGGTTAGGGAATTGAAAGATCAAAGATCGATCTGTACATACCTGTCGTGGGAGGCTTAATCCTGATCTTATTTGCCGGAACTTTCCGTCTCTTCCTCGGGGGCTCCTTAGCGGCTTGCCCGCCTTGGCCCCTGGATGTTCATGGCGATGAGCTCAGCTCTCGGCTGAGCTGAGCACTCTTCTCGCGCAGCGCAAGAAGCTTTTCCTTGCGCGCGACTTCTTCCTCGAGCCTCCTCTGCTCAGCGACCTGTTGCAACCGTTCCATACGGCCAGGGCGAGCTTGCGTGTAACGCCTAAGCCAGAGGGTCATGGTCTTTACCTCTTCGTCGCTCTGCTCGGCGAGGAGGGAGAGGCTTGGTCTATTCCCGCTGGGCTGACCGCGAGCCCGCTTGGTCTGTTCGGCGCCCTCCGTCGCCGTGGGTGGTCTCTTCGATGTCTGGCGGCCGCCGTGTCGCGGCGAGCTCCGCGTAGGCTCGGCCGCCACCTTGGGTTTTGCGGCCACCTTGGCCTTGCCCTTCTTCACCTTCTCCTTCTCAGACCCAGAGAGTTCTTCCACGATCCCGCCGAGGATCAACTCATCTTCCTGTGTGTTTGAGAAGTGAAGGTTAGCGTGAATAAACGATGCAAGTCCTGCGACGCGGACAAGGGTTCGAGCAACTCACCTCGGCTGTGCGGACGAGCACGTTCCTCGGACAGGTATAGGCCACCTCGCCGGTGACCTCGTTGTCCTTCTTCGCCGCCTTCAGCATGGCGTCGACCCGCTCGGTCACCCATGCGTCGGTGGGTTCCTCTGCCCGAACAGAAGGGATCGTCAGTTGCTGTTCTGATGGAAATCATCGAAGTAAAGGTTGAGTCTTAAAGGCACTTACCCGTGCTCTCCCTGGAGATGTCTTCCCATCCCTCTATCTTGTAAAAGGGATAGGGCCTTCTCCGCAGTGGACAGATTCTGTTCGCTGTGTAGTCCCGGATGATCTCCCTGCCCGTGAGCCCGAGGCTCACGAGGGAGGCGATCTTCCTCGTTAGAAACCAGTCCTCGGCGGTCATCTCGGGCCGAGGCATTGGCGTTCCCTTCGCCGGCGCTTTCCCGGTGAAGATGAGCTTGATGTCGCTGCTCCGCTTGCTGTAGAACCACCTCACCCACCACGCGCCCATCGAGTCGAGCAGTGGCGGGCGAGGGTACGGCGCGTCGTCGGCGGTGGCCCGGAGCTTGAGGTAGTAGCACCCAAGGGCCGAAGCGGCGGAGCTGCTCCTCGTTACTGAGTAGTAATGGAGGAACAGCCCCACCGGTGGATCGATTCAACTGCATATGAAGAGGAAATCTGCGATATACAGTGAAGTCTTAAAAATGGTATAAAGGACCAGTGTACATGAAGATTTATCAAGAGAACAAGAATGCACATGCTATTAAGGGCCGGTGCACATGCACATGAGCTCAATTTGTACAATCTCACCATTTTAACTCATCAACTGTAAATTTAGTAGCTTTCTATGCTGTGAATAAGCTATCCATAGAATAACAAGAGCAGGTACATTTCAACATTTTTTATCTAGAACAATAACAAGAACAGGTACATTTCTGCAATTTTTCTTATATAGAACTATATTGAGTAAAGTCGAAATGAACAGCTCTAACAGGAAGCAATCCAAGAAGGATAGAACATGGCTAAAAGGATTCTAGGCATGCAAGAGGGGGGGTGAATTGGCGGGTTTTCAAATTTTATCACACTTTTCTACCCAAACTCACGCCAATTTGACACCTTACTTAGTCAATTAGAAAGCCACTTAGTGTGATTGACCGACACAAGTCTAGGAGCGGGAAGCACCAGAGGAAGCTCACAAAGCCCAAGTGACTAGATCAATAGCGAAAGCAATAGCACAAGTCCCCAAGCGACTACTTGGTGGCTCGATGGCTCACCCACACGCAATCTATCACAAGTGCGGAAATTAACGAGTCAAGCGAGAGAGAGTTCAAACCGGGATGTTTTACAGATGTTCGGTGTGCAACACATGCATACCTACTCACTGTTGAGCAAGTTCACACCACCGGACACATCGGCAGGGAACCGGGACCCTTTCGTCCCTAGTGCTCAATCCACTAGTGGAGAATCTTTCACTGACACATCGGCACGGTCAGCCAAACCCGTACAAGGTGACGGCAGCCTCCGACACGCGAGAAGCCCCGAGCACACCGACTCCACAGACAGAGCCGACCCCCGATGGGATGGAGGATTTTGCACACCTTCAACGCAACGAAGGAGAGCACTGGATACGCCTATCCGGCGACCACCACGCTTGGTGGCTTTTGTTGCGGTACGGACGTAGCCGTTCGCTTGACGTAGAGGTTCCGGGTACGGCTTGGTGTAGACGTACGTTTGGTGAAGACCTCGAGCTTCCGGAGGCGGTGAAGACCAAGAGCAGAAAACCGGAGCGGGGGCTTCACCTCTCTTCCACCATGGGCATGGCCAAGGGCACCATGGGAGAGAGGGGGAAACCCTAGGGGTGGCTAGGAGGAGGCACCGGTGAGCTTCTCTCTTCTTCCTCACTCCCTCTCCCTCTCAATCCCTCTCTCAAATCCCTTCTCTCAAGCACATGGAGCCATGGTTGGGAAGCACACCATGGGAGGAGCTCTGCTGGAGGGAAGAACACACCTTGGGTGGAGATGAGGAAGGGGAGCCTTTGTCGGGGATAAAATTACGGCCCATTGCCATGGCCCACTCCCTGACGGCCCAATCGAACAGCCTACCAGGGCCTAGATCCCTGGAAGGTTCTGTCTGGCCCGTATGCGCCTTGCCGAACAGCCTCCTGGCTGGCACGGTGTGTAACGGCCGCGGGATCCTGTTTGAGTCCGTCTCGAACAAGAGTTCTATGTGACTACGTGAAGACCCAGACGTGGTTTCCCGGATTGGAGTAGGAGTCGTGATCCGCAAGACTTGGAGATTACCTTATCTACCGTAGGTTATATTTGGCATGTACTAAGTTCGTTACGATCTCGTAGTTAGCCCGGCCCGATATTCCTCGGTAGGTCGGTTTGTTCTGCACTATATAAGCAGGGCCCCTGTGGCATTTAGAGGGACCCCTGGCCAATAGATTTTCGCATACTACTCGCCGAGACCTGCTGATCTCGCCGAGTTCCACCTGTAATTCTCTTTGATATAAAGAAAGGCTGGACGTAGGGCTATTATCTCTCCTGAGAGACCTGAACCAGGATAAATACCCTGTCTCCTGTTCGTTGCTGTTCATGGCTGTTCGGCGTGTCTCCTATCTCACTTCTAAAGAACCTTGGTTGACTTATCGATATCTCAACCGTCGACAGCCTTCTTCTGCCTCCTCTCTCCTTCTCCCCTTCTCATTCTCCTTCCTCAAGCTCTCAAGCACACATGGGAATGGCTTTGGGTGGCTGCAAATGAGGCTCTCTCACCCCTTATCCCATGCCTCACTTGTATTTATAATCCCCCACGAGTTCCCCTTGATATCCCACGAGAAAACGCGATAAAAACGCGAGAAATATAGCACCAGCCTGTCACTTTTGATCGGAACGTCCGATGGTAGCATCAGAACTTTCGATGAGGTGTTTCGGGTGAAGAAACAGACTCTGGGCCGAGCCTTCCCATCGGAACTTCCGACCCGCGCATCGGAACTTCCGATGGGGAGCCACGGGTCCTTCACCGAAACGCCCATAACTTTTGCTCCCGGACTCCGTTTTTGATGTTCTTGGACATTCCGGAAAGCTAAGAACGAGACCTATCCAACTAACTAGGTCTCAACACCTCATTCCACAATTAATATTTTTGGAATTTTAGGGAACCCAAAAGCACCTATAAACTTAGGCTTTTGGCTCTAACCACTCCTCCCGACGTTGCGCCTAGGGTTGTGGGCTTTCTTTGTCGACTTGTGGACTCTTTGGGAGGTTTTGATCACTTAGGCGGGAAGTTTCGCGTCTAGAGGAAAATATCTAGCTTTGACGACTTGGTGGCTAAGCAACACCCCGACTCATGGATCCTCTAGACCTTGGCTTGACTCCTAGCTGTTAGAAAATACTCCGGGAATGTGCTCTTGCTTGACTTGTTTGCTTGAGAAGATGTGCTCTTGAGTTGTCGGTGCAGTTGGAGATGTAGCAGGACCTAGTTGACGACACACTCAATAAAGCAAAGATAAACTAGGAAACAAAGTCCTTAGCCTTGTCGTCCCTCGAACTGTTGTCATCAATACCAAAACCTAATGCACATGGGGCCTGAGCTTACAACGGCTTGGAAGTTTGATAAACTGAACAGGGGATGAAATGCTTGAGAACTGCACTATGAATTGATTTAGTTCAGCTTTTAGGACTGAAGTATATGTATCAAAATAGGGGTTTTGTTCAGCTTTTAAGACTGAAGCATATGTATCAAAATAAAGGAACTGCATGAAGCGATTGGGACAGAGCATATTTGTATTGATATCTCACTATAATGCTTAAGGTTCCTCCTTTTCATAAAATTTATGCCGTACAAAATCAACTTAACATAGACTAAAAGAGCATCGTGATCAACATAATCAATGGTTTCCGAAATATATGCCTGTAGATGATAGAATCGAAATATAATGTAGCAACTATATACAGTATAACACGCTAGCTACCAAAAAAGGGATAAAAAGTGGAAAAACCAACAATGTCAAAACTATAATGCATGAAGAAAGAACAAATGCATGGATGAAAATTCTTCATTATGTCCTGATGTTATTTATCCAAACTTTTCTCTATCAAACCGCTAAAATAGCATAAGTGCTGGTAATTAACCTGTTGACATGCAAGTGAGTTTTTTTTTAATCTGACTACATTGCTACAGTCATGTTCATAATATACACCTCATCACACTTAACATAACAGGTGATTAATCACACACAGAGATTTCAAAGAACCTCATATATGTACCTCATCACAAGACTGAAAATTTCCAGAAATAGAATAGTACAAATAGAAAATTCAGAGCTAAGGACATATATGCAGCCAACTTCAGAGCTGCCAACTTTGGCTATGATCCAAGCAAGATCAGGGACGGACGGACGGTACACAGAACTGCATGGCCATGCTCTCAACGACTCAATGCCTAGGATGAGCAAGGCCGACGGATCAGATTTATGAACATAAACCTGAAGGCACCAAGGGTATTCGATCATTTTCTAGTCTGATACGCATTTCAACCAATTCAATATTAAACCGTATTTACCTGTTTTCCTCCGCGGTAGGATCGACGACAGTGAAGTACATGGGTGCGTCCGAAGCCAACGCTAATGGTGGAGTGTTGGAGGTCGCCTTGATGTCGCGGACGACCACGACGGGGTTGTCGCCGAGCAGGGCGCACACCAGTTGAACACGTCGACGATCGGGGCCGGCAAGGAACCTGGGCAGGGCGGGGCGGCCGGCAGGGGAGGAGGGCCGGGGGGCACGTTGGCAGCAGGGGACGACGCGGGTAGTGGCGGCGAGGAGATGGTGGCGAGTTGATGAAGGCGCGGAGGCGGTGAGGACAACGACGTTGGCGGTGAGGTGGCGAGGTCGGAGAGGACGTCGGCGGCGAGGAGGGGGCCGACGATCTCGGGTGGCCTTCAGAGGGCGCGGGCGTGGCGGCGGCGGTCTCGGGCGGACGGGAGAGGGCGCAGGCATGGGACAAGAGGGGAGACCGAGAGCGCGGGGGGTTCTCACTGATTGCTCCGTGATTTCAGGCGCGGGGGTGGTGGGTGTGGACTGCTGGTGATCTACACGGGTACGCGAGTGGAGGGGCATCGAATCGGACGGAGCAGATGGCACCAGATAAGATTGAACGCACTGGATGTAATGTTGCCAGTACCACCACTGTCATTGTGTGCTTTAAAGTAGCAAAAGTAGGTGAAATGGCCGACGTGGGTCACTGCTGGCTGCCGATCGGACGAAATCGACGGTCGAGAAAATGCGAGGACGTGGACGTCGCGAGAGGACCGGAATTGGGCCATCTACGGGGAAATAAGAACTTTGGAAATTAGATAGAGATTAAGCCGGACACGTAGGGCGCGGGTTGCGTGGAGTGGACAGTAATAATAAATCCAGGCCACTAGCTTTCCCCTGTGAGGTGGGTGAGATGAAGGGCACCTGGCCGCAACTGGGAAGTCGCTTGAGGGTCCACTGCTCAGCCTCCGTAGACCGTAGAGAAGGGGAAAAAATCCCACCCATCCGCATCCGATCCGAATCCGGGCCGCATTATCCATTCCCCACCCCACCACTCGTCTCCTCCTCCCCTCCCACCCACCGCCGCCCCCCGAAACCCTAGCTTCTTCACCTCACCGCCGCCGGCGCCATGTCCGACGCCGACTCCGAGCTCGTCGACCTCACCTCCCAGCAGACGATCGTCACCGACCCGCTCCTCGGCGTGGCCCTCCCGCCGCCAGGATTCGCGTGGAGGGCTCTGACCTTCCCGTTCTACGCCGTCGCCGGCGGCATGGAACTGGTTCTGGGCACCTTCGTCCTTGGCGCCCGCGCGATTCACGGCACGCTGTACCTGCTTGGACTCGGGCAGGGCCGCCGCGACCACCCCCTCCTCAACGCCCTACCCCACGCCCTACCCCACGACGTGCTGCTTGACATCGCCGGGCGTCTTGCCCCCCCACGCCGCAATCTCCAGGCGATGAGGTCCACCTGCGCCGCATGGAGGGCAGGGGTGCCTAGCACCAACGGACCCCTGCTTGTCATGTCCCACCTGGGGGAGGCGCCAGTAGGACAGGAGTTCCTGGCGCTCTCGCTGCAGCTGATTCCTCCTCCGGACGCGGGCGCGGGCGCAGATGTGCCTGCGGCAGTTCGTGTCCCATGTTTCTGCAGGCCTCCTCCCACCACTGCACTCTGGGGTGCTGTTGATGGTTTCCTTGCGTTGCAGAGGAATGGTGCCCAACAGCTGTGTCTGTTCTGTCTGAATTGCGGGGAAACCATTGCTCTCACTGATCTGCCGGATGGTGCAACGGCTGGTACAATTCCAGATGCTACCTCATGCGGTGGCATAATCAACTTGTTGAATGGGCCCATCATGCCGCTTGCCGTGAGAGAAGGAGATGGAAACCACGGTCCACTTCATCGATTCGGGCTATGGTTTGCCTTTCTCAACGTTGTGGACCTCCCGAGCAACTTCCTTGAGGCTGCGCCGAGAGGGATAAGCCGAGAAGCCGCCAAAGATAACGGCTATGTGGTTCACGGGCTCAGGATAGTCATCCTCGTCGTCTCGATCACCACCATCGCCTTGGCGCTTGTCCTTGCCGGCATCACCTTTTTCGGGCAGGGTGGGCATTGGGCCCTTGCCGTTGTAGAAATCCTCGAGCTTTGCAACCCAGGTCCTGCAATGGCGGATATCGTGCCCGTAATGTTGGTGGAACTGGCAGTATCGGTCACTTGGACCTTTCTTGCCTTGATTGCCTCGCTGAGCAGGCTTCTTGCCCTTATAGTTATTGTTGGGCTTCTTCTGCCCGTCCTTGGGAGGAGGTGCGCGATCTATACCGGCGACGGTGTTGTACGCATCACCCTTGTTCTTCTTCTTCCGGGACTTCTTGTCACCAGGATTGTTGTGCTCTTCTTCTTCTCATCCACACCAGGCTGGGCGGGCAGCTCGCCCTTGTCGAACGCCTTCTTGTACTGAACGGGCTCATTGATCTCGAGATCCTGGGCGAGCCGCTTGTCGCGGACTCCATTTTTGAAGGCGCGAACAACAGATTCGTCCGAGATGTTCGGGATCATGTTGCGGATCTTAATGAAACGCTTCACGATGTTGCGGAGGGTCTCCCCGTTCATCTGGATCATCTGGTGCAGATCATCATCTTTTCCCAGACGCACATAACAACTATGGAAATTAGCGATCAGAGCGTCACAAAGCTGGTCCCACGAGCAGATGGAACCTTCTTGCTGATTGAACAGCCTTGTCCGAGCAGCACCCTTAAGAACAGTCGGGAGGTAATTAGCCATGACAAGCTCATCACCCCAGCTGGCATGATGGCAGTAGCGTAGATGGAAAGGAACTCCTCTGGGTTTTGAGTCCCATTGTACCTCTTCATGTGACCGGGCTTGAACTTGGAGGGCCACCTGACAGCACGAAACTCGTCAGAGAAAGCCTTACAGCCCAAGGCATACGACCGGCCACCTTCTCCTGTAGAACCTAGTCTTGTAAAGATGTTGGTCCTGTTGCACGGAGCAATTCTTGTTGAACGAGATGACTCTGCCTGGAGGAATTCTCTCCGGGACAGCCCTCCGCGTTCATTCCTCGTGGTGGCCACGATGCACTCCTCACGAGGGGATCGTCCGTGATCGTCGCGCGCACGCTTGCCCCTGTGATCGCGATGACTACGGGGACTTGGCGAGTCACGGCGACCACGGGTAGTTTGTTCATGGACGGTGATCCTTTGTCGGAGACGATGGTCACGCGATCGATCGGAACGCTCACTGTTCGAATCCACCCGGACAGGCTGACTGCGCTGCCCGGATGAGGTGTTAACTTCACCTATGGACTTAAGGCCTTCGGCCAGTCGCTTAAGGTGAGAAGCAACAGCATCGCCCATGCGGGCGAGATTGGCCTGGTTGGTGGATCTGAGCACCGTTGCTATGGCCTGGAGTCATTCCCGACTCTGATCTAGGGGTCCTAGGATCTCTGAAGTATCCGCGTCTTGCCCGACCGGAGTCTGATTGCGCGGGGATTCATCCCGAGCAGGTGGAACTTCTGCCGGGGGATCTGGTGTAGGTACGCGAGGCGGGTTGCGTCGCTGACGCTTGCGCTGATCGCGAATCTGTGCCAGAGTTTGGTTGATCGAAGCATCCAGACTACGGCGAACAACTTCCTTCTCGCGTGCAGTAGGTGCAGATCCATCTTGTTGCCGAGCAGAATTAACATGCTCGATCCCTTCGGCTGCTGCAACCCGCGCAGGATTCTCTGAAGTTCCTGCGCCGGCCATTTTGATGCTGCGACGGCCGTGCGAGGGGACACTGGACGGTGTCATCACTCTGTCGCCACAGAAAGAATCCATCGACATGGCCCTGGAATCCGAAAGATCTAAACCGGCGTATAGATCATCGGTTCTGTAATCATCGTCAATGACGGGAGCTTGATCTAAGACCATCTCCGGAGCGTAGCCGGAGACTTCTGTCCCAGATATGGAAAGCGACCGAGATCGAACGGATTGATCCGATCTGGCAGGAGATGAGACATCCTGCTCTTCTGAGTCATACCCTTCAGGAAGAATTTCCTGGTCACTGAGCGAGTTCGACATGCTCGAACAGACTTGACCTGCAGATCCCCACGAACGGCGCCAACTGTCGACGGTTGAGATATCGATCTCAAGTCAACTAAGGTTCTTGAAAAGGGGAGATAGAAGACCTGCCGAGCAAGGTAAAACAGCGATCAACGAGCAACAGGGAGACACAGGGTTTTTATCCTGGTTCAGGCCTCTTAGGGGAGATAATAGCCCTACGTCCAGCCTATCTTTATATCAAAGAGGATTACCTGGTGGAAACACGACGAGACGAACAGGTCTCGGCGGGATTATGTGTGTACAGGAAGTAATATGCGATCTTGGCTTCAAGTCATCTTGGATTGACCGTAAAATCATGCCCTCTACACTCCGTAGGGGCCTTGTATATATAGTGTTGAGCAAACCGACCTACCAAGGGATAATCGGGCCGAGCATGCCAAATACATCCCGAGGTAGATAAGGAAAATCCAAATCTTGGGGATCACGACATTTGTTCCAATCCGGGAAACCAACGTCCGGGTCTTCACGTAGCCGTGCAGAACTCCTATTCGAGTCGGACTCAAACACGAATCGTAGGCCACTACGCACCGTGTTAGCCAGGAGGCTGTTCGGCAGGATGCACATGAGCCTGATAGAACCTTCTAGGGAGTTGGGCCCTAGTAGGCTGTTCGATCGGGCCGTCAGGGAGTGGGCCATGGCAATGGGCCGTGATTTTATCCCCGACATCTCCCTCTTATATTTTATTACCTACCTACTGCTACAGTGATTTGAGTGCCAGATAGGGAAGAAATAGAGGTAGCATTGGGCATGCCCTTAGATCGTCGCAGAAGGATTCATTTCTCCCTAGAGTCTCTTTTCCTCATAACCTCCCCTCATGGCGTGATACGGGGACACCAATCGGATTCAGATCATCAATGTAATCGACACAGAACTCGATCACCTCCTCTGTAACAACACCCTAGGTAATGCAGCCTTCTGGACGAGACCGGTTACGAACATACTTCGTTAGTACGACCATGTACCTCTTGAAGGGGTACATATTGTGCAGAAACACGGGTCCGAGAATTTCTATGTCCTTGACAATGTGGACCAGGAGATGGACCATGATATCAAAGAAGGATGGTGGAAAGATCATCTCAAGGCTGACCAGGCTATCTACCACGTCATTCTGCAGATTAGATAGCTTATTCTGTTCGATGACCTTCTGCATCATCGCGTTGAAGAACAAACACAACTTTATGATTGTCCCTTGTACCCTGTCCGGTAGAATACCTCTCACCGCCACTAGGAGCAATTGTGTCATCAACACATGGCAATCATGTGATTTTAGGTGTACGATTTTATTCTCTTTCATGTTTATGAGTTTCATTATGTTCGAGCAGTACCCAGAGGGGACCTTCACACTTTTCAATAACTTAATAATGCTCGTTTTCTCTTCCTTACTCAGAGTGCAGCTCACGGGGTGGAGGTACTGCTGTCCTTTCTCTATTTTTTTCGAATGTAAGTGGTTCCTGACTCCTAGTAGCTCTAGGTCCTTTTCGTTCTTGAAGTGTATCTTTCGATTTGCCGTACATATCTACATTGCCTAGCAGGTTCAAGCAGACATTCTTCGTGAAATGCATGAAATACAGTGAGTGTTGGACATCTAACTCTATCCAGTAATGTAAGTCCCAGAATATTGACTTCTTCTTCCAAATGGGCTTCTCATGAGCTTGATCAGCCGGGACATGGACAGACTTGCTACTAGGACCCTTTCCAAATATTACCTTCAGATCCTTTACCAAAGAAAATACAAGTCTCCCACTCCGATGTTGTGGCTTCTTACGTGTCTCGTCTATCCCATCAAAATTTTCACCGTTCTTCCATAACTTGTGCTTCGGAGTGAGGAATCTACGGTGGTCCATGTACACAACCTTCCGAGAGTTTTTTAGGTGCCTGCTGTCCCTATCCTCTTGGCACTGGATGCAGGATTTATATTCTTTGATTGATAGGCCCGACAGGTTATCAGGGGCAGGCCAATCGTTGATGGTCACGAACAGCAATGCATGTAAGGTGAAGTTCTCTCTCTTGTACTCGTCTCATACACGTACACCATCATTCCACGGCGTTAGCAGGTCTTCAACCAACGGTTTGAGGTACACGTCGATATTCGTTTCCAGGTTGCTTTGGGTCCTCAATAAGCAACGGCATCATGATATACTTCCGCTTCATACAGAGCCAAGGAGTAAGGTTGTACATACATAGAGTCATGGGCCAAGTGCTGTGACTGCTGCTCATCTCGCCGAACGGGTTCATCCCATCCGTACTCAACCCAAACATTATGTTCCTCGCATCCCCAGCAAAGTCCGGATATTTTCTATCAATTTTTCTCCACTAGGAGCCATCAGGGGGGTGCCTTAGCCTTCCATCGTACTTACGATCTTCTTTGTGCCAGCACAACATCATGGCATGCGCTTTGTTCGCAAACAAATGCTTCAGCCTGGGTATTATAGAGAAATACCACACCACCTTAGCAGGGGGAGGGGGTCCTTTCTTCCTACGCTTCCCTTCTACCTCACCTGGGTCATCACGCATAGTCTTATACCACGAAATTTTGCACACTGGACGACAGGCGTAGAAATCCTCGTACTCATTCCGATAAAGGATACAATCATTACGGCATGCATATATATTCTGTACCTCCATCCAACCCCAGGGGTCAAACGACTTGCTTTATTGTATGTGCTTTTAGGCTACGTGTTACCCTCTGAATGCAACTTATTCATGAGACATAACAACTCATCGAATCCCTTATCAGACAATCCATTGGTAGCCTTCCATTGCATCAGTTCAAGTACAGTACCCGACTTTTTGTGTTGGCAGGCTGGGTACAATAGCATGCCGTGGTCCTCCCACATGCGCTGAAACTTTTCGTACTGCCTATCATTTTCGTATTCTATTTCTCCATCAAGCAACATCTGTTCTAGATCATCATCGTTGTTGTACTTCAATGTATCTTCGAAAGAATCGTGTTAGCCACCGTCCGGGATATTGTCCTCTTCTTCTTCTCCTGCACGGTCTTCCCTTACAATCTCTTCTTCACCGTGCATGGTCCAACAGGTTTAGTTTGGCATGAACGCTCTTTTTATCAGATGGAAGTGAGTGTGTTTAGATCCTTCCCGCTCCTTCTCATTCTTGCAGTCTATGCACGGACAACATATGTATCCTGACATGGTGAACACAGTGGCTGCACCAATGAAAGCATCCAAACCCTCCAAAAACTCTGGGGAGCGTCGATCAATCATGTAGATCCATCGTCGATCCATCTACATCATGTCAAACAAAGATAATGAATTGTTGATCATTTCCCAAATAACGAACGAGACATCGATCTACATTCATTATCTTCGTGGATCATACATGGGGGAAACAAATTTTATCCATGTCTTAAGAACATTGAAGCTTTGAGTAGACTACAAATTAAAATCAAAAGAATGAGATAGACCTAGATCTACATTCATAGTTTTCATGGATCGTACATGCATGAAAAAAACTTTATCCATATTTCAAGCAAGAATATTGAAGCTCTATTCATAATCAAAAGAATGGGCTAGACTTAGATCTACATTCATAATCTTTATGGACCATACATGGGAAAAAAAACTTTATCCATGTTTCAAGCAAGATTGAAATTCCATATAACACTAAAAGTAGTGAGGAATGAAGTTACTAACCTTGCTTAACTTGGGCTTTGAGTAATTGGTTTACAAATTAAAAATTAAAATAATGAGCTAGACCTAGATCTACATTCAAAATCTTCATGGACCATACATAGGGAAAAAAAATAAACTTTACCCATGTTTCAAGCGAGATAGAAGCTCCATATAACATTAAAAGTAGTGAGGAATGAAGTTACTAACCTTATTTAACTTGGGCTTTGATAAATTGGACCATAAATTAAAAATTTGGGCAGCACCTCCCCCTCTCTTCAAGCTCTCAGACGCCTTACTGTGCTACAACTGTACTGTCGGGCAGATTGGGAAAGGAGCAGTTCATATGCTGCAGGCCAGTACCAGTTCAAACCACAAACCCGAACTAAATCCCCCAGCAGCTGGCCTGTACCTGCCTACCAAGTATCGGCCAGTAAGTACCAGTTCGAGCCACGAACTAGGAATGATATGGCTCCACGGCCCAGTAGCCGTTTAACCGGGACTGCAGGAACTGCCAGTCCCGGTTCGAGCCTAATTGGTACCAGTCCCGGTTCGAGCCTAATTGGTACTAATGGACCGGTAAGGAAGGTCGTTTCTCTAGTAGTGAGGGGTTGAATTAGCATAGCTTGTCCCTTCTCCTCCAGTCTGGTCCATTGCCACCTGACTACAACGTGGCACACAATGACTAGTTATAACAAACTGAGTGCACACATTGAAGTCATTGTATAAATGTAGCATCCGCATTTTTAAAAATTAAAAATCATACATAGCATCTCATTCAAAATTATTTTTTGCATTAAAAAATCTCTTTAATTAAAAAAATGAGTATGTTGCTTTAAAAATTAAAAATATTATTTCTAGTTAAGTAGAAAATGGCTAGTAACTTATTAAAAATTATTTATTGGTTGGAATATTTTGTAAAATACAAACTGTATTTCTTATTAAATAAAATTAATTGTTTGTTATTTTTGGGTAAAGGAACAATCCAAATAATATTTTTATATATTGTTTTAGAGCCCTTTTGACCCTATTTCCTAATGATTTCTTTAGAGAACCTCTCAAATCTTTGTGGGGCCCACTTGGCATGCACTCTCCCACCCCTCTTTATCTCTCCTACCACCCCATGCGTAGCCCCCTCCAAATTCCTTCCCATTTGTTTCCGCATGGCATTGAAAGGGAACTCAAAATTCAAATTAAACTCAATTGATGGCCATAATCTTAGTGCTAACCATTTCTAGTGTTAGTGGCATGCTAATGGTACACTAACCAGACCCTATTTGCGGAAGTTTCCATTTCTAACACCTATAAAACCCCGGCCGACCCTCTTTCTTCTCCCTTTGGTCTCCTTTGCAATTCGACTTGGGTAAGCGTCCTGCGACCGAAACCTTCTTACACCTTCTTCGTTTCGACCCTTCGAAGTTTTCCCGTCAACCAATTTGAAGGTTGGGTCGCCGGAGCGCCAGCGATTTGGTGTCGAAGTTGCTGCTGTCCGAAGTTCCACGGGGTAATCTCTCACGCATTCTCTTCAGTAGCATCCCTAGAATGACTAGAAAATTTTGCCTCTGTCAATTGCGTTGATGTCCCTCGCGCCAGAGCTCGTGTCGCATGTGTATGTTAAAAGTAAAAATGGCTATGTAACTAGTGTAGCTATACCCAAATAAATATCTAGTTCGTACTAAAACCTTCCTTGCTACCATAGGACTATTACAAGGGCGCGACTTGGGGTCGGACGTCCGACCAAGAAAATCTGGATCGGACGCCGGCCCAGCTCACCCGCGCAGCACAAAAACGCGCGCGCTCTCTCTCCCTCCAACCTGCATGCATGCATGGCGCAGCACAAAAACGCGGGGCGCTCTCTCTCCCTCCAACCTGCATGCATGCATGATGACGTCAGCAAAGACTCCTTCTTTTCGTTTTTCTTTAAACAACGATTACGTTTGACTGGTAGCTCCAATCGACAAACCGTTTTCACCAACGTGTTCCTGACATTTTTACGAACAAAACAAGATCCATGTTGCTATATAAAAATTTCTTGGAACAATTTGCATATACTATGGAACAATTATTTTGGCCTGTTGAAACAATACGTCTAATCTGATGGAACGTTTTGGTATTTGGTCTGCTGGAACAAATGTACTAAAGCCATTTGGAACAAAAATACGTCTAGTCTGATGGAACAAACTAGTATACCTTAAAATTTTCTGTTCATATCAAAAAAAATTTCTGAAATCAATTGACTATTGGAACATATGTATGGAACAATATGTTGACATGTTGGAACAAAAAATTTTGACTACTGAAACAGAAATGTTAGCTTACTGGAACAAATATGCTGACATGTTGGACCAAGAAAAGTAGGCTATTGAAACAGAAATGTTGGATTGTCGGAACAATTAAAATATCCTATTGGAACAGTACGTCTAATCTGATGGAACATTTGGGGACAACATGTTATATGTGTGGAACAAAAAAACGCACCGCTGGAACAAAAAAAAATTTGACTGAGTGCTCCAATCCACGAACCATTTGCGCCAACGTGTTCCTCGTATTTTTACGAACAAAACAAGACACATGTTGCTATATAAATTTTATTGGAACAATTTAGCTATACTAATGGAACAATTAATTTAATCTATTGGAACAATACGTCTAGTCTGGCGGAACAACTTGATATTTGGTCTACTGGAACAATAGGCTAAATCCAATTGGAACAATGTAATTGGTCTGATGGAACAACTAGCATACCTATTGGAACAATGTATTTGGCCTGCTGGAACAATAATAGAAATGCCTACTGGAACAACAAGGTTTGCCTACTGGAACAATAATTTTTGCTTGATGGAACAACAACGTTTGCCTACTGGAACAATAAAAGTTGCCTACTGAAACGATAAGGTTTGCCCTACTGGAACAGTTGAACTTTACCTACTGGAACAATAACTATTGTCTTCTGGAACAATAACTTTTGCCTTCTGAAACAATAACTTTTGCCTTATGGAACAAATAAGGTTTTGCCTACTGGAACAATAAAGTTTGCCTACTAGAACAATAAAGTTTGTCTACTGAAACAATAAGGTTTGCTCTACTGGAACAGTTGAACTTTGCCTACTGGAACAACAACTTTTGCCTTCTGGAACAATAACTTTTGCGTTTTGGAACAAATAAGGTTTTGTCTACTGGAACAATAAAGTTTGCCTACTGGAACAATAAAGTTTGCCTACTAGAACAATAAAGTTTGTCTACTGAAACAATAAGATTTGCTCTACTGGAACAGTTGAACTTTGCCTACTGGAACAACAACTTTTGCCTTCTGGAACAATAACTTTTGCGTTTTGGAACAAATAAGGTTTTGTCTACTGGAACAATAAAGTTTGCCTACTGGAACAATAAAGTTTGCCTACTAGAACAATAAGGTTTGCTCTACTGGAACAGTTGAACTTTGCCTACTGGAACAATAACTTTTATCTTATGGAACAATAAATCTGTCTTCTGAAACAATAAAGTTTGCCTTCTGGAACAAATAAAGGTTTTGACTACCGGAACAATAAAGTTTGCCGACTGGAACAATAAAAGTTGCCTACTGGAACGATAAGGTTTGCCCTACTAATTTTACTAGACCCATGTTTCAGCGGACCAAATACATTGTTCCGGATAGGCCGAAGCATTTTGTTTTAAATGTTGATTCAGTATGGACGGTCGGATTTCATTTCGTCAGAAGATCGGACGGCCGACGTTTCTCAACCGACGTGGCCTATCCGGGAGGCAGCGTGTTACGGGCTTTGTAGTATAACATTGATTGGAACAATGTATTTTGTCTGCGGGAACAATGAGTCTAGCTTGCTGGAACAATATATCTTATATGCTGGAACAGCCGGTTTTATCCTATTGGAACAAATATGTCTAGCCTTATGGAACAACTTGTGTATCTATTGAGACAATACATTTGGTCTGCTGAAACAATATGCTAACCCAATCGGAACAAAAATATGTCTATTATGATGGAACAATTCGTATATCTATTGGAACAATGTATTTGGTCTTCTAGAACAATAGACTAAAACCAATTGGAACAAAAATGTGTCTAGTTTGTTGGAACAACCTGTATATCTATTGGAACAATATATTTTGTCTTCTGGAACAAGCACGTGCATGCATGCACAATCATGTTATTAGTGGCCGATTGATTAAGTTTGTGATTAGCCAACCAGGTTACTAGTGCGTGATGCATGTCTCATGGTTTGATATCTAGCTTAGCTAGTTGGGCATGTTATTAGTGGCAAGTTTATTAAGCTTATGATTTGTGATTATTTGGCCAGATGATTAGTACTTGTGATGTGACATGATTTGCTAAATTAACCAAATCACTATGTGATGCATTGCGTACCGTGACTTGCTAGCTTACCTAGTCTGCACGTGAGAGCATGTGAGCGCAACTGTGCTCATTGCATGCAACATTGGGCCTTAGAGCATGTGGACCGACGAAGTGCGCTGGGTGCCTCCCGTACGCGCGCGCTGCTGGGCCGGGCATCCGACGGATCGGACGCCCGGCCAGAAGCATTTTCCCTATTACAAAGTCATATAATAATACCCTCCATTAAAATTTAGGTTTTGCTCTCATTAAAATTGCTTAGAATTGCAATGCCTCACTCTACACCTAATTAAAAATGCCATGTCGATGAATTACACGTGTTTTGATAAGACAGCTAGGCTGTCCCATTTTAAATTGGGTGTAGATGATAGTGGGAAACTATTAGGGTGAAAAGGGTGATTTGCAAAACCTAATTGGGGTGGCTGGTTGCAAGGTGGGTGTAGCAGCACGAGAGTTGGGCCTAGTGCGAGACCCACCCTGATCCCTAAGGACTGATTCCTTGAAGTAATCGAGCTAAGTACAATAGCACGACCACGGGTGCTTGTATGGACAAGCCCTGGTTGAGTACCCTTTGGACCCTTAGGTCGGACACTCAAATGGAGGAGTAGGAGCGAGGTCATCGACTTCCTATTGGCGCACAAGGGGACTTGGGTCGGCTGGGGATACTAGTTTAGCAGGGCAAACCGTAGCAGGAGTGCCTGATCTAGGAGAAGATTAGAGAAAGGCCCTATTGGGAGGACCTTGTTTTCGGATGAATCCCGTCTCATGGGTAAAGTGTGCAACCTCTGCAAAGTGTAAAATTGTCATGACAGCCATATCTACGGTCAAGGGTGGACGATGGGGAGCTGCCTCATTGGTACTATTTTGTTTTGGTTCCAAAATGACGTTTAAAGAAAAATCGCGACAATAGTCGTGCATTTTGGTTTTTCTCCTCACAGCAGGGAACTGTGAGCGATGAGGGTTTCGGATCATGGCAGGGAGCTATGATTTAGCCACTTGAGAAATACCGGCAGCCGCCAGACAAAAGAAAAGAAAAGAATTATAAAAGGTTTGTTTTACTCAAGTGTTTCTCCATGCTGCAAAACTTAGGAGAAATCCTTTTAAAAGCTGGCTTTATGCAAAATAACCCCTCCCATTCCTTTGGAGCCTTAGTTATATTTAGTCAGCCTCTCTTGTTGAGTATTCGTGTACTCACCCTTGCCTTTCATGCGGGGCTGCTCATTCCAACGAGCAGGTTGCCATTAGTCCGAGGAGTATCTTGAGGAGGAGATGTATGAAGACGAAGGATTTGTTGCCGGGATCCAGGACGAGGAGATTTAGTTATCTAAGCGTTGGTCTCTACAGTATGCCTGTGGAGTTTGGGTTTCCGCTTGTGATCTTATTTGTGTTTCATTGAATAATTGTAATCAAAGACTTTTGTTGCATGTTTTGTAAAGGCCGTGGTGCCTAAGACATATTGTAATAACGCCATGTTGGCGAATAGTTGGATGTAATGGTTTTATACGCTTGTGGTTGTGATCCATAGTTGTATATCTGTGTGTTCAAACTTCTTGATCTAGGGACTTGAATAGGTAAAGCACAGCAAAAAACTTCACTCGATTTTCAGAACCCTATAATAAAGAAGGTGTTACTCTCTTGTCACAGGTCTAGGAATTGTCTGGCTAGACCCTTCTAAACCAGCCCTTCTCATTGAAACCTTCCTTGCAACCTTTCTTGGAGTTCTTCGTGTGCTAGTACAATCTTTTTTGGCCCGCCCCCTTTTTAGCTTTGCTTTTCCTGCAATTGTAAACACCAATTAGCAATAATTAAAAAATAGAGTTAAAATTATCAACAGATGATAACAAGTACCTCTCCCATTTAAGAAATAAATAGCACTTGACTGCTTATGGCTTAATTCACCACATCCCTTACACTTCACCTGCCATTTTCCCTTGCCCTTCACATTCACCTTTCCATTCTCCAGGAAACCTACAAACCTTTTTTTCTTTGTCTCCCTACTGATCTCCTTGTCATAGGTGTTAGCAATCAAAACAAAAGTCAACAGTTGGCTAGTTGCACTTGTTAGTCAAGGGTTGAATGATTCCTGCATGTCAGCCTGTATGATTTTATTGAGAAAAAAGTGTGCACATAGTCCTCCGTCTTGATGTTTCTAATGGTACATATAACTACCACAGCATGAGGACAGGGTTTCCCTGAGATCTGCCACTCCTTGCATGTGCACTCATGTTTGTCAAGAGAGACAACATGCATCATTACCTTAAGATCCTCACTAAACCTCACTAACTCCAGCTATATTCTTACCAGCAGCTTTCACCTTCAATCTACCCAAATTTCTTGTCATTTCATTAAGCTAATGAACAACACCAGGTAGCATTGACTCCTTGAAGTTTTTCTCCTAACCTCCTCATCTTCTATGCAAAGTTTTCTTTCTAATTGCATCAGCTTGCTCAGCAACAGGTAGGTCCTTCAACTCCTCCACCTAGTTGTTTCATGATTTTGCTAGATTATTTGTAATGTAGTCATACTTGGTCTCCTCTTAAAACTTGCTTCTCATCCATAGCATGTTGTGATATCTACGTAACCATGGGCCAACATTATGGCAATCTTCACATATCTTGCCCATGTAATGTTCAAACCTATTAGCCCTAAAAGTCATGGCAACAGGATACATATTTTCATATACCAAGACTCAAAATTTCTCAATGTAGTTATCCATGAGGTGCCTGAAGCACTCCCGATGCTCTACCCAAGGATAAACTACCTTGACTATAGTTTCTAAACCTTACACGCATCAGATCTTATTGCCAAAAAAGGTTGTCTTACCATGGCTTTCTTCAACTGCTACAAGAACCAAGTCCAATTATTAGTGGTCTCTACAACAAAACGCCAAATTCTAGTGGATACATCTAGTTATGGCTATCTAAAACTTTGGATGAAGTAAGATGGCCATTCCATTTGCCATTAGGGGAAGTGGAGCCTATGCTAATATATGGCCTACAATCATTGTACAAAATTTTTCGACAACACAAGAAACAACAAAAATGTACTACTGCAACTTTTTTAGTGTACACATGTAACACCAAAATTATTTTAGTATGTTAAAACCAAATGTTGTAGAAGAACAACTGAGATGTTGTAGTACTAACATATGACAATGTTTCAGGGCAAAATTTGAGGATCATCTTTTTCTCCAAAAACGGCCATTTTATTGTCTAAATTTGGACACCTTTTTCTTCCAAAACGGTGAGGTCTGGATGCTGAGACATTGTGCTTTGCCTTCAAAGCTCAAATGGGGGAAGAATGAGAGAGAAGAAGAAGAAGAAGAATGTGGAGACCCAAAATCGGAGTCAAGTCCTTGATGTGCTTTATCTATATAAGTACTTGGATCAAGTAGCTTGAGTATAATATTGCAGATTTGGATCACAAGCATAACGTGTATTAAAAAGATTACAACAAAGTACTTGCCAACACGACATATATGTAGGCTGTGTTTCTTTCGGCGGAAAGATTATAATCTGAAAAAGTTAGAATACTTGATAGAAAATTTGAAAGGCCAAAAAAATATGGAAAAAATATTTTTTGAGATCTCTGAGACAAATTGTACAAAGTTTTGAAAAAATAACAACAAAACATCTCAAAATATAACCAGTACAAAAATGACAAATTTTATGCTGCAGCTTATAATCTGATCACTACGGGAATCTCCCTCAATACCGAGGGCTCAAAACCCTCGCGAGAAAGGCAGAAGCCCTCGCGATTTACTATTCACGAGGGCCGGCCCTCGTGAATAGGTGCTCGCGTCTGCTCCCCCGCAAATAACAACAGAACACGAGGGCATGGCCTCCGCGAATAGTTAATCACGAGGGTTTTATTGCGCCCTCGCGATTAACTGGCCTGCGGCTTTATTGCGAGGGTCTCCCAGCCCTGGCGAAAAGTGTGTGGGGCCCACGGTCCCTGGCGCGAGCAGGAGCTAGCCCACAGCTATTCGCGAGGGCCACGCAGCCCTCGCGAATAGCCTCCCAGCCCACAGCTAATCACGAGGGCCATGTGGCCCTCGCGAATAGCCTTCTAATCATGAGGGCTCTTTGGCCCTAACGAATAGCTGTGTCCTGTGGTTTATTATGAGGGCTATCTGGCCCTAGCGAATAGCTCTGTCCTGCGGTTTTTTACGAGGGCCCTTTAGCCCTCGCGAATAAGCATATTCAGAAAAAAAAAGCTTTCAAATATGAATTTGAAACAAATTTCAACAGCAGCAAACACAGCATATATATATATATCAGTCAACATCCACATCTCGACACATCGACATCCACACATCGACATACACATCGACATCCACACATCCACATCCTCGACACATCGACAAAGCACAAACATATATCCGCATGCACAATATTTCTAGCTACCATTATACATAGCATATACATATAAGAGCACCATACGCATAGTCTCCATCCATCATGAATTGCTGTCCGGATTAGGGAAGATGGAAGGAGTACCGTCCGGTGCAGGGAAAACCGAAGGAGCACTCTCTGGTGCAGGGAAGAGCGAAGGACTGCTTAGTAGGCTTAGAAATCCGTCAGCCCCAGCATCCGCCCACTCGTGCCGAGCATCATGATCGACTCCCTGGATCTGACTTGATGGAGCGGAGCCCTGAAAGCATTAAGAATTTAAGTTTTATTTCAATTGACACTTTAGGTTAGACTCTGATGAAGTGACGACACTTACCGCATCTTGGGCCTGAACAAAGGGCGCGGTCCCCCGTTAGGCGAGTAACTAGAGCCACCACCTTGATCAACATGTCTGCTCGACCCACCCTGCACATTGGTGATCAATATAGTGTTAATGCAAATAAATGAGGATCTGATATAACTGATGAAAGGGGTTAAATGGGAATACCTGCACGAAATTGCCCCCTGAATGGAGCCTCATGAACTCAGCCCACCTTTGTTGTTGTTCTCTTTCCCACCTCTCCTGAGCCGCTCTTTGATTCATCTCCATGGTTAACCTGCTCGGCAGGTCTTCTATCTCCCTTTCTCAAGAACCTTAGTTGACTTAGGACCGATATCCCAACCGTCGACAGTTGGCGCCGTCCGTGGGGACAGTAGATCAAGTCTGTTCGAGCATGTCAAACTCAATCAGCGATTAGAAAACTTTTCCTGAGGGCTATGACTCAGAAGGGCAGGATGTCACATCCCCTGTCGGATCTGATCGATCCGTTCGATCTCGATCACCTTCCATTTCTGGGATAGAACTCTCCGGTTACGTTCCGGAGATGGTCTCGGACCACACTCCCGTAGTTGACGATGACTACGGAACCGACGATCTTTACGCTGTTTAGATCTCTCGGATTCTAAGACCATGTGCGCTTCTTCAAAAGCAATATGATCATGCGCTTTGGGATTCCCCACAAGCTGATCACCGATAACGGTCCCCAGTTTAGAAGCGAGCTATTCCAGAAAAACTGCGAACAGCTGGGCACCAAGGTCTGCTTCGCCTTCGTGGCACATCCACAGAGCAATGGAGCAGTCGAGCGAACTAACGGACATAGTCTAGGGTATCAAACGGCGGGTGTTCGCTGCACTCAGCGAGCACAACAAAGCCTGGGTCGACGAAGTTCTTTTCGTCCTCTGGGCCATGCGCACCACAGCCAGCCGGGTAACCAGGAAAACTCATTTCCAACTAGTCTACGGTGCAGAAGCTATTTTGTCCGCCGAAGTAGTACTCGGCTCGCTTTGCACGAGCTCAGTCAACTTGGTTGACGCAGAGCAAGAGCGCCTGCTCGAACTCGATCTCCTCGAAGGCACACGCGACCGGGCACAAGTCAGAATGCGCGCTACCAGCAAGATTTTCGCCGGCACGCTGCTAAATCAGTCCAATTAAGGGCTTTGAAGGTGAGCAACCTCGTTCTGCGCAGCGTTCAGAACCTGTTCAATGCTAACAAGTTAACTCTCCGATGGGAGGGCCCGTTCACGGTCGTTTCTACTGCTCGCCCGGGGGCTGTTCGCCTGGCCATGGAGGACGGGAGAGAGCTGACCAGCACTTGGAATATCGACCAGCTTCGTAAGTTCTTTGTGTAGGTCTTTCGGTTGTTTTCCTACCTTTGCGCTTTTTGTCAAACTTCGCGTCTTTGTTCGTCCAAGTCTCTCGGCTGCCATGTAAAGTTTAATCCAATTAATAGTGAATGTTCGCGGCCTCCTGCGCCCCTTTTCACACCTCGTCTCTGGTAACACTTGATGGCCGCCCGGTCTTGCGAACACTTGGCTCCGTGATCTTCAGGTTTCCCTGTCCATATCTAGTTTCAGCAAGTTCCTGAGCTCAGGGTTGCGTAACAAGGCTTTTTCGCCTCGCGGCTAAGTCTGCTCTCGTAAGCCCCCGCGGCAGAGGTACTTACCGCGCTCGGCACAACCACTCGGCAAAGCCTGCTCTTGTAAGCCCCTGCGGCAGAGGCACTTTCCTTGTTCGGTTACCCTATGAATCGCCTAACTTACGTCGACGAGCAGTTCATGCAATGAGTTGATCAAGATACGAGTATCGCTCTATCTCTCTACGTACGTGCTTGAATTCGCAAACTTAGGTCTTTAAGCATCGTTCGTACCGGGGGCTAGGGTGTCGCTCTTTTGCTTGTGCGTCTGCTCGAGTTCGCAAACTTAGGTTCTCGAACAGACGCACAACGGGGCTGGGAGTTAGACTGGCGCCCTACCGTATTTTCGAAAACTCTCTAGCGCTGTTTTACCTTGCTCTTAGTTTCCTGTTCGTCCTTATCTTTTTGCTGCTCTTTTTTGCAGAAAAAAGGTAATTCTTTATTTACACTAACAAAAGTTTACAGGAGTACAAGGCCCTTTCGGGTACTGCCCTACTGCTACTACTTAAAAGCAAGCTGGTCCTTCAGCTCCTCAATTTCTAAGTTGAGACGCAGGGCTTCCCCTTGGGATCTGATCCCCTCCTTCGCTTCAGCTCGGAGGCGTTCGGCTTTCTCCTTGCTGATCGCTTTGTGCTTGGTCTGCTCCTTGGCCTCTGCATAAAGGGCTTCGACTTCTTCGGTCTTGGTCCGCAGCTGCTCGGTCAGATTCTCGTTCTGATTCAAGCGCTGCTCGGCGGTCTTGAGCTGCTCGACCAGCTCCTTGACCCTTCCTTCCGCGACGCTCGCCCTCGCGGCCAGTGCGCGAAGCTCCTCGGCCTCTTCCCGAAGAGCCCCGGAGGACTGCCTCTCCTCGGTCAGTCGGGCCTTAAGTTTTTTCACCTTCACCTTCAGTCGGCTCCGGCTTTTGGCCGGTGCGAGGCGCTCCCCTCGAGCTCCCTCGCCCGATACTCCTGGAAGGCTCCCAGAATGGCGCTGCGCTCGACGCCGACGCCTTCTTCGAAATCCTCCATAGTGCGTCGCAAGACCTGAACGAGAGAAGAACAGTCACATCCATTTGCTGGTAACCTAAACTTACAAGTTCTGGTTTGGAGTTTACCTCTTGAAACCTGTTCTTCAAGTTTTGACGAAGGCGCTCTCCGAGGCCGTGGGTTGCGAATCCCCGGCTGCTCGGAACGGCCGCAGCACGACGCTCTCTGTGCTGCGCCTTCCCTTTGCCGAAGCGCGCCCTCCTGGGGGCTCGCTTCCTCTCCCTGGTACCTTCAGTGCTAGGAGGGCTGGCGGCGGCATCCTTCTTCTTGCCTTCGAGCTCCTGCCCCTCCTCTTCTTCATTCGCCAGAGTAACCTCAGGCAAGGCTGGCGTCGCTCTGCTCGGCGACGTCGGTGGGATCATGGACAGGGCAACTTGTGCCTCCTGCTCGCGATCATCTCCTTGCTCCCCGAGGACAGGCTTCTCGCCCTGCTCGCCGGAAGTTACCGTCGCCACAGGGATGAGCTGCCCCTACGACGAAATGCTTGACAGGACCGTCTGCTCGATCCCGCCACGGGCAGCCGGCAGAGCCAACACTTTGGCTCCGCTCTTCGTGGCGCCGTGCCCCGCTTCTTCGGCTTCCAGCCGCTCCACCGCGCTCTTCAGCGCGTCGATCTGGTCGGTGGAGCCCGACGGGAGCGCAGCCCACGCTGCCAGCCTGTCCTTGAGGGCGAGCAGTCTCGTCGCCCGCGACGCACCGTGTAGGTGCTCGGGCAGTAAAGACCGCTTGATCGCCGCGCCTGCGCCGTCGATGGCAATCTCCTTCTGGGTAGCTGATGGAAAAGAAATGTGTCAAAACCTGCGCAGTTCGGTAGCTTGTAAAGGGAGAAGTTCGCCGTTACATACCCGCTGCAGGAAGCTTGACCTTCTTCTTCGCTCCATGACGGAGCTTGCGCCTCTTGCTTGGCGGGTCCTCGGCTCCTTGTTCGCCTTGACCTCCAGACGTTCGTGGCGATAAGCTCAGCTCTCTGGTGAGCTGAGCACTCTTTTTGCGCAACGCAAGGAGGGCCTCCTTGCGCGCGACTTCCTCCTCGAGCCTCCTCTGCTCGGCGATCTGTTGCAGCCGTTCCATATGGCCCGGGTAAGCCCGTGCATAGCGCTTAAACCACAGGGTCATGTTTCGTACCTCCTCGTCGCTTTGCTCGGTGACGAGGGAGGGACTTGGGCGTTTTCCGCTCAGCTAGCCGCGCACATAATTGGCCTGTTCGGCGTGCTTCGTCGCCGCAGAGGGCTTCAGAGGCGGTTGGCGGCCGCTACGGTGCGGCGAGTTCCGCGTCGGCTCGGCAGCCACCTTGGCCTTGCCCTTCCTCGCTTTCTCCTTGTCGGATCCTGAGAGATTATCGACGATCCCGCCGATGATCAGTTGCTCAAACTGTATATGTGGAGGCGAATGTGAGCATGCTATAGTTGTGTAAGTCTATCAACTTAGAGGGAGTTTTGCGGAAGTTACCTCTGGTGAGCGGACGAGCACGTTTCTTGGGCATGTGTAGGCCGCCTCGCCGGTGACCTCACGGTCCTTCCTGGCAGCCTTCAGCATGGCGTCGACCTGCTCGGTCACTCATGCGTCGGTAGGTTTTACTGTCCGAACAGAAGAAGTCGTTAGTTCCTATTCGGATAAATCACCAAGAAAGAGTGAGCGTTTGAGGAACTTACCCGAGCTTTTCCTGGTGATGTCTTCCCAATCTACTATCTTGTAGAAAGGGTAGGACCTCTTCCGCAGCGGACAGATCCTGTTCGCCACGAAGTCCCGGATAATCTCTCTGCCCGTGAGCCCGAGGCCCACGAGAGAGGCGATCTTCCGGGTAAGATACCACTCCTCGCCGGTCGGCTCCGGCCGCGGCATCTGTGTTCCCTTCGCTGGCGTCTGCCCGGTGAAGACGAGCTTGCTGTCGCCGCTCCTCTTGGTGTAGAACCACCTCATCCACCACGGCCCCATCGAGTCGAGCAGTGATGGACGAGGGTACGGCGCGTCGTCGGCGGTAGCCCGGAACTTGAGGTAGTAGCACCCAAGTCCGAAAGCGGCGGAGCTGCTCCTCGTCACTGTGTAGTAGTGGAGGAACAACCCCACCGATGGATCAACTCCTAGGTAGCCCTTGCACAGGTGTACGAAGACGGCCATCTGGAGGAACGAATTGGGGTTGAGGTTCGCAACCTCCAGCCCGCTAATGTTCAGGAAGGCTTCTACGAAATCGCTTTCGGGAGACCTCAGCCCAAACGTGGCGAACTACTCGAAGTTGACGAACTCGTTCTCGAGCGGCTTCGGTGTTTCCTCCTCCCCGGGCAGCCTCCAGCTGCCGGCGTCAATGTGTCCCTCCGCCTCTAAGGTCTTTAGGTCCTCCTCGGTCATGCTAGTGCCTGAGAATTTGGCCATAGCAATCCCCAGGTTGGACGAGCAGCTTTGGAAGTGGGCTGTGGCTGTTTGATGTTGAGTGCTGTTGGAAAAGGGCTTGGGAAGGAAAGGCGCGCAAGAGCGGAAGTGGTGAGCCGTGGGCGGCTTGATGCTCTTTATAGCCCCAGACCAGCAGCTCTGCAACGGTTTTTGCCACAAAACGACTAGTTTTTTACTGCAACTGCTAAGTAAAAACGGTTGCCCGTTCTGGCTGCGCAGCGAAAGTTACCGTTGAGATCTGCCAACAGCTACTTTTCTGGCTTCTGTAACGAAGGCTGGGTGCTCTGCTCGGACAGATGTTGTTCCCTGTTCGACGCAACAGAGTTGCTCGGCTCTGGACGGTTTTGTTCGGTTCCGAACAAGTCTTGTTCGGTTCCGAACAAATCTTGTTCGGTTGAACCTTAACCTGTTTGGTCGCCTGTTGCATGTCTTTGTAGCAGGATAATTACCCTCTTCGTGACTTGGAGTCTCAAGAGGAAGACCCTACTCTAGTGAGTCCTTCCACTTGAGTCTCGGGGCTAGCTGTCGGGGATAAAAACACGGCCTATTGCCATGGCCCACTTCCTGAAGGCCCAATCAAACAGTCTCCTAGGGCCTGGCTCCCTAGAAGGTTCTATCAGGCCTATGTGCGTCCTGCCGAACAGCTTCCTGGCTGTTACGGTGCATGATGGCCTAGGCTTCGTGTTTGAGTCCGACTCGAACAAGAGTTCTGCACGGCTACTTGAAGACCCAGACGTGGTTTTCTGGATTGACGCAGACGTCGTGATCTCCAAAAATTAGAGTACACCTTATCTACCTCGGGATGTATTTGACATGTATACGAGTTCGTTACATCTTCGTAGTTAGCTCGGCCCGATTATCCATCGGTAGGTCGGTTGTTCAACACTATATATACAGGGCCCCTACGACATGTAGAGGACACATCCGAGATCATCGCACGACAGCCAAGATCGCGCATTACTTTCTGTACACCATAATCTTCGAGACTTGTTCGTCTCGCCGAGTTCCTCATTGTGATCGTTTGTCATATAAAGAAGCACTGGACGTAAGGTTATTATCTCCTCGAAGAGGTCTGAACCAGGATAAAAACCCCTGTGTCCCCCTGTTGTTCGTTGATTGCTGTCCGCCTTGCTCGGCAGGTCTTCTATCTCTCTTTCTCAAGAACCTTAGTTGACTTGGGACCGATATCCCAACCGTCGACAGTTACGCTCATATTTTTTAGAACATTCGGTCTCATTTCCATCAGCCATGGCCGTTCATAAATTCTTACAGATCATTTCTATGCCATGCAGGCTTACTTGTCACGAGGGGATGCACTATTTGCGATGGGAGAGCACCGTGCTGCAGAGGATGCTTATGCAGATGCCTTAGATCTTGACCCATCTATTCGTCGATCGAGGTCCTTCAAGGTTTGATGTTTCGACATATCTCAGGTCCATTGCACTTGCATAGTATGGCTGTGAAGTGTCAACCTTCTAATCTTACACTTTCCCTTGTCCAGGCCCGGTTAGAAAAGCTGAGAGAAAAACTTGTCAATGCCAGATCATAGTCCATACTGGAGCTTTCACTAGAATCAAGTAATGGAAGATTTAACCCGTATATTGTGCACTATAATCAAATCAACGGAAGATTGACCCGTATGTTGGTGGATGTGAAATCCTGAATGACTCAATGCGTGCAGTATTTGCAGTAGGAGGCTGCAAATGATGCTTACACAGATGCCTGAAGAAGTTTTTCCTATAATCTACCTTTTCTAATCTAGTTAGCTGCACCCTCATCTGCTTAGCAGTGTATATTTGTAGATACTTGCATTGACTAATTGTTAAATTCAAAAATTGTGAATTATCGCATTGTGTTACTGATTTTGATTTTTGATACCATGTTTCAAACAAATGAAGTGAAATTGGATGTTGCTTTTTTTTTTTCTCTAGTAGATTTGTGGACTATTTCCTCAATTTCTATAGCAGCGTGGTACAATCTAATGGACAAAGCGAACAATAGAAGCAACTAGCAAACATTAAGAATACTGCATATACTACTGACTGTTGACCGACAGGTCAAATTACACATCCCTCGTTATTATTGATCAACAAGATAGAAAGCACTACGACAATGCGAGGCCTCATTATTATTGATCAAGATAGAAAGCACTACGACAATGCGAATAACACTGCAACACGGGACCCCCTCCGTTCTCGAAAAGAAGTTGCTATTGACCATGGTTATTAAGGCGTCGCCAAAGCGTCCTTGAAGCGACGCTTTGGCGTCGTGGCGGTCCGAAGGATTGCAGTAACAGAAGTATCCTCCTAACGGTACAGTCTGGCATAAGCTACCAATACTGCACGCGTACGTTGTCTTATTTCTGGATGCAACTTCACAGTTTGGCTGATCAGTGACAAGAATCTCAAGACTCGTGTGGACACTAATGTTCATCCTGCTTGAGGAAAGATGGCTCTTGTCAAAATCATACTCGTCTGATAAGAAGACCCTGACAGTTGAGGACGCCGCATCTGATGGTGCCGTGGTGCCGCCTCTGCTGCGGGCCAGTGTGAACTGAAAGCCTCCCATGTAATCTGGCAAGGCAATGCTGCAGCAGCCCAGCCCATTGCATTGCCCAACTACTGCTAGCCCCTTCTCCATGCCTTTGCACATACTTACACAAGAACCGATGGTCTGGTTTGTATGGATGTCCAGGAGGGTGACCTCGACATCACAACCAACAAGGTAGAACTGGTTGTCGGAATCAATGACTAAGCCCTTAGCAGGGGGCTCCCAGGACCTCGTGTAGGTGCTCGTGCCCGGCGTCATGGTGATGCTGAACCCAATGGAGGCATAAGCAAAGTAGTGGTCTGTGCCATCCGTGCCAAGCATCCGGGTAGTGGTGTTGCCCCAGAAGAGGCTTGGAGGCTGGGTGGTGTCGTCGCAGGTGAGCTCGAAGCCCTGCCGGAAGCAGCCAGGGCCTATCCCAAAAGGGTATAGGAACTTGGCGTCGCCGCAGCTGGAGGGGCAGTGAGCTAGAGAGTCGCTGGAAGGTAGATGCATGATCCCTCCGGCGACTGCAGGAGCTCCCAAGCAGATGATCAACAATAGCGACATGCTGGTAGGTGTTGCCGTCGCGGTGGAGCTCATGGCTGCACCTGCATGCGTTGGTGAGAAACACAGTAGTAGCTTCTTTTTAATTTGTTGGTGCTTCGACGCTAACCATGTATAAATGGTTGGCCAGAAGCCCAGAAGGATGAAGATTTGCTGTAGTATCTAGTATGTATGCATGTCTTCGGTAAACGAGTGTTTAATACAGTATTTGACTGATCCTGCTTGGGCTGTGTCGACATCCCGTGAAATGCTACGATTGTTGCCGGGTTCATCACGATCCACGACTAGCCCCATACAGGCCGGCCACCGCGCTTGTGAATCGTGATGACCACTAAATGTGAAGCATCAATTAAATGGACGTCGAAACAGTAGCGGTCGACGAAGCCACAACCAGACTTGCCCACCATCGTTGAGTGTTGAGCATGCTGCGCTGCGCTATGACTTTTCAGCACACAAACAAAAGCTATCTGTACGTACCGCGCGCCAAATTAAAGAAGACCAACTTGTGGAGACGAATTCTAGAGGGGAAATCCGCTCCCCCCCTTAGCCAAGGAACTTCCTTGTGGTTGGCTGGTCGCACGGTAAGGTCCGAACAAAGCCCACAATGTTTGCAAAAACATTTTAGAATTTTTTTTGTAAAAAAGAAAAAAGTCTTTTTATATTCTAAACTATCACGCTTCATCTACTTAACCATGTGAACTATGAAACCAGGAATCTATTTCTGCGAAACCAGAAAAATGCAAATAACCCCTATAACGGTTTTGGAGGGGATATTTGTTGGGATTGAATTGTGCTCTACTGACATCATGCAGCTTCATCCCTCGGGACTGGGCTTTTCCAGGCCCAGCCCGGCATTTGATCAGGTCTAAACCCAACCCTCCTCGGTGAAGTGTGTTCAACCACCTCGCCCTGAAGTTCATAAAAAAAGCATGGGGTTTTCTACAGCTATCGAGCGTCATGTCCCGACTCTATGATGTGGTCTGGCCACCTAAAATCAATCTAGGCCACATCAAGCGCTACGACATGTCTAAAAACCCATATGATTTTCTATCCATCTATGCTAGGGCTATCATGGCCGCTGGTTGCAACCAACAAGTTATGGCTGACTACGTGCCCACGGTCCTGGAGTGTTCGACACACACTTGGTTTTTCAGCCAGCAGTGTAGCATCTAGGCCCCCCAAATTTTTAATTGTCCATTTATTGAAGGGTTTTGGTGATGATCTCAAAATCTTAATTGCACTCATTTCAGAATAATTAATAAGGCTCAAATTTGTGAGTATGTTCTTCTTGATGGTGCGGCATCAAGCTCAAAGATAAGATTAAGGATATTTTTTGCTAGTTTAAGTTTGGGAGAAGTATCAAGCTTGTAGCTAGTTTTGTTCTTTGCCGTACTATTAAGGGGAATTTCACATTATTACTTCTTTGGGGAATAGTTCTCTCGATCACATAAAAATAACTTGAAGCAACCTAATCCTAAAAAGTCTTAGCCATTATCTTTACCAGAAAGTTTTAAGTTCACGCCGGACAAGACATCAACTACCCTTTCTTTCTGTCCGGTGTTTCTCCAGTAGGTTCCAAGTTCACGCCGGATAATACTTTTACTCATATCTTTTCGTCCGGTGTTCCACTAGAAACATTCAAGTTAACGTCAGATAATCTTTTCCTAAGCCATGAGTAGTGTCCGGTAGGCGCTTCTAGAAAAATTCTAGTTTACGCCGGATAGTCCGACGTAAACATGGATGCAAATCAATCTCATTTTGTTCCATCCAGTAAGATTGCTGTCTGCGCCGGACTTGTTCGTTTCCAACTAAAATTCCGTAGCTTTTTACGCAGACAAAACGACGTTTGCGCCGGACAGTCCGTCATGTGAAGTTATATTCTGAACTTCTATCCGCCTCAAACTGAATTTTCTCTGTTCAAATATTCCTACCGTTGAATTGTGTCCGTTGCTAAAACAACTTTGACAATGATTTTGCAAAAGTGTTTTTGTCATCTTATTAATGGCTAGGATTACTTTCAAACGTCTATTATCTGCCCCTTAGCATATAAAAGGATGCAAAACATTCATTCCAAGGTGAGCTTTGGCCTTAGAATTTCATTCTCATACCTATCAGCCAGTTTTTGAGCACCAGTTCTTCAACTACATCATATTGTCACAAAAAAGGCCCACCATTTCAATTGCTCCAAAAGTATCCTGATCTGATTGAGAGACTATTATCCATTTGAGTGATGATCTGAAGCTTGTTACTCTTGGATTATTAATCCTATACGGCTTGGTGGTGCTGTTTTTGAAAAGCTTGCCAATGGTGATTGTGGAAGTCTTCAAGATGGTTTGTGAAGGTTAGGTGCTTGCCTACCGAAGTGGTGAAAAGCAATCAAGAGTGGAATGAGGCTACGGGCTCGAGAGAGAGCCGGTCCTTGGTGAAGGGCTTGTCTCAACAAGGAGTAGTAGGAGGACTCCGAACCTTGGTCAAAAATCTCTGTGTCCCTTTCTTATTCCCTGCATTTAATTCTTGTTGTTTACTTTTGGGACTTGTGTCATGTTTGTTCTTCCGCTGTATTTTTCTGTTCTCTTATAAGCCTAGAACTTGTTAGTTAATTTGGGTAAAATACTGCTAAATGCCTGAACTTAATTGCCTTTAGGCCAACTGGATACTTTCAAGCATGAAGGATCCATCTGGGACTATGATTAGCTCTGCAACGCCTTGGTTAGCAACTTTAAGAGTTGTTATGAACGCCACAACAAGCCATTTTCAACATATATAATAATACGATATACTGTAGCACTTATTAAAAAAAATACTACTACGATATAGAAAAAATACTACTACGATATAGCAATTGTTGACCATTTAACATAGAGCAGCGTCGGTTTTTTCTTCTAAGAGATGAGACTCCGGGCTAGGTCTTCGCTATGTCTATGGCGACTTCCGATGCTTAGTGAGATTTAGGATTAGCCTCTAATTGAGATCGGATCCGGCATCTGTTGGAGACCGAACTGGGTTTGGGGCATCTGCCCTCTCCTAGGATTAGTGGGATTCCCCTAGTAATCCTGGTATAAAGCGAGGTTAGGGTTCGGGACGAACTAACCGCAGACCGTGTTCTGTAGGTCGTCCTTGGCTCTAGTCTTGCCGAGTACTTCCAATAGCGTGAGAGAAATCTGTGTGTTCACCATGGAGTTTTCTGAGAATTTAGATCCGAGATCCCAAGGATCAGATTCTCAGAACCAGATGGTGGTGGATGGGAGAATAGTGGTGGAACGTCCCAGATTGGATATAGCAGATCAATTGGACAATCTTGCTTTAACTGCAGAAGAAGAGAACGTGCTGGCTTTTGAGGAAGATGATGAGGAAGGTATTTTCAACTGCCCATGGGCATTAATCGGTAAGGTGTTGTCATCAAAGGTCTTCTCGACCCAAGTCATACTAAATGCCCTCAAGTCTGTTTGGTTGATGCCAAGAGGATTACAAGGTAAAACACTTGGAGATAATGTGTTCATGGTCACGTTTCCTAGTAAAAGTGAAATGAACCGAGTGTTGGATGGTGGCCCATGGACGGTGAATTTTAATGCTGTGGTGCTGCTAAAGTTTGATAAAAATAAATCTCCAGCTGAGATGTCATTTGACAGACTTGTCTTTTGGGTCAGGGTATACGACTTACCCTACAAATGGCTCACAAGGAAATGCGCCAAAAGGCTGGGAGAGATGATGGGAGAATTGCTGGAAAATGATGTGGATGAAGATGGTGGGGGCTGGGCAGAGTATCTCAGGATCAGAGTGTCCATTGACATTACTAAACCACTCCGACGTGTATTTCCAGTGAATTGCGGAGTGATGGGAGAGAAGAGATGTCGAGTTAAGTATGAATACCTCCCGTCCATTTGCTTTGCTTGTGGCGTTGTGGGGCATGACTATAAGTTATGTGAATTTTTTACGGGTTCAAAGGAGAATCTTCCCTATGGCCCCTGGTTGAGAGCAATTGTTGATACCCGTCAGAGAAGACAGAGACCAAAACAGCGAGGTGATTCAATGGATGACGACAGTACCTTATATAAAGAGAAGGGAGAAGATGTTGTAGTAACATCACCGTTCAAGTTACCATGCGGGGATAAAAAGCTTCTCACAGGAGCTAATCAAACAAAATTGGGAGAGAGACCTCTGTGTAAACTGTTTCAAAGTGATCCCGGCTCAGAGGACAGTTCATCGAGCAAGAAACAGAGGATGGACGTTGAGTCACAATCTAAGAAGGCGGGTGCTGATTTCCAGCCCCGCCGAGAGCAATGAATCTCTTAAGCTGGAACTGTCGCGGCTCGGGGTCGGACGCGTCAGTAGGCGAATTGAGGGATCTTGTTCGTTCCCACCGACCCCAAGTGGTGTTTTTGTCTGAGACAAAAGCATGTGAGAGTGCTATGCATAGTCGTGCTCGAAGTTTGGGCTTTTCTAATACCTTAGCAGTGGACTGCCAAGGTAGGAGTGGAGGGTTGGCTCTTTGGTGGTCTCAAAGGGTATCTTTCTCGCTTTGGTCTCTTGATGTCTCTCATATTGATGGAGCCATTGTAGAAGAGGATGGAACTGAGTGGCGTTTTACTGGTTTATATGGCGAACCACATATAGAGTTTAGACAAAGAACTTGGTCTATGTTGTTAGCTTTGGAGGCCAAGTCAGATTTACCTTGGTTGGTCTGCGGGGATTGGAATGAATGTATGTACCAGCAAGAACATTTGAGTAGATCTAGAAGACCAGAGATTCAGATGAGTCATATGAAAAATTGTTTGTCACAGTGCGGTTATTGATGGAGCCATTGTAGAAGAGGATGGAACTGAGTGGCGATTTACTGGTTTATATGGCGAACCACATATAGAGTTTAGACACAGAACTTGGTCTATGTTGTTAGCGTTGGAGGCCAAGTCAGATTTACCTTGGTTGGTCTGCGGGGATTGGAATGAATGTATGTACCAACAAGAACATCTGAGTAGATCTAGAAGACCAGAGATTCAGATGAGTCATATGAAAAATTGTTTGCCACAGTGCAGTTTATGTGATATGGGCTACCGGGGCTATGCTTTCACTTGGAATAACATGCAGGCTGGACCGAATAATGTCCAAGTGAGGTTAGATCGGGTCTGTGCAAATAATAGCTTTTTGTCTGTTTTCCATGCAGTGGATGTTGATCATGTTTGGACTGGAACATCAGATCACTATATGCTTCTAGTTCGGTTATCCAAGACAATTGCTAATCCGGTGGCTACAAAAAGTAAAGTGTTTCGGTTTGAAGCTATGTGGACAAAAGATGAGTCTTTCCGACCATTCCTTGAGCAAGCTTGGGATGGTTGTAATCAGCAGCTTGGACAAGGCTCTCTTCGCAATAAACTAGCTAAGATGGCTGATGCTATGTCTGAATGAGAGAGAAATGTATTTGGGTCTGTTCGAGAAGCGATCAAAAGGAAAAGAGATTATATCAGTTCTCTTATCCAGATGGGAAGTGATCCATCCCACCCGTCCGTGTTGAAAGCGCAAGACGAGTTAGTGGAGTGGTATAATAAAGAAGAGGTGATGTGGAAGCAAAGGTCTCGTCAACTTTGGCTAAGGGAGGGTGATAGAAATACCAAGTACTTCCACCACAAAGCTTCCTCTCGCCAAAATAAGAACAAAGTTAAAAGACTACTGAGGGAAGATGGTAGTTGGGCTGAGGATATAGAAGATCTAAAAATTCATTCAGCCAAATATTACGAAAAATTATTCAAATCAGAGGGCACACCAAGCTTACAAGTGTTATTGCAATGTATAACTCCGAGGGTGGAAACATATATGAACGAAAGCTTGTGTCGCCCAATAACTTTAGAGGAGGTAAAGGAAGCTCTGTTTGGCATGGGCCCTTTAAAAGCCCCAGGGCCCGATGGCTTTCCAGCTATGTTTTTCCAGAAATATTGGGAGTTGGTGAAAGACGAAGTGTTCAATGCCGTGAGAGATTTTTTGGGAGGAAAAACAAATATGGATGATCTGAATGAAACAGTGATAGTGTTAATCCCGAAAGTAAAGAATCCGGAGGAACTATCACAATATCGCCCGATTAGTCTGTGTAACGTAATCTACAAAATTGGTTCGAAGGTGCTTGCAAACCGACTGAAGTATATTCTTGGGGATATTATATCCTATGAGCAAAGTGCTTTCATCCCGGGCAGGATGATCACCGATAATGTTTTGATTGCCTTCGAATGCTTGAATGCTATTAAATCAAGGCAAAACAGAAAAGCACCTCTTTGTGCAGTGAAATTAGATATGATGAAGGCCTATGACCGTGTCGAGTGGTCATACTTGGAAGGTTTTATGTTGAAGCTGGGTTTTGATACCTCGTGGGTTGATATGGTTATGAGATGTGTTAGATCAGCTACCTTTAAAGTAAAAGTAAATGGTCAGCTATCTAATGGTTTTAAACCTTCAAGAGGTCTTAGACAAGGCGACCCTATGTCTCCATACCTTTTTGTGCTCTGTGCTGAAGGTTTCTCAGCCCTCATGAAACAGGCTGAAGAAAGGAAAGATTTAAGAGGAATTAGGTTTGGTAATAGTGGGGTGGTGGTGGACCACCTGATGTTTGCAGATGACTCTATTATCTTTTTGGAGGCAGATCGGAGGGGGTTGAACACTTTGAACTATATTCTGGATATTTATGCAGGTGGCTCTGGACAGAAAATAAATAGGGCAAAATCTAAATTCTTCACTGCTAGTATGTCGGATTCTACTAAGGAGTTGATAAGGGACGTTATCCGTGTGGATGGACAGGCCCAAAACGAATCGTACTTGGGTATGCCGACGATTACTGGCGTAAGTAAGAATGAGGATTTTAAACCTATCCTTGAAAAGGTGTTGAAGCGTGTAAATGGATGGACTGAAAAAGCTGGCCGTCGACACTAAGCTCGTAGCTGACTACGCTGTATCGACGGCTTGTGCAGCAGCGGTCGACACAGTCGTCGGGGATGCTATTTTCGACGGTACTATATAAAACCGTTGATACTAACTCACCCGAGGGTTTTCGTTGACTACCGTCGAGTAGTATGATTAGTATCGATGGCTTTTTAGAAAACCGTCGATACTAGTGCTTGTCTCGAGGGTAACCCCCCCTTAAAGGGCATCAATGGTCAAACCTCTCTGTTTAAATTTTAAAAATTTGAAAAATCTAATTTCAAATGTTCAAACTGTTCCATGTTGCTTTATACTGGGAATTACACATCTAGAAAAAAAATCAAATAATTTAGAACTTCCTATAAGGTAACCCCTTTGAAACCAGAAGCTTTCCGGAGAAGTTCACCTGGAGTTTTATATTTCATGTGATCAAAGCAACGTCAAACATCCCATTTGAATTTATATTATGTTCATTTCTAAATTCAAATTTATGTTTTTCCAACTATTCAATAATCGATACCCGCACGCTCGCACCCAACTAATTTTTGAATTTTTGACTGCTAAAATTGAAATTCTAAAATTTAAACAGTATTTAAAACATTAATTACAAATCTATATATGTTCAATATTTCTCAGTTCAAACATTACAGAAATACCTACATAATAAATTAACAAAATGCACCATTTATAATTTTTATTACAAAATCACAGGATTTTTCAACAAAGATTGAAAAAAAAAGAAAACAAAAGGGAATGGAAAAAGTTTATAAAACCAACAGTCTCGACGGCTGTAAATAGACACTCGATACAGTAAGTAGTGTCAACGGCCCAACTGTTAGCCGTCGATACAGTTAGACGCCGTCACGCCCGTGAAGGCAAACTCGACGGCTGTTTCTTTAGCCGTCGACACTGGTTAGAAAACTCGACGGCTGTTTCTTTAGCCGTCGATACTGGCCCCTGTTATGAGTTGTATCGACGGCCCATATATGGCCGTCGATACTAGTTTACATGTTTCGACTGCTTTAATCTGGCCGTCGAATCAATACTTGGCAGTCGAATCTATTTTCGTTTCCTGTAGTGTAAGCCAAATTTAGATTTCATGTTATGCTTTACATCAAGTTGAAACCCTGTATATTATTCTTCTTGAGAATAATAGCAAACCACGCCAGCACACTTTCCCCATCGTGAGAAAGACTCTTTGCGACATGTGTAATTGTTGAAGATCAACTTCTGGATTTGTGATTAGGTAGGGAATTTGGCAAAGAGAATGTGAGATAGGAGACAAAACGTAGAAACAATGCAAATGCTTTATTACTCTGATTACGACGGGGTTGAACCCCTTATATAGAATACAACTAGCAAATTTGGGCGTCACCGTGGATGCGGAAGCTGCAGAAGCTTTGGCTTTAAAAGAAGCCTTCCATCTAGCAAGCAACTTTTCAAGGGATGTTCAAGGCTTCTACTCAGATTGTCAAACATTAGTACACAGGATTACCTCTAAGGAGCTAGATCGATCTCCCCTAGCGGGTGTGGTGGAGGAGTTGCGCAGAAGAATTCAGGAGTTCCCCCAAGCAGTGATTAGATTCCATCGGAGGACAGCAAATGGGATAGCTCATCTGGTGGCGAGCTGGGGACAAACACAACAGGTGGAAGGAGAGTGGAATGGAGTAGCGCTTCATGCTGTTCCTGTTGAGCTGAGGCGTTTTCTTCAACAGAAGACAAGTGGTGTAAGGTGGACATCTCCGAATATGGGCTTTAATTCTAGGATGCAAGGCACGTTATCCTCTTATATGTGTACCCAGACCTCTATGTTGCATTAATAAAGCCCTTTTTCTTTCTAAAAAAAAAAGAACAAGTGGTGTGAGGTGGACATCTCCGAACATGGGCTTTAATTCTAGGCTGCAAGGCACGTTATCCTCTTATATGTGTACCCAGACCTCTATGTTGCATTAATAAAGCTCATGTTCTTTCTCAAAAAAACAAACGTATTCTGAAAAGTCACAACCTTTTCTGATTAAAGTTTTTAGTAATTTTCAGCTCAAACAAATGGGGCCTAAATTTCAGCGTCCCAAAACAAATAAACCCACTTTTTATGGGCTGTCATTGATGGCCTCGGCAACATTCACTCTTAGACCTCGTTTGTTTGAGCTGAAAGTTCTAAAAACTTTAATATGGAAAAGTTGTGACCCCTTGAAATCCGTTTTGAAGTGTTGATTAGTACAGCTTGTAAAAGAAATAAATTTCTAGCGTCAACTTTTACGGCTGGGGATAGGCCGTGAAGGTGCCGGCAAAAATAAAAAAAGACGTGTGCCATGATTGTCGTTTTTTAATATTATCATTTTAAAGATGATGGATTATCATCGACGATAATGGAAGGCGTGTCATGCAGGGCAATCCACACCAGCTAAAAAAGCAGCGAGCAAACGAACACTTGCGCAGCCGTGCACTCCTGCTGCCTCTTGGGGAAACTGTTTCCCTTGATGAGCTGCTCAGCTTCTTTAAGAACATCGTGGTCTCCTCGGATTACCTTATTTGATTTTTATTATTTATCTTCTTGTTTTTAGTTTAAAGTTTTTTAAGAAAATCAAGAGTGCTTTATTTAACTTATGTTTTAGAGCTCGTATACAAATCTTCGAGATAGAAAAATGGTTAAAATTAAATTATTTAAAATTAAACGAATATAAGTAAATAGAAAAATAAGTGAAATAAGTATTACGGAGTACTCCCTCCGGTGTCAAAAAACTAGTCGTTTTAGACACAATTTAGAATACCAAAGCCCCTATAAAAGACTAGTTGATTCATTAATTAGTACAATGAATTCATGAAAACTTTTTTCATGGACCAATAGATGCACCTAAATGCCTCTCTTTTTGGCTTTCCAAAGGTCTCATCTAATTACTACTCTAGATGAAAGGCTAAAACGACAAGTTTTTTGGCACTTTGGATAAAAGGCTAAAACGACTATTTTTTTGACACCGGAGAGAGTATAAGTTAACAAGAACAAGGCCTCATCTCCAACAAGACAATATGGAAAAAAAAAAAAGCTACTAACTTGTTTCTGAAATGTTTTGGTTGTGAAGCTTACCATCTAGGTTTGAGTCTCTACGCTCGGACAATAAGAAAAATAGTAAAGAGTTACAAAAATTATTTCTTATGTACCTTACATAAATTATTTTTTGCTTATAAATAAATGGTAGAAGCTACTTGTAAGAGTTAATCTACAGTGTGTTACAAGATGAATATAAATTACTGCATGATGACTCATATTAATTTTAAAATGTATTATAGCTAGCTCATTAAAGAACTTGTGTATTTACTTGTAACCAGTAGTTAACGGGCGCTTTGCCCGCGGCCGCGCGGCGGCGGCCACCGCCTCGGCTTCCTCCGATCCGCGCCGCCAGTGGCTGCTGCGGGGGCGCAGCTCCGGTGCTGCGCCTCCACCGTTGACGCCCCCAAGCCTCTCCTGCCCAGGTAACGCTACCGCCTCTACGCCCTGTACTTACCTGCAATGGTTATATCACTTATATGGTTTGGTGGTGAGATGTGATGTGACTGTTCGTTCGTGCCAATGGTTATTTATTTATGATGAGTGCACAAGTTTGATTTGATGTCGTAACATTGTTAGGACTATTCATACGTTTGGAAGATTGCTTTGGTGTTTCAATGAAAATATGTATGTTAAATGTCTGAATTCTCCGCGTGTTAGTCTTGCGTGTGCGTGTCCCACCAGAACAGGCCACCCTCACGTATAGAGTAAGAGAGATGGTCATGGTAGCTTGCGGTTAATCTGCTTATAGATGGGGGATCTGCCCAACCTGCTCATTGAATGTGGTGGCAAATGATGCCACTTCTGTACCAGTCAATGTATGGCATTGCTACAACTGTAGCCTAGGATTTTATTTGGTTTGATTCATTGTTCTACATTTTTTAGCTAGGGAAAAGTGCAGCTCAGCCAGCTAAAGTATTTGGATTAATGGTAAACTGCAGGGTGGTTAGCGTCGGTTCAAAGTTCATTTTTTTTTTTTTTTGAAAAGGTAAAACACTTCCATTGATTCAAATACATATTACAGAGATGGGTACAGAGTTGCCCCATTGAAAGTTTGCAAAGACATCTCGTACTGGACAATGCAGATTATGACTCAAAGCATTACAAGAGAAAAAGCAAGATGTAGGAATGGAAGCATGTCTCGCCATCTTTGCAAGCTTGTCAGCCACATTGTTGTTTTGCCTACTAATCTTGATGACCGAGTATGTTATTCCATTTGTGACATCTACAAAATCTGCAAGAAATGGTCGAAGAAGCCAATAGCCTGGACTATGTCGCAGCGAAGCCGTCCTTGTTGTTTTGGCCAGCACTTCATTATCTGTAATCAAGTTCACATTATGCAAACTGAGTGCTCTAGCTAGTTTGGCCCCCATCAGTAGAGCAGTCGCCTCCGCCTCTAATGGCTCCATTGCATGCAGGATTGCTACCTGAAAAAAGGAACCAGAACAGAGACTGTGGCTTGGGGTTGTTAGAATGAAGATGCCGACTCCAGTTTGGTTATGGGCAGCTGATTGCTGCACACATACAGATGCGTCACAGAAAATTTTTGGGCCATCCTGGAGCTGCACAGGTGCACTCAAATTCATACCTGAGGATGCATTTTCTTGGCCCGGATGTTCCTGATCATCAGATGATGGTTCTTCCATAGCCATGCCACCTTTGAGTTTGATTGGCCACAAAGGCAACAAAGCTACGTACTTGTACAGTACGTAGGTGAAGAGAAATGCGTTGTGTATCCACGAGGATTTTTTATGTTTATCGTAGGTTCTTAGCCCTTAATTGATCATGCATCGACAAACCTGCACAATCCTCTCCGCCTCCCACTCCTCCCACACACGCCGTTGAAACAGACTAAGGCCCTGTTCTTTTGAGCTGATCTGAACGGCTGAACGGCTGAAATGTCTGAACTTCGAGAGCTTCTTGAGATAGTCTCGAGATTCAGATACATTTCGTTTGACTTGCTTTTTAAAGCGTTAGAACCCACCTTCAAAACAGCGAAAAAACGGACTTAAAAAACTCAAAGCATATATGTTTTCAAAACGTAGATAAGTTGTTAAGCTGTTAAGACGTTAAGCTGTTAAGCTGAAAAGAACTGGGCCTAATTCAATCCTTCGTCTTTCTCTTCTCCCTGCCACCTTGATTAAGCCGGTCACCTTTTCAAGGGAGTTAGAGCATCCCCAGCAGGGCCTTCAAATTTCCCTATATCGCTACAGTAACTGCTACAGTAACCCGCGCAGTGCAAATTTCCTCTCACATGCATCAAATTCCCTCCTGCTGTATTTGAAAATTTTTGAAATAGAGGTGAATTTGAGGGGTGAGATGGGGATGCTCTTAGGGAGGCGTCTCTGGTGACCACCATGCTTCGCTCTCGCACGAGCTGGTGCAGCGTGAGGAGAGAGAGAAAGGGGAAGAAGAATCAAATTGTTTTCCTAAAAAAATTCTGGGTACCATTTTTCTCAAAAGAACATGCGAGGGAGGTGTGAGGGAGGGTGGAGGCTGTGCACACATCTTCGCACAGACAGGGCTGAATAAACCCGGAAACTTCTAGAAACGCAAATGGCTTACCCTCGCAGGTGACGCATGCTCTCTCACATCTCTCTATTGGGTGCACCTGGGGCAGGGCATGCGTGCGTACGTCGCGTTGCGTCTGGTGAATGAATCGATGGCGTCGTCGCCTTTCGGTTCTTTTGGAGGGAGCGTAAGAGCGTTGCAAGTACAGTGAAAGACGCATGCATGGCGCAAGTACAGTGGATGCGATGGATACTCATCAAAAGGTCGGACGATGTCACCCGTGCCGTGCCACGCAAGCAGACACCTTCAAATGCATGCATGCATGCGAAAAGAAAGGTGGCAGGCAGTCGTATACCCGTGCGCACTTCGGTTGGGACTTGGAAGGAAATAAAACGTGGTTAACTATGCTATTATAGTCATTTGGAGTATCTACTTTACTTGATCCAATATTCCATCTAAACTACTCTATAATTAGGCAGTTGGCCTAGATCCAACTACAGATCACATCCATCTGTTCTCTTCATCCATCATTCAACGGCCATAATTTTGCAGAAGTTTGCTATCAACTCGATACGTAGAGATCACAGACTATTGACTCGATACGTATAGACCACGGACTCTTGGGTCTCTTGACTCGATACATATAGAACATGAACTCCGAATTGATAATTATAAACCACGTACTTTTGCCCATATTTACATGGTATTAATTTTTATTCTCCCGTTATAAATCTTCCTAATCCTAATTTTTCATAATTGCGGTGGTAGCTTATTTGCCTCATCACTAGACGGTTTTCTTTTGCACATGAATTCCTTGGACGGGTTATATAGCTCCGGTGTATAGGTACTATATATAAGAACACATCAAGTTGTACAGCTATACCGGCTGGCCGGTCTCGCTAGCTCTATACCGTCGAGCTTGTCTACGGCGAAGTCACCGACACGTGCATGCATAGCGCTCGCGCGGGGGGCGCCGACGGCCTAAACTTGTACGTGCATGCACACGCTTCCTTGCTGTCGCCTTCCTCGCACTGTCGTCGCTTGACCGGCCGCCACTCCAAGCGTCACCGTTGCCGCGGGCCGCTGCGCTTGACCCATCGTCACTCATCGTACGAGAACAACCGGCAGTCCGTCGAGCCGGCCTACGGCGACGTCACCGATGCGGACTCCCTCGCCGCCGCCTTCCACGCGCGGCTACAATTATCTAATGTATTTTGATATTTATTCGAATTCAGATCAAGCAATAGATGTTCGTAAGATGCACGTATATAATATATGTGTACAAACTCCTACCGTCCTATGACGTGTGCATGCAACGCTGGCGGCTTGAATTCATACGTGCACTCGCACGCTTCCTCGCTGCCGCCTTCCTTGGCCGTCATCGCTTGACCGGCCGTTGCTCCAAACGCCATCGACGGCGGCGGCCGCCGCGCGTGACCCGTCGTCGCTCCTGCGCCTCGCCGTTGACGTCTGAGCGCCCGCGCAGCTGCAGTCGTGAACTGCCGTCGCTCCTGTAAGACATTAAGGCTTTTCGTTTACCGTCCGGTGATTTTTCTCTACAGCTGTAACCCCATGAAGATGTTTTCAATATCGGTTCTTTATCAATTTGCATAGGTTTATTTCAGATTATAGGGAATAAGTAAAATCTTGAGTTTTCTATTAAATTGTATAGTATATTACTTTAACGTGCTTTGCACGTGCACGCTTGCTAGTTGATATTAGCGTTTCAGAAAATAGCCCATTGATATTTTAACCCTTAAATATAGAAGACAATAAATAAATAACTTCGTATGTACGTACGTACGGTACACGTTAGACCTAATGATGCATTGATCTTCAGCCATTGGTGTACCTTAGAGCATGTGTATCAGCTGCCTGAGGCTCTCTCCAACGGAAATATCTAAATTTGATCCCCTATAGCCGCATATACATGCTCCCTTTAAAAAAATCACTCCCTATATTTCTCCTATCTCCAACAGCTAGCGTTCCCTGTATGAAGAATTGTATAGGGAAGGAGAGAGAATCCTTACATATAAGATAATGGAGAGAAATTCTCTATTTTAGAGAACGAATTAGGGAACGTTGTTGAAACACATAGGGGAAGAATTCGTTCCCTATTTAGGTTAGAGGATGCTTTAGGGAAAACTGTTGGAAACAGCCTGATGCCCGTCGCCTGTTTGCAGTCTGCGCGCGTTTGAATGGCCCGCCCCCACGCGCATACTAGCGTAGCTACAATACTTTGCGGACTCTGTTAGGATGCTCTTACAAACGCTTAAAAAGCATTTGATCCTCTCTACCAAAAATAAAGAAAACAAATAATGCTCAGAGTTTACGATATCCTCCACTAATGGATTTTTAGAGGACACCGCCAAAATATTTCTTAGCATTCATCTATCTATTATCTATCAATCGGGACAGCCTTGACATCGGGCGACTGAAAGCTATATTTAACTCTCGATCGATTTTCTATGTCGTATATCAAACACCTTCATAAGACATATAAAAGATCCAAGGAAAACATTTAAGTATATAAGAAAATCTACTTAGACTTATCTAAAAACTAGTTGCCTTATGATTAGCAAAAGCGCTATCAATTATTTAACAAAGTTAAACGGAGTCACGGTATGGAGTCAAAATGTTGATTAGAGAAAATTTCCACTAGCACAAGGAAAAGAAGAAAATATCCACCATTGATTACGGTGAATAAGATTACATATAACAATTTGGCTTGAAAGAAAGTGTCCGTATCAACTATAACAAAACGATTTTCCTTGGCAGCAATCGCCTGGGCCGCGCCGCGTGCTCGCTGACTGCTAGGCCCGAGTGTGGCGGGGGCGCGGGCAAGCGACTGCGGCCTAGTCGCTCCCACAATAAAAAGCAAATATATTATATTATTAAAGTAGAGGAAAACGGAGCCACCACAATGCGTCACGCCGTTCAAAAATCCTCCACCATCTGATGAGGACATCACCAGTATGGATACGATCAGTGTGACCGCTGCCCCTCCTTCCTCTCCGACTGCTACAAGCACTTCACAAGACCCTTTCTTCCATAATCTTCAGTGAGAGCTTGAGATATGTGGACTGGCCTCTTGTCCCACCTGCTAATTCTATCTCCGGATCGAGCTCTTTCTCCACTATATCGTCCCCCAACTTGTGAATTGGTGGCCTCGGTGAGGGGTGATAGTTGCTGGTGGATAGCCATCAAATGGACTCCAGGTATGCATACCCCTTCCCCAGAACAGGTAAGGCGTGGATCATCTCGCTTGGATTGCCGGCGGTGTGGTGGAATATAAGGGGTCAAAGGAGAGATAGGGTTGGGAATCCCTATGAGGGGAGCGAGGAGCCGATTCTGACCAGGAACCAAGGTGGGAGAGGTGCTGTGGCGGTAGGATGCTGCATCAGAGGTGGAGGAGAGTGCTGGCGAGGGTGCTCGGCCACGGAGCTGGTGATGCCGTCCCCCATCTTGGGTTGCAGCGATACGCTTTCGTGGAGGGGAAATGTCAGGGGAACGACAATGGTAGCCCCTTTTGTGGGTTTGGGAATCTTTAGGCGTGGGGCTTGAGATGCTCAGAGGTGGTGAGGTTCCTTGGGCAGCAGGGATGGACGCACGGTTTGGAGGGCGTAAGGTTTGGCTGTGACCATGAGTGATTTTTGATGTGTCGACTTTTTGCTGATAAGTGCCCTGAGGCTTTATGTGGGGTGCAGGGTAGGAAATTTTTGATGTCAGAGTCGGCCCAATTTGCTCCTGTGAGGAAGGGACCGTGTTTTTTTTCTGCTGGAGCCTGCCCCAAGATACTTGGTTGATTCTGGGGTAGATGGTCTGATGCTCCCATCAGCTGCACTATAGTACAGTGTGTTGCACTATCGCCACACCTTTGCCCATCCTGAGCAGTTGCCCCATCACCCAGCACAGTGGCAGCACCACTCCTCTGCAGCATGGATTGGTTGGGTAGTAGCTGTAGTTGGTGAGTCTCTTGACCAACGGATGTGGGTGTTGACTGATGCAACTGTAGTGGTGGTTTGGCCTTCTTCCCCCCAAGCCTCTCCTGCCCAGGTAACGCTACCGCCTCTAAGCCCTGTACTTACCTGCAATGGTTATATGGTTTGGTGGTGAGATGTGATGTGACTGTTCGTTCGTGCCAATGGTTATTTATTTATGATGAGTGCACTAGTTTGATTTGATGTCGTTACATTGTTAGGACAATTCATAAGTTTGGAAGATTGCTTTGGTGTTGCAATGAAAATATGTATGTTAAATGTCTGAATTCTCAGCGTGTTAGTCTTGCGTGTGCGTGTCCCACCAGAACAGGCCACCCTCACGTATAGAGTAAGAGAGATGGTCATGGTAGCTTGCGGTTTATCTGCTCATAGATGGGGGATCTGCCCAACCTGCTCATTGAATGTGGTGGCAAATGATGCCACTTCTGCACCGGTCAATGTATGGCCTTGCTGCAACTGTAGCCTAGGATTTTATTTGGTTTGATTCATTGTTCTACATTTTTTAGCTAGGGAAAACTGCAGCTCAGCCAGCTAAAGTATTCGGATTAATGATAAACTGCAGGGTGGTTAGCGTCGGTTCAAAGTTCATTGGGTGTGGTTCAGCCACCCCAGCACTTAGTGTTTCAAATGATGACCTTTCAAAAATAGTTGACACGTCAGATGAATGGATCACAGCGCGGACTGGGATTCGGAATAGGCGAATTCTTTCAGGTATCTTTGATTCACTTGTTCCCATCCTCTTTTGCTAAAAAGTAAACTGTGATTTAATTAGAGCCAATTATGCTCCCTCTGGCTTGATATATACGTATTGTTTGTAGGTAGGCGATTACTTGTTGATTCAATGAATTTATTGTTATAGATGCACTACGTTTTGTAGAAAACTCTGTGTTCAGTTTAAGGCTAAGGATCGACAACAGCATGCAAACCTCGTGGTTTACTGGCTATATGTAAATAAAAATTATAAATTTATATGGATGCTGGTAAACCTCTGTTATGTTAGTGTACCTGATTTAAAATATTATATAAAAATTAAGGCTAAGGATCGACAACAGCATGCAAACCTCGTGGTTTACTGGCTATATATAAATAAAAATTATAAATCTATATGGATGCTGGTAAACCTCTGTTATGTTAGTGTACCTGATTAAAAATATTATATAAAAACAAATGCTGTATTCTTACTTTTTTCTAATTATCATTTACTGCGTATCTCCCATACTAAAGATGTGAACAACAACGACGAAAAATGGCCCCTTTGTTTCGAGAAGGGTAGGCACTCAGATTTTGTTGTCACAATTTTAGGAACGACATCTGTTGAGATTTGCAGGCACATTTCACGCCTTCATGTTAAAAGAATATAATCTTTAAATTTTAAATGTGTTAGGAGATGAAACGTTGCGGGGGCTTTCAGTTCAGGCAGCACAAAGAGCACTCGAGATGGCTGAAGTAAAAGCTGATGATGTCGACATGCTTATCCTTTGTACATCTACTCCAGATGATCTGTTTGGAGGTGCTCCTCAGGTATGGCTATATAAAATATCAAGTATTACAATACATGCCACACCCTTTAAGAAAACATAGTTTTTTATCGTAATGCATGTTATAAAAAGTAGCATTGTTTGATATTGCCTCTGTGTCCCTTTGGTCTACTTTACTGTTTTTTTAATCTAATACCAGGTTATATGTCGATGTCGTATGAGCTACTGCATAGTCCTCTCTTCAATGCGTGCCATCTCCTCCTTGGGTTCTGTTTTTTATTTTGCTCGGTACTATGGGTGGAAAGATTTTGTTAGTTCATCCAAGGAGCTATTCTTCAGTGTTCTTCTAGCACTAAATACATTTTGTTTTGGTTGCTAACATGATCTCCAATATACTACCTTGACCAGTAATTTCCATTATATGATGTTAAATCACAAAATATATATACTCTAAAATTATATCTGTAGTGGATATGATAATACAAATACCATTGGGTCAATCTTGGTAACTTTTTTGACATATTGTGTGCGGAAACTGGGTGTGTGATTGCATGCCCTCTATGACGACCTATGTCTAATTACTATAAATAAGGGTTCAGAATGCACATTAGCTAAACTACTCAATTTCTGTGCCTTTCTGAATTTGTAAATGCTCATTCTCACATTAAAAAATGTATGGATGAAATGTTAACAGCTGCTGACAGAGGTGGGGTGCAAAAATGAAGATTCATCTGGTTTTGATCTCAATTCTGCCTGTAGTGGATTCATAAAAGGTTTAATCACGGCTGCTCAATATATTAATGGTAATTCTTCATATACTTTTGCAAGGATTGTATGGTGATTCAGTTACTAAATACGAATAGTTAGTTATAAACTTATAATTGACACCTTGTTTGATTAATATGTGCTACTATTGCAGGTAGGTGCTGTCGGAATGTCCTAGTAGTTGGTGCGGACGCTCTTTCGCGATATGTGGATTGGACAGACAGAAGTACATGTATCCTCTTTGGTGATGCTGCTGGAGCTGTTTTGGTTCAGGTATTTGTTACTTCCTGCTGAAATATGGATTTGCTTCCGTTATTATATAGGAGTAATGAAAATTAGGGTTCACAACTTATCGGAATATGCATAACCCAGATAATTGACATCCATGTTTAATCTTTCCTGAAGCCTTTTATTTAGGCCATTGTTAGCAAGCTTTAATGATCTTTTTTCCCCTCGAACACGTAGGAGAACTGCACATCCTTATATTAAAAAGAAAAAGGGTAAGAACCCTTACAACAACCCACAGACGGGGCAACACAACCTCTCGACCGCACACCCGCGGGAGAACAGGACAAACAAGCGTGCACAACCAACACCAGCTACAACACCACCACTCACGCAACTGCAACACCACCATTCACACAACGAAGACGACTCCCAAGGGATACCCTAGCTCCTAACACCACACAGCTCAAGAAGGCCACCATGACGCCTTCAACAAGGTAGTGATGGGAGGGACCCAGCGTAGTCGCTTGATCACAAGGCTTTCACCTTGCATGGATGGAGAAAGCCTGAAAGGCGATGCCTCCAAGGAAGGAACGACGCTAAAAGAAGCGACGCCATCGCCAATCCAAGCAAGAAGCCGAGCCGGACTTCTGTCCGAGGCAACTCCCAACCAGTGCATTGTCGAGAGATCGTGGAAGGGCACACCGGGATCACCTCGCCGCCATCCATAGGACGACCAAGTCGCCTTGCCAAAGTGACCCGCTGCCACTGCAGCCGCCGTGCCGGCAAAGATGGCTAGCGCACCTAACCACCACCACCCGAGCAGGCCATCTCAATGTCACGCCGGTTCCACAAAGAGAAGGGAACAAACGACACGAGGATGCTGACCTACTAGGGAAGGGAAGCTGGAGGCAACGACGACCAATTCAGCCGGCGGAAGGCCAAGGAGGCCAGCACTGCACAGACGACGACGAAGAGCAACGGGGAAGCCGGGGACACCACCACCGGGACGAACAAGCACTTGGAGGGGAGGGACCGCAGCCACGTGAGCCCGTAATGGCCACGAAGGCACCGGACACCCGCCGACTGCAAAAGCACAGCCCCTCCAAGCCGCCTTTGGATTTGGCTGCCATGGCGCCGAAACCGGCCGGCAACCTGCCGGAGCGGCCACCAACAAAAGGATGGGGGAGCAGAAGGGGTGGCGCAAGCGAGCCCACCCGCTGGCCGCTGCCGAGCACCGTCCGCAAGCTGCCTCGCCGACCACCGAGCCACCACAACCACTGTCGCTGCTGGCCAACGCCCCACATGAATACCGAGCTGCGCTGCACCGGCCAGCTCGCGTCGTGGCCGCCACACCCCACCCGGCAAGCCCGGGCCGCCACCATGCGCGTGCCGCACGCGCCGTCACCGTCAGTGCGCCAAGCAAAACCTCGCAACCCAGATCTGGGAGAGAGAAAGGGTAGAGGGAGAGTGGGAGGGAGGAGGGAGGGGATGGGGAAGGGAGGGAGGAAGCTTTTATGATCTTACAAGCGTGTATTTTTGGTGATCATGCATTGTGGTTTATGGTTTACAAAATATTGCTGCAAGTTGTTGAGTACATCTTAATTCACAACAATATTGCAGGCATGCAGCGCTGATGAAAATTGTTTGCTAGGACATTGCACTCAAAGCGATGGCAACGGCCAAAAGTGCGTCTTCTTTTCAAAATTGTATTGAGATTTCATTTCTAGTATATTACTTCCTGAAGTTTTCTATAGGCACTTAAACTGTGTGGCGTCAAACATGGATTCCATATTGTCCAAGACCAATGGTGTCCCTAGCTTCCCACCAAAGAAGGGGACCTTCTCATGCATTGAAATGAACGGAAAGGAGGTTTTTCGCTTTGCTGTGCGCTGTGTTCCACAGTCCATTGAAAAAGCACTAGAACGTGCCGGTCTAACTGCTTCCAGTATTGACTGGCTGTTGCTGCATCAAGTGAGTATCCTATTGGATGAAATACTTTGACCTGAAGCATCGATCTAATTGACCCTCCGCGTTGCAGGCTAACCAGCGGATTATTGATGCGGTTGCCAGTCGGTTAGCTATCCCATCTGACAAGGTTATATCAAATCTTGCTAATTATGGCAACACCAGTGCAGCATCAATTCCATTAGCATTAGATGAGGCTGTTCGTGGTGGCAAAGTGAACACTGGTGATGTTATTGCAGCATCTGGTTTTGGAGCTGGACTCTCGTGGGGCTCAGCTATTTTCAAATGGGGCTAACCATTTTGTGTGAATAATTCCGACAAAGCAAATACCAATTTCAAGGGTTCAGTCTACACGGCCTAGGTTTAAGCTAGTGATCATTTACCCTTTCAGCGTAACATTTTTCTTTGAGTAAAATGCACAGGCAATCTTTAAACTTTTTGCGCGGTGTCATCTAGGTCCACGAACTCTCAAAATCGAAAGGTGCATCCTAAAACTTGCAACTTGCTAATGAGTTAAGTCCAAATTCCACCTAGATGACGAACCATGTCACCATGGATAGTCCATGTGGCATTTTTATACTTTATATTTACTAGCAAATGTGCCCGTGCGTTGCTACGGGAGAAATAAAGTTGCTTGTGTGGTAACGATCAGTCTTTCAAAAAGTCGTCGTCGTTCTCGGATCACCATCTTCACCGGTAACGTCTTGGTTCAAAGTCCGAGTCTTCACGTTCTTTCGGAGAGTCGGTGGCATCCACGGTTTCGGCATCAGCCATGATGATGACGTCCGATGGAAGAATAGAGCGGTGGCATTGGTGGGTAATTTTGACGAAGTGTGGGACGGACCACGGAGGAAGAAATATCTCTTTTTAATAATAGTAATAGATTTGTCTACGTGGAGATCACGTCATATCCTATCCCCATTCCTCCATCCTCGTGCTGGGCCGAAGCCATCGTCCGTCCTCTCTAGCTCCCCCTGAAAGGAACAACTAAGCAACTCAATGATCAGCAGTTCAGCACTGGCAGCACCTTCTAATTTGAGATGCAATCTCTGACAAAGAAGAATCGCACGGTCCTGCGGTGGGTGACAACGAGCAGGCCCGTCAATCCATATGTAGCAATGGCTGTGTTTCTTTGCGCGGTCCGCAGCGTTCAGCGGGGGCGTTCCCACGTTGCTACAGTGGCCGTGTTTTGAAACACAAGAGCCCGCCAGTGAATCAAATGAAACGCGCGGGAACGCTGGGTCGCAGCTCGCCGGCGCAAAGAAACATAGCCAATGTGCATCGATGATCATGCAACCCATGCCTACCCTTACTCGATTGTGCATTTGGTGAACCGGGTCCATTCATAGTAATAGGGAATGACTGTATGCATGGTAATATATATACAGCACCAGAATGTAGTGCAGTTGTGTAAAGCTTCAAATAGATTGATTACAAACTGGTCAGTCGTTGCAATATAACATTAAACCACACAAATTTTGGGCAGAAGCAACAGCATATTACAATCTGAGGGTGATTCCTTTTTCAATAATGTCATAATTACAATTTTATCAGATAATAATTGTCCCTGATACTGTTAACAAAAGAAAAACAGGATATCAAATTGTACGGCCTATACACAGCTCTTGGGTGCACATGGAAGTTTTGCATCATCAAGTTACAAATTGAAATGAAATTGAAAACAGCATGACTCAATTGAAGATCTCTCTGACAAGCCAATCCAAACTGGGGTAGGCAAAGTAGAGGATCAAAAAGGATGGCAGAGCAAACAAAACTGTAACAAGGACATGAGCACTAGAACTGCAGCACTTGCGGGAACAGCATATAGAACTATCAGAAGGAAGATAATCACAAGTGGGAACTTGGCTGTCAATTGAATGAACGACGTCATCAGCTTTCGGAGAGATGCAATGATGTTATACGCATTGAACATGTTGCCAAAAACACTCCCATCTTTTGCACCGGAGCTTTCAGCCCGTGCAACGGTTCTTCGGTGGTGTTGACTGGAACTTGGGCCATTAGTCGAGTGACATAATTTCCCCCTTATGCAAAAAAGAAGGAAAGAACATGGGCACTGTACAACTGCAAAAACCTGGAGAGCAAAAACCATTAAGGGTTTGTTTGGTTGTAGGGGACAAATAACCCTAGGTAAAAAATCCCGTAGAGGGATTTTTGCTCCATCCCCCATCCTTCCCTAATCCCCATCCTTCCAAACATCCCTTTTCCCCTACCTCTCCTTTCCCAAGCCTTCGCTGGCCATCGCCATGCGCGACGCCAGCAGCCACCTGCGCCTCCGCTGTCTCTTCACCCTCAGCCTCACCGCCGGCTTCCCGCGCACCGTTGCGCTCCTTGAGGTCGCCATCGAGGACGTCGCCCAACGCTTCACTGCGGTGCTAGTCGTGCACCGGCTCTCGACCATCCGCGGCGTGGGCTCCATCGCCGTCATGCACGACAGCCAGGCGAAGTCTTCGATGGTAAAGATCGAAAGCAAAAATAGTACGCATCAAGATCGAAATGGCGGCCGAGGATGCAGCGGGCACAGTGGCTCTGGCAGGCGAGCACAACAGCTCTAGGGCGGCTCCGGTGCAGCGGCCGGAGGCAGGGACGGCGGAGGGTTGGGGTCCCACAGATCTAGAGCTCATCGAAGGCGGGGACGGAGGGGGGCTGAAGGCCGAGGGGGCTGGAGGTGAAGGTGGAGAGATAGTCGGAGGAGGCGGCGGAGGGGGACGGAGGCAGCGCGGAGGGAGCCAGAGACGGGGCGAGCGAGTCGGTACGACGGGGAAGGGCCAAAATTTCTCGGGTGACAGCGTTGACAAATGTCCCAACGATTGCCCCCATGGAAATTTCCCGCGTGGGATTCCGTCCCCGGGATCAGGTCGGGACCCCAGCAGGGAAAGAGGTTTCCAAACGAGCCCTAAACGGTTTCTTTCTCGGTTTTTCTGGTTTCTCAAACAGAAATTCTATAGAACGGGATCCCGTCCCGGACGGGATCCGTCCCCATGCGACACGTATCCAAGCTACTGTGCAGAGGAGGAGGAGGAGGAGCGTGTCCAAGCCGCTGTGCCGAGGAGGAGGAGGAGGAGGAGCTGACCTCGCGCGCCACCACCGGAACTATCAGAAGGAAGATAATCACAAGTGGGAACTTGGCTGTCAATTGAATGAACGACGTCATCAGCTTTCGGAGAGATGCACTGATGTTATCAGCATTGAACATGTTGCCAAAAACACTCCCATCTCTTGCACCGGAGCTTTCAGCCCGTGAAACGGTTCTTCGGTTGTGTTGACTGGAACTTGGGCCATTAGTCGAGGGACATAATTCCCCCTTATGCAAAAAAAAAAAAGAAAAAAAGAAGAGGAAAGAACATGGGCACTACAACCGCAAAAACCTGGAGAGCAAAAACCATTAAACGGTTTCTTTCTCGGTTTTTCTGGTTTCTCAAATGGTTATGGCCGGCCCGGTGGGGTAGCTGTTCTGTGGGCTCCACCGGGGTTCAGATCAACATTTGCTTATGACACGATTGACTTCCAATTTCCCATTTGCAGGTTGTCAGGTTATATTATTTGGTCCTCAAAATTCCTCTTTATTCTGACAGTTGCAATGGTATACAAAGTTTTTTAAAAAGGCTACGGAGTGCTTTAATGCACGGGATGTATAAAAATGATAAATTTTAAGATATAATTTTAATGTGATCTTCAACTGGAAAGAATAAAATGCCGCATGATCTAGCTAGATGCTGCATCATTCACCTAAATGCTAGCCCAGCGAGGACAATGCTGTTCGCCAGTGATAAGTTTGGCGTCACGCCGTCAAGTTGTTGACCGAATTTCCGGTTGGTGCCGGGCATAATAATGAGTGTTAGTCGGACTTGGTGGTTAATAGGAGAAATAAAAGGACATGCTTCAAACCTAGTTATCACTATGTAGGATGGGTATCCTAGCAATGTCATATTGCTACAGTGTTCTGACATTACTTACCAGCCGTTGGATGTAAAATGAATGGACAAGATATGCTCTGATACTGTTCATAGGAATACTGTAGCGATTTTTTTATGTAGCAAAGCACTGTGGCGATTTACTAGGCCGGTCAAAGATGAGTAACGAGAACTAGTCATTGAAAATGGTGGCACCCGCCAACATCCATGCTCGTAATTCTTCTTCCAATTTCACAAGCACCCGTTCAACTGTCGTCGATGCGTTATTGAAGATTCTCGAGTCCTTTCACACCAGATGAACCACAGGCCAATGATGATGATCATGCCACATCCTGAAGAAGCATGTCCTAGATGCTGCGTGGCAGTGATCTGAAGAAGCATGTCCGACCACCATTCTAGAACTATGTGATCGCTACCCCAGCCTGCTGGCTGTAGGTTTGAGAAGACTAGGCCAGAAGCGATTCGCGATCAAAGCAAACGAGCAAAAACACAATCAACAAAGAGGTGGAGAGCCGTCTCCAGATTGCAATTGGATGGGTGATTGGGCCATCCTCTAGCATGCATACGATTGAGGGTTTAGAGTCCGTTTTGCGCTAGAAACCAGACCAAAAAAACTTGCATTTCAAAGGTGTCCATAGCATCTAGATGATCTCCGCAAAAATGGTTTTCAGTCGACCTTGAAACTGTATATAGTATGCTGGTTTGGCCTTGTAGATCCCATTACTTGTCCACCTCCAGATGAGCTGGTCTTCTGTGCCCTCTTGCAGTTGAATGTTTGAAGAATGGATCCATTCCCAGAGAGCAAGCGGATTTTGTTAGCACCAAATAGTTGAGTTGAGTTGATCATATCATGTGCAATGTCCATCAATTGAGCATCTTCCCATGGCGGTTCATTCATGTTCATAGATTTAAGTGTCTTCCCCTTTCCTTACGTGGGTGGCCCAATTTCCAATAATAAATATTACTCCCTCCAGTTATATAATACTTGTCGTTTTAACTTTGTCCTAAGTCAAAGTTTTAAAATTTTATCTATAAAAATATTTTAAACTATTTGGATTGTGTACATAAAAACCATATATATAAATTCATCTCCAAAAATACTTTCGCAATATCATATTTTTATTCATGCATAAAGATAAAGTGATAAAGCCATAAACAGTAAACTAGTTGAGAACTTGAGATTGATTTTGAATTTTTTACCAAGCAACCGCCAGCCAGCAGGAGATCGGCCTGGAGACGTGGAGGCGTAGACAGCACACGTCGCGGCGTGCCGGCGTCGGCGACTCGGCGACGGCGTCACGGCGGTCACGCGAGATCGCTACTCGCGAGGAGATGAGAAGGCACCGAGCCTGGGCCCTGGGCAGAAGAACCGACGCGTGTGGCGTGCTGTACGTCGTGAGGCCGTGATGCAACGCGGTAGCCGAGCCCACCTGCATTTTGGGCTATGTGGCGCCCTTCTTCTAGCCTCCTCTTGCCCTGCTACCCGAAACAAACCTTGGCCACATGATGCTATAAAGCTGCCCCTATTGTCACATTGCACGCGATGTGCGGGATATTGCAAAACCTTGGGTCATATTGAATACAAATGACACAAAATATTCAACCATATAGGAAGTTGTTATATTAGTAAAGCTAGATAGGTTTTGCAGAGCTAATAACAAATAAATGGATGTACCCAACTTCGAATATAAAGAGAGGAAGGAGTGTAATACGGTAATAGTGTAGTCGTACTACACTACTACAACTTCTTGGGTGATGCCTTTTTTTATTCTTATAACTCATGGTTTTAGAAAAGGTATAGAAAACAAGATGTAACAAGGACGGGAGAAAATTGGAGATATTATTCATTAAATTTTGAAATCATTAAAGATAAAAATCAATTAAAATAATATAGGATTGAAAATTATATTGCATCAAAACTCCTTAAATATAGCTCACACTTTTCTTTGACAATATCTGCAAGTAGTTACTCGAAGGGGTCGCCATGGGGTGGCTTGGGATGGAGGTGGAAGCAGAGAAAGCGGTGGATGGTGTGTTGAGGTGGGGGAGCCGAGGAAGGGCTTATTTATAGGTGTGGGAGGGACGACGGTGGCTGGTGCCGTGCAACGCGGGGGCGGTCCGACGGGCGTCGGACGCGCTTCCGTCCGACGCCTAGCGCGGGTAGGGCTAGAAAAATAGCTCGTGGCTCACGGCTCGGCTCGGGCTCGGCTTGGCTCGGACAGGCTCGACTTGGAGGTGCTACCGAGCTCGAGCCGAGCCCACTTTTGGGGCTCGATAAAATAGCGAGCCGAGCCAGGCTCGGCGCGTTGGCAATTTTTGAACGCGAAAACGCCTTTGGCTCGTGGCTCGGCTCGGCTCGAAGGTGTTACCGGGCTTGAGCCGAGTCCACTTTTGGGGCTCGCCAAAATAGCGAGGCAAGCCTGGCTCGGCTCATTTCCACCCCTAAGCGCGGGCCGTTGTCAGGTCTTGAGTAAAATTTTGTTATTTTTGTTTCACCATGTAAAAAAATTCAAAAAATCATTAAAAATTATAAATATTTTCTAATCAGTGTCAGGTCCCACACGTATTTTATTCGAATCTATATGATCAATATTCATTTTTATAAACTTTTTTAAATATAAATCTAGATGTATAAATGTTGTATATCAATACAAAAAATATATGTGGATTTATACATGCATTAGAGAATATTTATGATTTTTATTGATATTTGTGAATTTTTTACATGGCGAAAAAAAATAACAAAAAAATTCTCAAGATCTAACGCTGTCCATTGGATAGAGATCCAACAAACAGCACTAGGCGTCGGACGGGAGACGCTATCCAACGACCAGCGCTGAGCGTCGGATGGGAGACACGTCGGACCGCCCCGACATCCCCCCATCCAAGCAAAGAGAGAGAAAAAGAGAAAGGAGCCAGGCAAAGTCATGTTTTAACGGTCGAAGAGTTGCAGCAAAGAGAAAGAGGAAGAGAGAAAAGAGCGAGGCAATGGCACATTTAACAAAAGAAAATCGAGGATGACAAAGGGACATTTTGGTCAGCTCGCATGGAAAAGAAAACAACAAATGGGAGGAATGTCAAAAAAATTCGTTGAACAAGGTTGGTTATATGTTGGAAGGCAGCCCAATCGGGTGTTACTTTGCGCAAAGCATTCCAATTAATTGAGTGTTATAAACTGAAATTTCTCCTACATGTCACTCACATATGCAATTTTCCAAGGTGGATAGGTATCTCTCGATACACATGCACGAATGGCAATGGCAACAAGCAAATAGCTTACAAAAATGCCAGCGCCAGGCTTCTGATCGAATAGTAGTACAATAGAACATTACAAGTCTACTACACTAGTACCCCTAAGCGCTGCAGCCATTTTGGCTCAGGCTTCGGTTTCTTGCATGATTATCTGATGTACAATACCGACAGCGATTGTGCTTCCAGACGACCTTATGAATGCCCTCCCAAGAGCTCGGCTTTTGGAGAATTCTTGAACACACACCGCTCCATCTAGGGTAACCTGACAATGGATAGAAAGATTACAAGATTATATATAATGAACTCTATTGTGCAAATTCCACATGACCTGATGTCAGGGTACGGAGCTTGAAATAAGCAAAGCAGTCCGCAAAGATCCATGATTATTAATGATTACCTGTACAACAGCATTCTGCTTTGACTTCAGAAACCGAGGAGTCGTTTTACTTGGTTTGCCAGTCTTGTCAAGCAATGCCACGATTTTGTCTATCCTTGCAGCCTCCTTCACATGATGTATGTGAAATTCCACCTAAGTCCATATCATCGTTATGATTACATTGGGAAAGAAGTTCATCAAAGAGGGCTTTTGTTTATCTCTCTTTACCTGTGAACCAACAAGAACAGGAACACTTATGTCCAAGACTAGAACCTTGAGCTCCAACTTCTTAGCTACAGGTACTGGAAAACCAGGTTGGCAAAGAACTCCACCAGCTATTAGTTTACTCCCATCAACATTCAGTAAACTAACCACCACGTTGTCACCAGCTCTTGCTATGTTGCATAAACAAGAGTCACGTTCAATGGTTTTCACTGTCCCAACCTGCCCACAAGGTAAAACTAGGACCTGCACAGTGTAAAAAGCCATGCTGTCAGGAGATAAATAAACGTCGCAGCTTTTTTTAGAAGAACTCAAGAGCATTGCAGTACATAACCGTTCAATTGAATTGTGAAGTAAGAATAATGGCACAAATTCTCAAATCATATATTTACTGTATGATTGGCATTCCACAAGCAGATCATGCTCTAAATAGATTTGAACCAATATAACCTCATTGTTGAAACATGTCTTGACGCAATATAGAAATATTTACAGCTGCAGAAAAATAAGGATTAGAGAGCTCTACCTTTGAACCATTTTGAATGGCCCCACTTTCTAATTTTCCAGAAGCTGCAAGCTGCCCTGTCGACTGAGACTTGATAACATCACAGATGGGAAGAATGAGGGGTTTTGAAACATCCCGAGAAGGAAGTTGCAGGGTATCTATAGCATCCAAGAGACAGAACCCTTGATACCTAAAAAGAATATCTCCTTTCAGGATTCAAATTGTGGATTGTCAAGACAAACAATGGAACAGATAGTTGTTAAGAATGGCAGTTTGTCCTCTAGATATTTCAAAAATACCAGTTCTCTTCTCATATTTGTTCAAATTGAAGCTCCCAATTTCGACAAGCTATATCAATTGACTAATGAAAAAAAGCTGCTATCAGACTAATAGAACCCAGTCTCTCAATGGCTTTACCTGAAACTGAACTTTATTTTTTCAGGAATCTAATATTTAAGAATTTAACTTTATCCGTTGCAGTGCAGTTATTTGAAATATCCTCCAAAACTGGATAAACAAATTAATAAAAATGGAAATGTGCGCCACGACAATCAAGTATTTGACATAAATGTTTACTATAGGGGGTATAGCCTGTTCATGCTGATAAGCATTCCCAAAATGTTTACTACATCACATGAGATATTGGAAGATAGTTGAATTGTGCCTCACAAACAGGAAGTAAGTAAAAAACGTTTGCCATACATTATCATTATTTAAAGAAAAAGGAATGGAACAACAAGGTACCTACCCATTATTCTTAGAGACAGCTCAAAAAAAAAAAAGGCTACAACTTACCCTCTGTTGAAAAATCAAACCATGATGTAGTATTTCAAATAAAACAGAAGTCTCTGGAATCAGAGCTTACCAGGAGGTCAAACAAGCATCTGAAGGAGGTTTAGTCAAATTCTGATTTTCTGCAGCACTAAGAGGAACCCAGATAACAGATGAATCTCTGAAGTTGCAAGAGCGCAGGAAACTACCAAGTTGTACCTTAATGAACTCAAATCTTTCTTTCGAGTAACCGACAACATCCATCTTGTTGACTGCAACAATAAGTTGTTCAACACCAAAGCTTCTAATAAGCTGAGCATGCTCCTTTGTCTGGCCAACACTTTTCCCTCCTTCACCATCCATGCCAGCTTCAAAAGAACCGGTGCAAGCATCAACCACAAGAATAGCTGCATCAGCTTGTGTTGCACCTGATATCATGTTTGGCACAAAATCTTTGTGTCCAGGAGAGTCAAGCAAAACAACACGGTATTTTTTGGTCTCCAAATAAGCCACAGCCACTGTCATTGTGATACCTCTTTCTCTCTCTTCACTGCTCTCATCCATGGCCCATGCATAAGCAAATGATCCCTTTCCCTAGAAAAATGAATTACACAACACAAACAGTTAGATATGAATGGAACATCAATGCGAAGGATAATTGATGCTAAAGACAGGAGCAACTTGCTTTTTCTTTAGCTTCCTTCTCATTCTTATGCATATCTTTTTTCGATATCCTTCCTAACAAGTGTAGCAATCTCCCAGATAATGTTGACTTGCCAGAATCAACATGACCCACCTAACAGTTGTTCACAGACAGCCCTTTAGACAAGAACCTTTTAGCAAAATAAAATATGGTAAGAATAGATACCACATTTATAAGTTAGGGCAGAAGATGAGTGGTAACCTACTATTGCAAGGTTTAGTTGGCTTGGCACCCCTGACTCTGGATCAGCCAGCATCCAATTCTCAGGCTTATATTCATCAGCGGGTATTGTAACATTTCCATTGTTCTTTTCTAAACTTAGCTGGCTTATGCCAGAAGAAAGTGTCTGGGTCCCACCCTCCTTCTGCAAAGAACTGCTAGCTGTGCTACTCTGGTCCTCCTTGAGCTGAGAACGATCAGGAATCATGTGAATTGTCCTCTTGACAGCCACATCCTCTTTAGGAAGTATAACAGCCTGCTTCTTTTTTCCAGTGCCTGGTGAGCTGTCAACAGATGCCGGCTGTACAGAATTGACTGTTGAGATAAAGAGGTATGGACAAATTAAAATCAACGTTAACGCCTTCCATTTTCAGCAAGCAAACTTACTGAAAACCAATGGAATATGGCCTTTATAATAGTATGAGAAGCATATCAATTCTAGTCAACCAATTCACCCTTAAGAGAAGAACACTTTGATTTATAATATATAGCAAACAACATATTGACCACCAAACGAACTAATTCTAAGTTGTATTTGTTGACAATGATTGACATCCAAATTATACCAATAGTGTATGTGCTGAGACTGGAAATAATTTACTGTTATAAACTGTGCCTGAACATGTGTAAGACTAAAATACCTTTTACCGAACCATCCTTAGCAGATTTGACGAAGGACTCTTGGAAAACCCCGCACATCTCACAGTATACCATGCTTTCATGATTATCGAACATACACATGGAGCATCTCCAAAGCACAGGCACTGTACTTGAGGACTTCCTCTTTGATTCTACACAAGAAAATCAAAACAAGTAACAGAATTAGAGGCCAATGAGCCATGCTACAGGCAGTACGATTAAGCAGAAGAGTAACTCATCAAACCTATATTGTGCAACAGCGGAGCAAAACATCAAAATTACAAGGCATAAAATCTTTGCAAATCCAAAACCGTACTTTTCAAAACAATTACCCTATGACAATAAAACTATTTCAGAAGCTTAGAATGATTCAAAAGGTGGAGAACTGGTTAATTCCACTAGTAACTTACTAAGTGTCATGTTTCGACAACTTTGGAAAAATTTACTTATGCAATACCGCCTGACTGGATGAACAATATTTTACTTACAGTCCAAAAATGCATTTGGGCATAAATGCCTCATCTCCATAGCAAGGTAGAGTTAATAGGTACTAAGCAAGTATTTCATATATGCATCTGCCATGCAAATGGACGCAGGCATATGCAATAAACAATCAATTGAATTATGATTAATGCAAGACTGAGGAATTCATAATAATATGCTGTGACCGCGATTTGTTTTGCACGACAACAATTAACAACTGTGCTGGGCAGTAGCATGAAGGATCCCTACTTATCATATTTAGACTATAAAGATTAAAGAATGTGGTCACAATCATAATTGAAACAAATAAGCTAAAATTAGCATCATGAGCATCACCACAACAGACAGCGATAACATGTGAAGGCTCCTAAAAATGTGCACTAATGTAAAAGAAAGCATCTCAGAATGTAACCCCCCTCCTTAGAGCTGACATGTATGCCCTACACAGCCAAGTAGTAGCTTGAAACAACATACCTTTCTCCTCCTTCACAGGGTGCTGAATGCCGCCTTGCCCGGCCTCCTCAAGATCACCGTAGTCATCATCATACTCGTCATAGTCATCGTAGTCGTACTCGTCATCGTAGTCTGGCCCAGATACAACCTTGCGAGGCATTCTCCTGGCAATGGCACACAACAGAATTAGCAGAGCTACAATCCTCAAAAACACACCCAATTAACGAACCCTAAAATCACGTATTTAGAACCAAAATCGGCACTTAAGTAGCCAGCAAGCACCCCCACCGCGAGCCTCCAGAGAGATCCAATTAACTACACGCGGAGCACGAGACCGCGCTGAAACCCCTCAAACCACGAGCCAAACAGGAATGAATTTGACGGAAACTTTGTTGCTCGCCGTGCGGCCAAAACCTCCAGTGCGGCAGCTCCAACCAAAAACCATGGGGAAAATACCCAAGAAATTGTGGTGGGATTGGGGGACGGGAGAGACGAGCGGCTTCACCTCAATGCAAGCTAGATGCCGGTTGGGCTCGAGGCTGCTGAGACGCAACGCGGCGTGGGGGAAATTGCCAATTTGCCCTGAAGTTGATTAGTCTTGGCTAATTTGTCCAAAGTTGAATAGCCCTTGCCAATTTGCCCTGAGTGGATCTAACTAATAAAAAAATTTACAAAATTGGATCTAACTGCTAAAAAACTTACAAATCGGTTCATGCGACTGTTTCCAACGCGGTCCGAAGGCAGGCAGAAGAACGGGACTCGTCTGGATTCACACAATTCAACATATGTGCCAGCCAAAAATCTACAAGCAGCTGCACGGACGACAGCGTCATTGCATCAACCAATGAATGTAACAATAAATATGCCCCAATCACGAATTAGAACAACATGCTCCACCTGTCCCACAGATCATCCGATCATGAAGCAGCAGATCATCAAACAACGGGGGCAACGACGGCGAGATCAGGCTTGCAAAGAGGGAAGGTAGTAGCAAGGAGTGCTCAGGAGAGCGGACCTACGAGCCGTGGGCGGAAGAGCGAGCGGAGAAGGACCCCGTAGTGGCGAACCTGGCGCCGAAGCCTAGTTTGTGCTCGAGGATGAACTGCACGGTTTTGGACTCGCCGAAGCCCGCGGCTGCCACCGAGGCGTTGGCACGTCGGCGGCGCGAGGAGACCGCCGGCGCAGGCGGGGCCTGGTAGGGGGAGGAGGCGCGGACCTCCTCGAACTCCTCGTCGTCGTCGTTGAGGACCAGCTCGTCGGACTGGAAGGCGGCGGCAAGGGAAAGCACGGAGCGCGAGGAGGCGGCGGCGGAGTAGAGGGCAGCACGGTAAATTTTCTTTTTAGTTAGATCCGCTCGGGCCAAATTGACGAGGGCTACCCAACTTTGAACAAATTAGCAAGGCTATAATCAATTTCAGGACAAATTGGCCATTCTTTCCATGGGGTGATGGCCGGGAGTGGAAGACTGGCTGACCCGGTTAGATGGTTACTATACTAACCAGGCCAACCAGGCCAATGGGCCGCGTCTTGGCCCAAAGTTTGGTTCCCGATGACTAGTAGAGTTAAAAACAATTCGAGCAAAGCTAGGCTCGGCTCGTTCAGGTCGGCTAGGAGCGAGCAAAGCGGTTCGTCACTCCCACGAACTAGAACACTAGCTTGGCTTGTAGCAAGCTTGCGAGCCGGCTCAGTAGCTCGCCAAGCTAAACACAATAGGGAATGAAGGATGGGAATGCAATGAACCATCAACTGTCGGATGGGAATGCAATGAACCATCAACTGAATACAGAATCCATCGCTAATAAACATAGGCATTTCATGATTCCACGTTATTTTCCACGATGAATCCACATTTCTCCAAAATTCAGCCCAACTAATAACAACAATCGAGGGAAACAAGAAAACACTGAATAACATGATAAAATGAAAAAAAATGCACGAGGAAAAAACTGAGCGTAGTGCCTGATCCGTCCTTGCGGGAAGCAGGTCGACAACGAAGGTGGGGATCTAGAGAGGGCTGGCGGCGGCGCCCCTGGCGGAGGCCGAGGGAGCAGTCGTGCGCGCCGCGGTGGTGAGGCACTAGGCATGGTGGCAGGGGTTGAACCATCGAGGTGGTGGCGGTGGCCAAGGGCGCGACCGCGTGGGGGCGGTGACAGGGCGAGGCGCGGTGGCGGTGGCTAAGCTTCCGAGGGTTGTGACGGGGGCGCCACCGCGCTAGGACAGGGCGGCGGCCGGCGGACCTTGCGGTTTGGGGCGGCAGTATGGAGGTAACGGGGCTGTGCTGTGGGTAGGGTAACAGAGAATTGGGAATTCGAGCAAGCATGAGGCAAGAAACCATGCAGCGGTGGAGTTAGCCGAGCTGGGCCGCTAGATATGGGACTGGGTGGCTCCGTGTGAGCTGCATTGGTTAGCCGAGTTACTCAGTTGTCGAGCTGAGCCGGCTCGGCTAATTCACAAGCAGCTCCCACGACCTTTTTTTTTCAGCCATACTAGCACACCACATCGGGTGGTTTTGGAAAGTGGTATTTTAGTGTTTGGTTCCCAACTAACATTCACTACACCATGACAAACAATTAGGGGCAGACGTCTGCCGGTAAAAATCAAGAACAACGGCAGACTGTGTACCGGCAATTATATAAAAAATTACCGATGCACTGTTTGCCGGAAAAAATCTGTACTAGGGGCGAACCGTCTGCCGGAAAATATAAATTAAATACCGACGAACCGTCTGCCGGTAATAGAAATTATCAGGGACTCACTGTCTGCCGGTAGAACGAATAGTGGTATATGGTGGGCCCGATGAATTTGCCCACGCCTAGGGTTCCTCCTCGCCGCCCACGCTGCCCCCTTCTGCCCCCCGCTGGCGCCGCCTCCTCTCCTCTCGCCCTTTTCTTTTCCTCTGTTCCTCATCCCGACCGGGCGACTGGCGGTGGCGGTTTCTCCACAGCGATGCGGCGGCCCCGGCCGCCCCTTTCCCATCTCCGACCAGAGGCACGGCCTGTTCTCCCCTCCACGCGACGGCATCGGCCGCGGCCCCTCCCATCCACGCCCAGTCGCTGCTGTTGTCGCCGTCTTCTCCTCCCGGTCTGGCCTCCGCCCTTTCTCCCCGCGCTGTCTACCCTTACCTCCCTGGTTGCCGGCCGTTGCCGCCCTGGGTCATCCGACTCCCCTGCGCTATCTCCCCTCCTTGCTATGGGGTCACCGGAACCGACGACTGGGCCCTAGATGCCCGGATTCGTCCATGGACGGCTTTGGTAATTTGGGTAGATCCATCCACAGTTAGCTCTCTAATGGCTTCGCGAATTGACCGGTAATTCCTTCTCCTTTTTTACAGAGTTCACAGTGTCACTTAATTCACATATGTTCATTTGTTGATAGTTCTAGACTTAGGTTGATGCAGGCCTGCTGGTCTCTTTCCTCCTAGGAATGTCTTTGGACGGCGTGGTTCGTTCTCTTGCTGCCTGCCGATTTAAAGATATCGTCGAAGGAGGCCCAATAATGTTTCACAGGAACAGTTTGTACTAAACTGGCATACAATTAACAACCTGTAAAACTGCCTCACTGAGTGATGCTTGTGGTGCTGTCATTGATGTTGTTTCTATGATGAGTAAGCTCTATTCCAATAATTCTGTCGTTATACCTTAAGAAATGGATTTGTCATGGAGAAAAAATTAAGCCCTGATTCATACTAAAGGAAGAAACTATGATTCTGCATTGAAATTGGCATAAACATCTCTCTGTTTTTTTTTT
>SPJY01026378.1:1397797-1463947 GCA_005191435.1 Raddia distichophylla | reverse complement strand
GAAGGGTTGTAAGGGATTGTCAGCTCGACTAAGAGCAACGGAGGTTCAATCGGTGTGAGGGTTTTGATCGACATAATGGTCAGCCCGACCGGGGCTAAAGGGAAGATGGGTTAAAGGGTCGCGAGGGACTGTAGACTTGACCGAGAGAAATGGAGGTTCGGCCGGTTAGGGTTTCGGGTGAAAGAGAGATGGAGAAAGGTAGACTCGACCCGGAGATCAGGGTTTCAGTCAAGGATAGATGGAAAGAAAAGAGAAAATAGGAAAGAGCTTTCTATATGTAAATTTGTAATTTTGGAAATTGTAAATTATAATAAAAACAGTTAATAAAATAAATTCTCATATGTAAATAATTGCTTGAAAATTTAGGGATTTTCATATAGAAAAACAATAGAAATTATTTTAATGTGGTTTTTATTTTTAAAGAAAACTTGGGACATTCTAATATTTATTAGGATGTCACAAAATCCCACCATCTAGCAACTGAATAAATAGAGAGCAACCTATTAAAAAGGAATAGAAAAGAAAGACAGAAGTAAAATACGCAGAACATACCTTGCATAAGAGGATTTAAAAAGCATATATACCACATACATACCATTATAAAGCAGAGGGTGGCTCTCCATCTTATAAGAAGAACGAGCGAGGTGGCCCGCACGTTTACGCGGCTATATTTGTTTCGACATATAGATTTTATCTCCAACTCATATTTGATCGCTAATATATCAAATCGGATTTAGAGTTTATCTCTAATATATTATATCAGCTTTAGTATTTAATCTGAATTTCTAATTTTTTTTAATCTAAGACGCATAGATCTTTTATTATCTTTAGTATTTAATCCGAATCCTTAATTTTTTTATTTTAATCTAAGCCGTTATAATCCGGCCCCACAAAAATCACCTTCCTTGTTAATCTCCTCTTAGTTAGGTTTTCTTGACCGGCACTTTTACTAATATATATTTACAACTCACAATCTATGTCTAATATATTAGAGTTTATCTCTCTAATCTATGTCTAATATATTAGATTAGGTTTAGTAGTTATCTTTTTAATCTTTTCAATATTGACCGTTAGATTTACACAATGATATCCATATTGAACAATGTAGATTTTTCTTTTTTTAAAATTAATGCGAGAATTTCTACTATTTTTCGATTGACGTGGGAATTTGTAGGATTTTAGGATTAATGTGGTTGCTCCGTTTAACTCTGCTTTATATATAGTAGATAGATGTCTTCCCTAAACCCTAATCTATCAATGATAAGCTAAGGAATTCTTTTTTAGAGGGATTAGCCAGGTGCAAGCATTGCTACAATTTATTTGCAAAACAGGTACAAACATACCTGTGCACATATTCTGCCCACACTAGCAACTGTATCAACAGGATACATCCCCTGAAGTGCCTCAGCCTCAAGCAAAATATTATTGGTTCCTGTAATTTGGGCAGTATAGGAATAAGTACAGCTCTTATTTTGGACTACGGGCTAAAACCCCGTTTCCATTACTACACACGAACGGTGCTTAAAAATAAGTAGAATCATACATGTATTTATAGGTAACGAAAATAGAAAGCATGAGTACATAGAACTAAAAGCAAAGGACTCGTACCACTTTTCTGAAAAAACTAAGATAAACCATATGAACCATTTTTCGGGAGTCTAAGAAATCACCTAGTCTTCTGGCATCACTTCACATGAATGAATGTAAAAGCTATCTTAAGGATTAAAAACCACCTTGCAGGCAGAAACTGTACTAAACTTCCATCCAATACAGTAATGATGTTGTGTATTATGTATTTTTGGAGCCCACCTATAACTGCTTATGTGTAGAAAATGGCAGATTATATTTCCAGGAAATAATATTATGTAAAAAATACCAATGAGATTAAAGGAAGAACACAACCAAATGTGTGCAATATCCACAGTTTCATGGATAGTAAAAAGGCAAACCCTTAGACAAATGGGCATGAAACTGTATTCTTTTCATTGCAGCAGCAGCAGCCAAACACCTTGCATTGCACGCTGCATATTACAAAGGCCATGAAGATGCATATATTGAGCTCATTATCGACTGGCCGAAAGCATCAGCTCTATTAGGAAAATATAAGGAAAAACAATGAATAAGCCAACAATGAGCATACATAATGCCCAGCTCAGCAAGCAAGAAGAAAAATCAGACCTCTCATAATAGATAGATAGAGAGGGAGCAGAGCCCAGGTTAAACAATGCAACAAATATAACAGTCGATGCTATTTTTGGTCTCAGGTAAAGAAAAATCCCGCGACGAAGAACCTGCCAATGAAAAAGTTTTTCATCGATCAATCAGGTACTGTCAACCAAATCACATGAATCTAGAAATATATTTGTGGCAGAACCACACATCCGAAAATGAAGTAACATACCAATCAAAGCTAAACCTGTGTCTCCTTGATGTCCACTGGATCAAGAGAAATGTAAGCCACAATGCTCACAGTCATAAGCACACACAAAAAACAATGTCAACCGAACCACATGAATCCAGAAATATATTTGTGGCAGAGCTCCACATCCGAAAATGAACATACCAATCGAAGCTAAAACTATGTCTCCTTGATGTCCACCGGATCAACACAAATGTAACCCATAATGCTCACAGCCATAAGCATACAAAAAACAATGGATGGATAGCTAATCGGGTTGGCTTGGTCGTAATTACTCTTTCCATAGGTCAGGCCCAGATTTGTTTGCTACAAAATGTGATTCTCCGTAGGCAGAAAGAGGGCAGGAGAGGAGCAAAGGCAGAGACGTCGTACCAATGGGGAGGCAAGGAAGAGGTGCACCATGGGCGACGCCGGCAGGGGACCTGGCACCGAGAGAGCGATGCAGGGGTTGGATGAGCTGAACTGAGGGCGGCTGTGGCGGATTCATCTGCTCTGGCCCTGGTGTGCTCGGATCTGGGCAGGAGGCGGTTACCACGGCGGCAGGAGAAGGCGTGGTGACGCAGAGACACAGAGGGAGCCGGCGCCGGCGTGGGCTAGCCCGAGGCGACCCCAGCGGCCAACGGACTTCCCAAGAGCCGTCCCCACCACCAACCCGACCCCACCGTGGGATCACCCCCTCCCCTGACTCCCTTTAAGCACAGGGCACAAGGGGATTCCAAACCCTAACCTAATTCGAGCAGCATCGACGGACATTGCCGGAGGCGAAGAAGACGATGGCCCACAGGTACATGTGTCCCCCTCCCTTCCTCATCCCCTCCAAGTCACCTGCAACGGGCTGGCAGGGAGCAAATTCGTTATTACAATAATAGACTGTTGTCGCAAAGAAAAGACCAACACCAAATCTACTAAAACTAGATCTAACAAAAAAAAATTGTGAAGCTTGCGGTAGTTAAATTTATGGAATTCGGATTGCAGAGGACGAGGAGACTTATCAACGCCATTGCAAATTAATAATCCACGCATGCGTGTCCCAATGCTAGAATGCTAGATTAATTGCTTGCCTCAACAGTTATTCTGAGTACCCACTGCACCGGTGCACCACTAGTCCACTATGCTATCTTGTATTGATCCAATAGACCGCGCTGGGTCTAATGAAGAATTTGCCTTTTGATATCACAAAGCAGTTACGCGGTTTACGCCATAATTCTTTCCACACTGGAGTGTGGCAAGAAGCTAGAGATGTATACATAACAAACAGATTAATTCCCTCGCCGACATGCAGATTCAGAAGCCCCAATGGACAAGGATCACTAGCCAACGCACTGTCCTATACAAAGCTCCCAACTCTTCTATCCATCATACAGCAATCCAATACTGCGAGCAATGCAAATACAAGAGTACACATGTCCGTGGCAAATACTGCTCTCATCTGAATCCGATCAACATGTGCCGGCCGATGCATCATGCAGCCATCAGATATTCAGGTAGATCGATTGACGCATGTAGTCAGACCTTGGCGGCCTCCGGCGGCACGCCGGCGCCCCTCTCGGCGACGATCTGCTCGTAGAGGCCCCTGATCTTGAGCCCGACGATGGTCTGGAAGAGCCCCGTGCCGTTGTTGCTCCCCGGGAAGCCGGCGTGCCTCAGCATCTGCTGCGTCACCTCCCCGTAGAACTTGGTCGAGAGGTTGCTCAGGTGGCTCTCCACGTAGATGAGCTCGTCCAGCTTGTCGAACTGCCCGTCCATCTCCAGCACCGACACCTGAAGGTGACGCAGTCACGCAGCCATGCAAGACTGGTTAGTTAATTATCATGGCCGTGGCAGCAAGGTGCATTGCAGTGAACCGAGATATGAGATATTAATTAGCTTGGTTCCCTGGTGGCTAGCTAGCTAAGAGCATGCCATCAGAATCACCGTATTTCATTCTCTAAATCACTATTTATTCCATATATTTTTATTCTCTCTAGTAGTCTCTATTCTTAAAAAGATATAGAGATCGTATGGAGGAGACTACTCTAAGCGAGTCTCTAAATTTAGAGACTGAGATAGAGACTTTGTTCGATCGTTGTAGAGATTGAAAACTGTCTTTAGTAGTATCTTGGAAAACTTGCTGGCAATGCTCGAAGCTGCTACCTCGTGGCCGAAGTAGGCGTCTGGGACGTAGGCGAACTTGATGCCGGGGTAGGAGCAGGAGAGCTTCCTCCCGCAAGGGATCCAATGGATGGTGGATCCTTCGTCGAAGAGGTAGGCCGGGGAGAAGTGCTCCACGCCTTCCTTCATGATCAGCTTCACGCGCAGCACCTTCCCTTCCTTGTCGTCGGGGATCAGCCGCGTCGGCAGCACCTCGATCACCGCGTCGGCGTACTGCTTCTGCGGGTCTGCACGTACGCAGGAGAGATCAGAGATGCATGTGGGCACAAGCTAGGCTTTGATCTCCGTAGCATAGCATGGTTTCGGATTGGCAATGTAGCTTGTTCATAGTTCTTGTTAGTATCTACCAATTGTGATTGTGAGACAACATTTGTTGAGCAATATATCACCATCCAATTCATGTTAGTAGCATTTAGAAGGAGAATGTTTGTACCAATGTAAGCATCGAAATCGGGTTTCCGGGCTTCGATGCTGGCCTTGATGCTCTCGAGGCTGTGCCCACGCTCTGCCATGTCTCTCTGCAGAGTGGAATATATATTAGAAACGCAAAAATGCTAACAACAGGTGAGTGTTATGTAATCCAGGTGCTGATCAAGTTAGTCTAGTTTCTTGCTAGTTTTGTTCTTTCCATTTCTTAGCAAATAAGTTAGAATCTGCTCAGTGGCCTTGACTGGGCCGATCGTTGTGTGAGCACGACGCGCGCTGTGTTCGCGTGGAAGCTCTGTTTTCTGTTTTGGTCGCTCGAGTCTTGTGGCATGCGCGAGGGACGTGGGATGGCATGGCTCGATGAAGGGCATGGCGTGAAGTTCGGGCGAGGTGGCTAAGTGGCCACGATTTCACTTCTGTATTGCATATTTAAGTAGCTTAATAGAGTCTGAAAAAGCGAATCAGTTGGCCGCACCAAATACTCTGTTTTGTGCTCTGTTTCTTGTTCGTTTGGGCACAGGTCAACTTCTTCGTCGAGCCGAGGGTCTGAAGGGTCAGGGGAGGGTCGCCGGGAACCGGGAACGGCGCTGCTGGGGAGGGCATCGCTGGTGGGGAGGTCGCCGGGGTCGGGGACGAGCATGTAGACGAGGCATTCCCGTCCGTCAGACGGTGGATCTGGAATTTAGGGGTCACGATAGAGGAAGAAAATTTGGAAGGAACCAGGTCCTTCATAAATAAAAAAGACCCTACCTGATGGATGACAAGTGTCCTCTCTCCCTCCAATCTCAAAGCACGCAGGGGTCAAAGAATCGCTGCTGAAAAACAAAAGGCTGCGCTCACGGGCGGCTCACCTCGATTCACCCCCGATTCCCCCAATTCCCACGTGACAGCCCTAACCCTACCAGCCGCCGCCGCCGACGAGCCGGCCACCGGCGCGCCCCTAAGTCGTCGTTCTCAGCCGGCGCCGCCGCCCCGCTGTGTCGTTCTCCGCCAGCGCCCATCATCGCCATGGAGTCCGCCGGCGCCGCCGCCGCTGGAGCCTTAAGGCGCTGTGCGCGGGGCCCGTCGTCGACCCCAGGCTCCCAAGGCCGATGGCCAACCTGTTGAGTAGGGGCTGCACTAGCAGGGGAGGGGCGAGTTGGAGAAGGTCGTCGACCGGCGCATCGTTGGCGAGGTGAGGCCGGCGTCGGTGAGCAAGTACGGGGAGACGGCGACCAGGGGCCTTGCGGAGCGCGGCGCCTACCGGCCAGCGATGGAGGACGTCGTGTAGAGCCTGTCAATTTTGCCCCTGCCTCCGCTGCTCACCTCGTCCTCCATCGCTGCTGCCGTCCCCTCCTCCTGCTAACTGCTCCCTTCTGCTACTTGTCAAGAGCAAGAATGCAGTGGCTGCTATCCATGGCAGCTTGAGGAAATCACCTGCAGAATGCATTAACAAGGGGTGTATAGAGTATGGTTACCTGCAGAATGCATCAGCAAGGGGGGTGTATAGAGTATGCTTCTGAAAACCCAGTTCAAAGTGATGAAATTCATCAATCAGTCAGTGTGGTGTGGAATTGTGAGTGACCTTGCTGCTTGCCAGCATCATGTGAGCTCTACCTGGAGTTGCATCATAATGTTCGCTCTACTTGGAGTTTTTCAGACAACATAAGCATGCAACTAGCTAGCTAGATTAGTAGTTACTTTGCGGCGTGTGTGTGAGAGAGATGATTTCACTGGAACAACTATTACAAGCAAGCAATAAAATGTCAATGGATCAAACAAACAAATGGACAGTTGGCTATTGTCCAAGGGAATCAGAGAATGTGACATTAGCAATCTTGTCTTAGCTGATCTAAATATCGCCACCAACGAACAGACCCTTATTTTCTGCAAGCCTGCAGCTGTGCCCTCTGGCGGGCTGGACGATGGCGGAATGCCCTCCGGCGGCATGGCCTCGAAGAACATCGGCGGCGAGGTGAAAGAGGACGCTGAGGGTCACGGCGGCGGCGGTACGGCTGGCCCACCCTAACCCGAGGGGGTGAGGGGTGGTCCCCCCTCCACCGCCGGCCCACCCGCCTTCGCCTCCTCCCCTGGCTCCGGCGGCGCCACCGCCACCTCCGCCGCCGCCCCCGACCTCCCTCTAAACCCCGAGGGACCCAACATATTCCCTAACCCGAACCCGAAACGGCGGCGGCGAGCTCGACGGCGAGGTCTACGGCGTCGAGGTAGGCCTCCTCCTTCCTCCTCCTTCCTCCTCCTCTGCACAGCGCGCGCGCGGGGGCGAAGGAAAGCTGGGCGCGGCCGCGGGCGAAGGGGAGCTAGGCGCGCGCGGGCGAAGGGGAGCGGGTCAGTGGACACGTGTCACCGGGGGGGCTATCCCGTCCGGGAACGGGATACCGTGCGGAGGAATTCCTGTTCTTGTTAGTATCTACCAATCGTGATTGTGAGGCAACATTTGTTGAGCAATATATCACCATCCAATGCATGTTAGTAGCATTTAGAAGGAGAATGTTTGTACCAATGTAAGCATCGAAATCGGGTTTCCGGGCTTCGATGCTGGCCTTGATGCTCTCGAGGCTGTGCCCACGCTCTGCCATGTCTCTCTGCAGAGTGGAATATATTAGAAACGCAAAAATGCTAACAACAGGTGAGATGCACCGAAAAAAATGAAGGTAGCGAGCATCTTGTTGTTCTGCAGTTTCTGCTCACAGCTAGCTGAACTGACCTGAATTTTCCATGCAAACTTGACTTCGTTGCTGATGTCCAGGTAGATGCTGAAGTCCAGCAGGCCCCTCACACGCTCATCGAACCTGCAAAATCAATGCAACATGTACAGCACACTGATGAGCAATTAGCAGAACAATAGACAAGGAATTAGCATATTTAGGATGCAGATTAATCGAGCAATTAAAAGCATGCACGCGCGCAGACACTCACATCGGGTGCAGCCCCTCGATGACGAGGATCTTGGGGGGCGTGATGAGCTCCGGCGGGTCGAGGCGGCCGGTGACGTGGTTGTAGATGGGCTTCTCGACGGCCCGCCCCTCCTTGATGGCCTTCACCTGCTGGTACATGAGGTCGAAGTCGTTGGCGCGCGGGTCCAGCGCCGTGACGCCCATCTGCCTGCGCCCCGCGCGGTCGAGCGAGTGGTAGTCGTCGAGGCAGATCACGGTGGCGGTGTCGCCGACGAGCGTGTTGGAGTCCGGCTTCCCGCCGTTGGGCGGCTCGGCCGCGCCGCCGAACACGCTCGTCAGCCGCCGCATGAACGTGCTCTTCCCGCACCCGGAGTCGGCGGCCAGCCCGACCACCACCGTCTTCGTCTCCGCCGCCGAGCACGACACCCGGAAGCAGCAGGTGCCGCCCCTCCTCCCGCCGCTCAGCACGATGGTCGCCGACGACGTCGTGCCGACCGGTGGCGAGTAGAGGCGCGAGTTGGCCGCCGAGCCCGCGTGCACCGCGAAGCTCTCCATCACCTATAGCTAGGGCCAGCGGCCGCTAGGGACGGAAGCTAGCTAGCTTAGGGAAAGCTTCACTGCTTCAGGAAGATCTCGATGGTGATGTGGTGTGGGAGTAGTGTGTGGTGTTCGTTGCCTCTATGTATGGTGGTGATATCACTGATATGGTGGCTTGGTGAGATCAGGAGGCAGCTTGCGATGAGCTCAATGACTCGCTGCTCAGCAACGAGATCTTGCCTTTGTCGAGCTAGCTCGTGTTGGCTGTGTGATTTGCCCGTGTGCTCTTCATCTGGGCACTGAAATTTTCCTGTGAAGTGTGCCATACAGGGCAGAAAAGGAGAGAAGCTTGGTGTGGTGGTGGTGTTGCGCCTGCGGATATGGTGGTCCTACATGGTGTCGAGAGTGGCATGCTCCGGTTGAGAGAAGAGAAGAAGGCTGGGCACACAGAGACACTGCTACTCTTGTTAAAACACACATGCGTGTAGTTTATTCAAATTCAAAGCTATTTGTAATCTTCAACCAGTTCTATGCTTCAATATAATTTTTCGGAGTAAGCGCTATAACTTGTTTCCAATACTCAGTAACTTGATCAAACCAAGCTTCAACAATTTTGGAATCACCTTTTTTTTAACAACGGGCAGGAGAACTGCCTTGTATTGATCAAAAGAGAGGAAGTACAGGGTGGGGGAAGAAAAAAGGCCCCTCCCCCGTGGGCCAAGGGGACTAGACTAACTAATTACAATAGTGGCCCCTGCCGCAGCCCAAAGCTGCAGCTCATCAATCAAAAAATTCAATAAAACTGCGCTCAGTCGGTCGACCTGACGGAAGAGCCGGTTGTTGTATTCAAGCCAGAGGTGCCAGATTATGGCAACAATGACCGAGGAGACTGTGCGAGGGTCACCCGGTCCGTTGACTATGTTGGTCCACCAACTCCAAAAGCAGTCGGTGTCTGTATCCAGCTGATTGGGTTGATTTGCGGGAAGTCCAGCAGCACGGCTAGTCTTGACCAGACTGTAATGCTAAAAACGCACTGAAGGAAGAGGTGTTCTGGAGTTTCTAGGTTGCGCCAAAGGAAGAATCTGCACTTTGAAGGGGCCTAGATCTTCCACAGCCTCTTCCAAGTTGGGTTGGCGATATTGCCCTCGAACTGTAGGAGGTAGACCGATTTGACAGAGAACTCCCCATTCGCTGCTAGACGCCAAGTTAACTGATCAGGCCCTCCTCCCACGGTAAGGTTCGTCTGAGCGAGGTGGAGAAGGATGGCGATCAATTTTGGGATCATAAGCGAGGTGATGTTTTGGCGCAGGTCCACGATCCAGTTGTTGTTGGTGAGGGCCTGGAGCACCCTGTAGCACCGTTCGTTGACCATGCAATGGCCCTTTGTTCTGACATTCTCTAGCAGCATACTGTGTACGTGCCGTTTCACTGGGTACGTGCCAATGGTCATCGCTTTGCCATCCTAGATATAGCATACATTATACGAAGTTATACGAAATATTTCTTTTGATGGTATAATCCAAAAGTGGGAAACTTTGGGTGGTATAGAACCAATTTTCCCCTTGTTAAAACACACAATGCATGTAGTTTATTTAAATTCAAAGCTCTTTGTAATCTTCAACCAGTCCTGTGCTTCAATATAATTTTTCGGAGTAAGCACTATAGCTTGTTTCCACTACTCAGCAACTTGATCAAACCAAGCTTCCACAATTTTGGAATCACCTGTTAGAACTTAATTGAGACTTAGATCGTTAGCTTGCCCAATCACATTAACACAGCAGCAGCGGAATCATTAGTACTGACCTTGATTAGGAGATTCCATTAGCGTCGATGACGATTAGCTGTAGATGACACCGGGAAACGTACGGAAGTAGCGCGTAGACTTCAGCTCCACGAACATCACCTGATCAATAGAAGATGGCGTTACAAAATCCATTAAACGGTCATTGGAACTTCTGTACCCATAGTAGACTAATTCTATCTCGATCGGTATACATTCAGGTCTTACGGGAGTGGTTTTCTTTGTTGGCCCTTATATCCAGAATCATAGGCAATGCACCCCATGCGCGCAACATAATCACATTAGGTACAGGATGCTAAGAGCATGAGCAGCAGGGACTGTATTAGCTGCTCCTGCATCAAGCAGTCTGCGCAGGCTCCAGAAAAATTCAAACGCCAGTCTGGGCGCATGCATGCAGGTGAGCGTCCGTGCGCTATTAAGAGCTGATACAGGAGCCAATACCAGCCCTGCTGGTCATGCTCTAAGCCTTTAGTAAGTGGATCCACGAGCATTGACTTAGTACTTATATATTTAATTATGCTCGATAAAATAATGTGATTTGATCCTAGATCTTATCTTTCCTAACATGATACTTAATGTCAATGTGCCTGGCAGTAGCACTTGGCTTGTTGTTACTCGTATAAAATTGCAAGCTAATTAATGCAATAAAACTTGAGTGGTCTAAATATACTGTCTACCACTCTAAGTCCTGGGATAAAATTCTTTTAAGCCATATAGCCCGCTCAATAGCCTCATAACATGCCACAACTAAGTCTGCATTGTAAAAATACAGTAAGTTTCTATTTGGAGCTCTTCCACGAATTAGCTCCCACTGCAAGGTTGAAGATACATACGTGGATTTCTTAATATCCACACACCTTGCAAAATAATTAATAAAATTAAATTTCTTATATGTGAGCTTGTAATTCTCAATGCCATGCAACATAATGCAAGACTTTCTTAACAGCTTTCCAGTGGTCCATACTGGATTTGACTGATATCTACCAAATATCCCAGTCACATAAGTTAGATCAGGGCATGTACAAATAAGTGTACGTAATGCTTTCGACAGCTGAAGCATGAGGAATCAACTTTATTCGGTAGATTCATAATGATTCCTTGGACGTAATAATGTCCAACTTATTGCCCTTCACGACAGGAGCAGGCGAAACAAAGCACTCACATTAAAACTTTTAAGTACTTTGCCTATGTAGGCCTTTTCACATAATGTGCCTTTGGAACGATCTTAGTGAGTCTCAATTTTCCCAAAATAAGAGAGATTCAACCAAGATCTTTCTTATAGAAGAAATGAAAAATTTTGATCTAATGCAGCATAATCTTATCACTGCTAGCTAATCATTAACATAAAGCACCATCATAATAAACTTATTTCCCTAAAAAATTAACATAAGTTCAGTAATCCACTTCTTAAATAAACTTAAAAGTACCATTGCTTAAATGCTCGCCTTAAGAAAATATAAAAATAAAAAATTAAGGGATGCAGTCTCAACATCCATCTGTTTAAGCTCTAATCATAATGAGCCACGAGCGTCATGACAATCATTAGGAAATATTAGATAAGACAGATGAAAAAAGAAAACATTATTCAACTCCTGAATTTAGGGAGAAGAATTTTTCTATAAGCCTTGCATTGAACTTTTCGATGTTTCTTTTGAAATCACTATGTTTATGTAGACCCATTTATAGCCCACTGTCTTGATCCCATCAGAAAAATTCTGCTAAGTCCCATATGCCATTAGAGCTCATAGACTTTAATTTATTTACCAACACTTGCTCGTGATGCCTCGGTGTTACACGCAACCCCTTCGAGCCGCTTCACTACGCCGCACAAGGCGACGGGCGAGCACGGCTGCCGGAAGCTACGATGGTAAGGAGACGTAGCTGTGAGCAACGGTTAAGGCTCACCGGTAGGAAAGTGCACGGTGTTCATAATGCCAATATCATTTATGCTTTCAATTATGCAAACAACATAATCATTCTGTTTTTTAGTGATATTCTTAGAGCTTTATTAAACATTATTGGAAACTCTTGAGGCTCATTATTCAGTATATCATTATGAATTTGTTGAGTCCTCAACAGTAGGTGTAGCAAAGGTGTTAACGACCAGAGGTACAACAAACTGAAGCACATGGAAAAAAATCCTTTTGGGTAAGCGGTTAATGATCATAAGTCCGCTTCTCCTTAAGATTTATTTCCTTGGACTATAAGCTCCCACAGATTTCGTTATCCTCGAAGAACATGAGAACAAAAAAATTAAATGTCATGATTTGGTCAATGGAAAAACAATACCCCTAAGAATTATTGGGATACCATTTGGAGTGGCAACTTAGGATTAATACTTAATGTCATAGACAGGGGAAACTAAAATGTGCATTATCTCTTTCTTAATGAGACATTCAATCTCCCCTTCGAAATATGGCCTAAACAACAAATGCCATAATTTCGATAAAGTCTCATTATGACATTGCTTATGCTTAGGGAAATATCACAAACATTCACAACAATCTCATGTAGGGAAAACTTGATAAAGCAATTATTGTCAGAAGGTAAAAACCAACATTATCCAACAAAAAATATGTCTCCCAGCAGAAACATAAGTGACATTATTAAACTAAATTACATAATTGTTGTTCGAAACTAAGAACAATTCTTCAACAGCTTCAACTTTAACTTCCTTGCCCATTATGAGACTCTTAGATATTCTTATTATCCTTAAAAGTCTCTAATGCTATCATATCCTTTTTACTTAGTGGTTAAGAGCCTCTGAATAAGGGTACCGGCATAGAACTTAAATAAGTCTTTAATTTTTTTTAATCCATGCTAAGTACCGTTTTGCATTATTGGAACTAGGGATTGCCCCCCTATTCCTTTTGAAATTGAGCTCTCCATAATGACCAGTGAAAGACGGTTAGACCGCTCCCACTTTTCTGAAAGAAGCATAATTGGGCTCTCCATTAGTAGGAGTGATAGGGGTTCATGCCAGAAAACAAGATCTAGGTCTAGTGCCCCAAGAACAACCTGAACTTCCAATTTCCATGAAAAGAAATTGTCACCAATGAGCTGCTTAATGCCTTAAAAAGCAGTAGTCACAATAGATGTGTCCAAACCTGAACAAAATTAAGAGATGACAAAATTTAGCTAAGCATGAATTTAACCTACTTTGGTCCGATTGAAAACATGCAATATTTCTCAAATTCGCATCACCTTTGGGCAGAAACGAAAAAGAAAATATATCTAGGATAACATGTAATCATAAATCAACTTTGGTCAGAAGTATAATTACAAGTCATCAACTTTATGTCCTGATTAATACTTCTTTTGTGTCCATCTTAATCAGAGACAACAACGTAATTTTGTCGCTAAAAATTGCCATAATCACATTATTGACTTACAAACAATAGCATAGCACAATGCATCAAGATAATCTAATTATCTGATAATTTGGGCAATATAAAATTCAAGCAGTACATGAAACTTAAATCTTAATGGCACCGCAAATATTAAATATTGTCCCAAAATACAGTACAAATAAAACCTTAAGCATAATATTTATTGCACTGAAACTAACACATAATTTATGTGCAAGAACATTATATAAAGGCGAACTCTCCCCGGCGAGACGCGGCGCGGATTCTCCAGTGATCTCCCTTCTACTCTCCTACTCCGGCCGCTGGTGATGGCTGTGTCGCTGCTCCCCGTCCCGCCAGCCCTTATCTATTCAGCGGCGGTGCTCGCGCTCGCCGCCGTCGTGCACTTCCTCCACCTCCCCTTGCTCCTCCTCTACTCCCTCCACACCTACATCCACACGGACGCTGTATCGTCCATTGCTCCGCGCGCCATCCTCCGCCCTCCCAACTCCGGCTCCGGGCACAGCACAAGCGCTGCCCTCCGCCTTCGATGAGGGATCCAACTCCTCACAGCTCTACCGCCTCTGCCTCTCCTACGTCAGGCTCGCCTCCCGACAAGGATTCGCCGGCTACCACATCGCGCTCCTCCTCCTCGCGTTGCCGGAGAAGCCGCGCCGCCACACCACCGCACCGCCTCTCGCCGCTGCCCCACGCCGGGAGCGCGCCCCTGCTGTCCTTGGGCGACGGTGAAGATCAGGGAGAGAGAGAGGTGGGGGGAGAGAGCTGGAGGATGAAGAAGATGAGAAAGGGGCTGACATGTGGGGTCCACATGTGATACCGTATTTCTTACCGTATTTGTTCTTGTATTTCTCCCAAAATTCCATCTCAGGCCAAATAATGGCACCTAAGCTCATTATTGTTGTCTATAGTGGTGTCTGAGCTATTAGAGCCTTTACGATGGTATTTCTGTCCAAAGAAAAGTCTATAGTGGAATGTATGCTTTTAACCCTATTTATATCCTGTATATGCAAGAAAAGGATAGAAAATGCCTACAATGTCATCCTTGAAATGAAGTTTTAAAAAAATGACTTCAATATCGTAGAGTAGGTGGTAAGGAGCTTAGAAGTGAAGTCCACCACCTGGGTTCTAATCCCCACGAGGACGGTAAACATCCAGGTCTCACTTTGAGGGTTGTGTTATAGCTGTGAGACCGAATCATTGGATACCACAGCACTCCTCAGAAAAAAAATACATTTTATAATAGCAATTCAAAAATATCATAACGACATGAGTGAAAAAATTCCTTTAAAATATTTTACATTTTATAATAGCAATTTTAAAATATCATAACTTCATAACGACATGAGTGAAAAAATTCCTTTCGATTTTAGGGCTCAAACATGTGACATGATAGTTTGGGGATTAAATAGACTTGTTCCTCTTAATAAATATCGGTAGGTTTGTTGTATTTTATGAACTTGTCATGTTATGGAAGTTGTAGATAATTCACTAAAATTTATGCAAAGTACAAGAACACAAAATTTGGTTGAGTGGCTTAGGAGCTATGACTTTTGAAATGTTTCTTTCTACAAATTTGTTGCAAAAGGATGATATTGTGCTAAACAATTAGCGTAATCTAGTTCTAATTGGTAATTCTTATATGTTGAATATGGGAATTTATATTTGTAGGAGTGGTGGTTTTAAGATTGGTATCGGTTACACATCAAGTCAATTTATTTTTTTGATAAAGAAGATAAATATATGTTAAACAATGGCTTAGTTGGAATTATGGTTGCTTTTGTCATATAGCTATAGACTTGTTTGTAGTTGTGTGGTGACATTCTAAATATTTTACCGTTTATTCCCAAGTGATGGAGAAATGTGATTAGTGACTAATAGATAAGATCATTGCAACACGTGGCATACGATCCATGTTGGTGAGAATGTTGTGTAACTAATCCTATGAGGTCGGTAAAAAAAGTATACCATTTATTTTTTATTTCCCTAGAGAAAAGATCTCCATCCGTCAAAAAAGAATATCATTCTAAGTATGCACTTGAACATACCTCTGTCTACATGTATAGCGGGAATGACATTATTTTTGGGATGGAGGGGGTCACTACAGGAAAAGGATATAGTTTCGAGTGCCCAAACGTCAATCGACGGTCATCACCGACCCGTCGACACAGTACACTCTGTCTCGACGGCCATAATAAGGCCGTCGATAGAGAGCAGCATGGTTGCTTAGTCTCAACGGCTACAAAGCAAACCGTCGAGTAATAAAAGCCAGCTGTCATGGCAGTCGAACGGCGTTAGCTGTCTCGACGGCCTAACGTTATGCCGTCGAGACACTACTTTTTAAATATACAATTTTCCTCCTATATATTACAGTTTAATGGATATTTATTATTTTTAAAGGATAAAATCAATGTAATAATTTTTTCATGTTACATCATTTGATAAATTTTGATTGATATTTGAAATTGTAATTTTTGAAATTAAAGTATTCTGTATAGTAACTAACGAAACACCCAATAACGTACGATAACCTATAACTTAGCCGGAAAAAACCCCATTTGATAGTGTTCGTCGTGTTAGATGCTCTCAAATTTTTTATATTTTCACCGATGATTTTGTTTGATACACAAACGTGAACGCATTGTTTTTGAGCAGCAACAAATTTTGTTTTGTATTTTTAGAAATCAATTTACGTCAGGTTGACCACCGAGTGCAACAAAGGATAAAATCAATCTGTGCTAAGTACTGCTTTGCATTATTGGAACTAAGGATTGCTCCCCTTATTCCTTCTGAAATTGAGCTCACCAAAATGAACAGTGAAAGACGGTTAGACCGCTTCCACTTCTCTGAGCTTTCATCATAAGCCTTCTTTAAAGAAGCATAATTAGGCTCTCCACCAGTTGGAGCGACAGGGGGCTCATGCCTGAAAGCATAATCCAGGTCAAATGCCCCAAGAGCAACCTCAACGCTCAATTTCTAGGTGAAGAAATTATCACTAGAGAGCTGCGTAATGCCTTTAAGAGCAGCGTTCACAAAAGATGTGTCCAAAGCTGAACAAAAATTAAGATACAGCAAACATTAGCTTGAGCATGAAATTTAACCTACTTTGGTCCGATTAAAAAAACATGCAATATTTCTCAAGTTCGCATCACCTTTGGGCAGAAACGAAAAAGAGATAATATATCAAAAGGTGACATGTGATCATACATCAACTTTGGTCAGAAGTATAATTACACGTCATCAACATTTATCTCGGATTAGAATTTCCTTTGTTTCCATCTTAATCAGAGACAGTAACATAAGTTGTCGCTAAAAATTGCCATATAACATTAGTATCTTATGGACAACATCGTAGCATAATTCAACAACTTAATGTCTAATTATTTGCACAAATCATTAAACAGTGCACAAAACTTTAAATCTTAATAGCACTGGGTACCATGCAACATCGTCATCGCTTTGCCATCCTAGAACATACTGTGTCAAAGAAGACCGAGATGCATAGTTGACGAAATCACAAAACGGCCTCCCACGGAATAGCATGCTGAAATGGAATACAGAAGGGACAACAACATATGCAACAGGAAAAACCATGGTGTGAGAAACGGAGAAAAATGTAGGAAGCACGAGGATTTTTACCATCTTTAGATAAATTCCGATAGAGATCAGGTATCGAGAGATACCAATCAAGTCCAACCCTCCATTTCTGAGGATATGATTGCAAAAACGTCATCTTCTTCTTCTACCTGTTTGCTCTATTCGATCTCTCTCACACGCATCACCGGCGGCGACGCCCACAAATGGTAGCGGCAGCATGTGCACACAAGCACGATGGCAGCAATGACAGTGCTCACAAGCTCGTCAACGGTCGCAGCTTCTGCACGCATGAGCGCGACGGTGGTGGCAGCGACATGTAAGCATGAGCACTTCAATGGCGGTCGCGGGTGCTATTCATGAGCTCGTGAACGGCGGCGTGCGCTTACGAGCTTGTCAACGGTTGCGGTGGCGACGTGCACACATTAGCTTGTCGCGGTGTTGCTCACAAGCTCGTCAATAGTAGCAGTGCTCAAGAATGCGATAGTGGGGCACAAGAGCAGAAGCAATGACATCGCGCACAAGCGGCGGTGGTGACAGTGGCACTCATGCGAGGGTCCGGTAGTGGCAGCGCTTGCACTAAAGATGGAGAGTAGAGAGAAAAGGGATGATGAGACGAAATCATATATTTGACCTCGGTATTAAGAGGTACAAAAAAAATTAAAGGAAGATACCAAGTGGTACCACTTCACCATAGCCATTAAATTTAATGGTAATTGACAGCTCTGATGAGAGGTACCAAGAGGTATGAAGAGACATCAAGAATGGTAAAACAACCCTAATTGATGAGCCTGGAGCAAACTGATACTCAATTGGTGTGCTTTTTGTTAAATAACACTAGACACCCCAATTTATTCGATACATGACATTTTTGGCTTTGTCAAGTCTTTTCTCCCATTTTCCTCTTTTCCCAGCTCCTTTCTCTGATTTTCAATGATGAGATCAAAATACCTTGTTCTCTCTCTTCTCCCTCTTCCACCGACACCCGAGGCCCCTCATCAGCTTCTTTCTTCCTCCTCTTCCTCCTCCATTTGCCACTCTCTCTCTATCTAATCTCTCCAACCGTCGGAAGCCCCATCGCAACCATCTCCTTTCATCGGAGCCCTACTAGAGCCATCTTCTTCCTCCTATTGGAACTTTGTCGCCACCATCTCCCTTGTCATCGGCCACCTCTCTCCTCTTCCTCGATGGGGCCATGACAGCACGAGCTCACTACAACGGCCATGACATGCGGCGCGAACTCAGCGATAGCCATGGCGAGCGACGTGGCACAAGCTTGAGGACGGTGGCGGCCATGGCGCGACAACATGAGTTCGGGCAGTGTTGGCCATGGAAAGAAGAACGGAGGAAAAAAATGAGGGGGATTTGGTCTTCTGATTATTGAAAACAGGAAAAATAGTGGAATATGAAAAAAAAAAAAAAGGAAAAAGTTTTAAAACCTAAAATGTCATGTATCAAAAAAAAAAATGAGGTGCCGACTTACCAATTAAATGTCAATTTGCTCCGAACTCTTATGGGCCTGTTTGGTTCGTTGTTAAATTTAGCTAAGTTTGCCACGCCTGAGGTACTAAACCTGGCTAAGGTTTTGCTTCTCCAATTTGTCCACCACATTTTAGCACACCTAACAAAATTTTGCCGCACTTTATCATGCCACTTACATACAGGACTCGCGTAGAAAAAGAAGAATCTTAACACAAATATGGCAGTGAACCAAACGCACACCAAACTCAATCAAACTTACCTAATGTTAGGCGTGGCAGGTTATAGCAATCTTAGGCGCGAACCAAACAGGCCATACATCTTATTATTTTTTCCAGAAACAACCGTCCAAACTTTAACCACACGGTGCAAAGGCAACGACCGGATAGTCCGTTCTCTGAGTTAAGACGCTGATTCAAGACAAGCCCCCGGCTATTCACCTCGCTGACGATGTGAATCAAAATTATCAAATGGGATTGTGGACTTGATAGAGAACAATGTGGTTTGAAGATTATTCGTGGCCTTGAGATTTTCGACAAAGCCCTTCAAGAAACCAAAAAAAAAAACTGGCTTTTTAGAAACCGCTAGTTTATGAGCTGTGCAATTAGTTCACGTTGAGGTAGAGAATGTAGTACCAACCCACAACAGAAGATGCATGTTTTCGAAAAGTTCCGATGATAGATAGCATCACAACACTGCGTATGGAAAAGGAACGAATTGCACATAATGACAGAATCACGCCAAGAAATTTACTAGGACCGGATAAATCATTGGACGCGGAAGCACAATGGTGCAAGGATACAGTTCATCACAAGAACCCAGCTATTCTTTCGCGTTCCAAGAATAATCTGGCTCCTGCAATGATCGCCCACCAAAACCAAACTTGCAACTAAACTTACCCCATAACATAAGGTAGTGCATCTCAAAAAGAATCAAGACACCCCATTTCGGAAACAAAACTATAATAGCCCTCAAAAGCATTTCTCGACAACATGACATAAAAAGGCAGACTCAAGGCGTACTGATACGTATGCACAGAACCACTGCACAAATAGGTGCCACTGGTAGACTTCAGAAATTTCCCCTTGTGCTAGCTTCACTTATGCCCTCTAAAGTACATGTATACTTTCTGTATCCACCAAAACAGCAAAAAATACAAATGTTAAGAAACAGCACTGTAATCTTGAAAATGCATCAGCAGAAGTCCTATCATAACAAAAAGCAAAAGCAAATAAGCATGACTCTGCTCACAATGTAAGTACTTCTGATGCATCAATGCGTTGAACTATTTCTAAATCTTCTATGCTTAACAAGTAGTATTAAGCAAGTAACATGATGAACAAAACAAAATATCAACTATCAACACAATAGCGAATCAGGTATTAACTAATAAGTAATTCCATCAAGGAAGTGCTACACTGAAATTGTAGAAGGAAAATAGCCTGTTGCCTTCCAAATTAATGACACATTTTACTCATTATGCAGAGATACAGCTAAACGGACTTCCATAAGGGTGAAGCTTGGCAATCCTGACTCCTAAAACTACAAAGGATAGGGATCAACATGAACACCTCAAACTCAGTAACCCAACATATAATTGCAGCAAATCCATTCAGTTGCTCTCAACTAGACCATACAAATAATCCATATAAAGTGCTGTATATACAACACACAGTACTTCCCTTATGGAATAAGAATGCTGGCATACCAAATTATTTAATATACATAAGAAAAGGACAAGCAAAAAAGAAGGAAATGGAGGGAAGGTCTAAGGTGTTGAATACAAGAACTTATTACTGACCTGAAGAACCCCAATGCTCAGCAGTGTCTCCAAGCAAAACAGTGCAAACCCCACAAAGTAAAAGATCTGCGCAAACAATAGATTCTTAATGTCCTAACTTCACATTTTTTTAAGTTATTTCAAAATGCTTAAGACACATTTGACAAGAAAATTGTGTCAAGCTTTCTCATGTATTGGTGGGAGGTATAAATGTAACAAGGTAATGCTGGACATTAGCCTCACCCCAATTATCACATGCTCAGAGAAAGTGTCGATTGCAGCAAGTATGCCCCTGATAAGATAACAAACAAAAAACGTTTTGAATTATAATTTATCAGAAAATATTGTTCTTCAAAAGGTGGATAACCACGGAGAGAAGATGTGAGGCTTAGGACAATAGGGCATAACTTTTTCACAAGACATCTATTCAATAGTAAATACCAGTTATTTATGTATTGGGGCAATTGCATTCTTGCTCCTGTTCTCGAGTTCAATTGTGATTTTACCCCTACTTTTCCCACTTTGTGATTTTGTCCTTGATTTTTGAAAATGAAGCTATAGTTTGCCCTAATTCTGTTTACAGTAGTTAACGGTGTTAACTCAGCTATAAGTCTAATTATACTTTTACCCTTGATTTTCGTACTTTGTGAATTTACCCTCGAGTTTTGGAAACAAGGTTGTCATTTGCCCTTAATGTTAATACTCTGTTTGTGCTAGCCGGATTAATCAATTCAAAAAAATAAAAAAAAATAGACTCCATGCTAAAGGACTGAAATGCCCTTTTACTGTTTCTGATCTAATCGGCTCAATATGAAACGTGCGCCAATTTGTAACCTAGGCGGCAGCTAGGCGGCCTCGTTCTAGCAGATTCCAACGAGGGACGAAGTAGTCGGCGCGGCCGAGGATTCAAGGGCTCTGGGCGGCCTAGACAAGCAGGCGAGCAAAACATCCATCTCTGCATTTCTGATCTCTGCATGTGGCATTGGCGTACCGTATGTCGGTGGCCATAGCGTAGATCTCAGCATCCAAGCATTCAGTGATCCTTCCATATGTCATCGAATTCAATATAACTTCTACCAAAATGTTGTCTAAATGTGGTTTTCAAATCATCAATATTTGAGTTGAAACAATGGTAAAATCACAAAGTACTAATAAAATTAGGGGCAAATTGTAAGGGCATAGATGTCTTTTTACACCCAAGTTAACACCGTTAACTACTGTAAACGAAAGGAAGGTAAACTGTAGCTTTGTTTTCAAAAATCAAGGGCAAGATCACAAAGTGGAAAGAGTAGGGGTAAAATCACAATTGTACTCTAGAACAGGGGCAATAACACAATTGTTCCCTTATGTATTTACTAGTCCAAATGAAAAATGTTAATAACGTTCGAATTATCGAATATAATACATGGGATATTCAACTGGTACAATTATCTCGTATATGTATAAAAGAGCGTGAACAATCAACTTATTTCAGATATTGCAGAAAAAAAATACTTATGGGGACAAGTCAACTTTAGGACCGTATCAATACCATGCAGGAAAGTTCCAAATAATGAAGCCACTATTGGTATTGTAAATACTCTTTGCATGGATATAAGAACTTTCAATAGTTGTTTAGATCCTGGTTGCTTTAATAACACAACCTTCTTAGTGTTGGTGGGTAACAAATGCAATGGAAATCACCTATAATTGCTACGAATGTATATAAAGTAGTTGTGACTTACGTTAATGATTTTCCATGAAATACAATTGGCGGAGCAATGGCAGCAATTATGCAAAAACCAATATGGATCTGCACCAAATGACAACACAAAAAACCGGTAACTATTACATCAGTTGAAACGTCAATAGTATAGAAAATATGCTATCCAGCTTGACCCTACCAGGTAACACAGGAAAAACCATCCAAAACTGAATGCGCTATTAGTCCTGTTTAACAAATTAACAAGAAAGTGTTAAATACAACACAATCATGGTTACACAAGATATATCATGCAATCCACAATTGAAGTCCACTTAGACTTCTTATGCTTGCAGTTGCAGTTTCTCTACAACTTATGTCGTGACTACAATCTAAGATGAACATAACCATCAACTGTTCATTGATATATCAAATAGATGCAACAGAGCAACACAGGTCTGCATTGCAGTTTGATGCAAAAAAAAGCATGTGCTCTTTGTAAAATGCACTGGTGGAATGCACTAAAACAGTAGAGAGATGTACCGACAGAAATGTGGCTTCATAAAATGCATTCATAGAGAAATACCAAAACAGTAGTGCATACCTCATTGCACGATAGAGAGGTCTGTACCATATCAAGTATGACAATGGAATTCCAAGCAGAGCATAGATAGTTGCAAGGAAAAACAGCTTTGAATCTGCAAGCATAGAACAGCTCAACCATTTAGTATGAGCCAATGTACCAAGACACATTCGCACTTATAGGTAACCATGAAACCCACCTCCCTCCTTAATCCAGCAGACTATGACAGCAATGAAGTTCCACGAGAGGCAAAGCACTATTCCTGTAATTAAGTATCACTATCAATAAATGCTAGTGACTACATACTACAACTAAACAAATGACAGAAACAACAAGAATGCACTACCAGGAGCCAACCATTACGTACCAAGCCAGCTTGCAAATGCCAGATACTGCAACTTCTGCACATTGGCCGGTATCTCATTGGCAATGTCATGATGGATGATCGGAAAGAATGGCGGCCAGTTCTTCTCCTCCATTGGCACTCCAGCTGCATCAAGAAAAGGATAAGCACAAACAAGCAAACATTCCTTTCAACACAACTCATAAGTCGAACACCGCTGAGACCAGCAGTAAAAATAGTGACTCACCATTCTTCAGCGCTTCCTCCCTTCTTTTGATATCCTGCAGCACCAAAAACAAACGCCACGAGTTACAACCGAATCAGCTACCGCAACAAAAAGTTTTAAAGAGAAATGGAGGGCGAACCCCACCGCTTCTCGCCGCTTCAGATCTGATTCCCACGATGAGAGCTCCCTGGCTTTGCTCTTCGAGTCCTGCGTAGCGCACGCCGCTCAATATCCAGATTCGTACAGGACCGTGGCAAGAGAGGGGGAAAAACACCAGCAGATAGAGCATCTTACGCCCATGTTGTCGAGGGGCACGTCGACGGTGGCGTCGCCCTTGCCGCCGCCGAAACCGACTGGCTCCGTGGGACGGAACCCGTACTGCTGCCTGCCGCCGCGACCGCCACCTCCATTCTGTACGGCGGAGGAGACAGTTCGTCAGAACGAGCACGTAAAACTCCAGATCTACCATACCACCTACTACCCCACTGCCCGCGGGTAGGCAGCAAAATCCCCGGCCAAAAATGGGGCACAGAGAGCGCGAGAGAGGCTGGCTCACGGAGAAGGGGTTGTCGTCGGCGTTGCCCTCGTCGAAGGGGTTGGGGTCGTGATGCATGGCGCCGGGCTCGCCGGGCTGCGAGGAGGAGGCCGGCGGGGAAAGCGGCGGAGGGGGAGGCGTTGGGGTTGCTCGACTCGAGTCGGCGAGTCGCTTCCAGTCCAAGTCAGTCCGTTCCCTTTCCCCTTCGGTTGGTGCGGGCGGTGCGTGCGCTTCCGGTTCTGCTTTGCTTTTCACTTGACCGCAGAAAGCGACGCCGCTGGAGTGGGTTTGGTCCCCGCCCAACACGCATCGGCGCGGTGCGCACGACGAGGAGCCCACGGGCCGTTTCCTACCTGCAGGCCATCATATGGCCAACGAATCAACGATGGGCCCATTCCGAGTCGGAGATTCGGGACGTAGATTCCATGTGTTTGGGCCCAATAATTGTAGGCCGCTAAATGCTTCGGTTTTTCGAGTGAACGGGAAGGGACTAGGGAGACACGGAGCTCACTCCAAGGCCCTGAAATTTGGGGGGTGAATGGGAATGGACGCTTGAATTCCTCTCAATGGAAGCAAACGTATCCGTATCAATCTGCATGTCTTAAGGGTCCTAACCCAGGGCCATTCAATTTAGACCATGTGCGACCTGCACATGCCCTTCACGCCTCCCCGTAAGAGCTTATCAGAAGGTGCCCGATTAATTCATCGAGCTCAAATCTTAATTAGCTAGGAGTGAGTTTTGTGTCGTTTACGTAATCACTCACGCAAACCCCTTGCAAAGATGGGTATTGAATGATCGTAGTGCTCCTATACTGAACCACTCAATCAAGACAATTAAAAGCATGAACAACTGGCTCTCCGTCAGCTCTCCCCCTGCATCAGGCCAGCCCAGCGCGGGAATTTTTTTGAATTCTGCAGGCACGTAGCAGCTGGGCGGGAGGAGCTGGGCGGGATTAGGCGATGATGCGGGCGTGTGACAGGGGGAGAGCTGGGGATGCTCTAATTATACTATCCATGCCACTCAAATGAAATTATTTAAGTTATAAACTACTGATATAGAAAAAACATTCAGTCTCTACCACAATTAACGATACATACAATTATTACAAACGCTTATTAAAAAGTTCAAAACCAAAGCGAAATGACAAAGTAATTTTCACACTAAGGTAAGCAACAAAAAATGAAACAAACTTCTCTGCATGGTAATCAGATGGCCCTAACATCTTGAAAGTAGTAACTTTGAGCATCCTCGCACAGAAAATGATCATATATTCATCTTCATAAGATTCTTTTGTAATTTTATAAGAATAATCAATTTCAAACTCATCCCACAGCACTCAAAAGCATTGCAAGTTTGATATACCGTAGACTCCTAAAAATAAGATTTGGCTAGCTAGTAACGGTTCCTTGCATGGCCAAGTGGTATTCCAATTTTGTGTAGTTTGGCATTTGGATTTTGGTCCATGTATGATGTTTCCATAGGAGTATGATATATGGTCAATGCGGAGAAACTTGTTTTTGGTCTTAGGGCACCTCTATTCTAGCCCTATCTCAACACTGTTACAAGTCCTAAACAGTATAGCGAATAAATAAAATATAATTTAGAGGAGGAAATATGAATGAATAGCGAGAATGTGTGTGAATGATGGATTAATAGCGGACAAGATTTTCAATTTAGCACTAGCATTGGTGACTCCAATCTTAGCAAGGAAACCTAAGTGGACAATTGGATATCCTAAGTTACTGTGCTAGTGGACAATTGGCAGTGGCTGTGGAAAGCTGTTTGGAGTTTGATGGAAAATGTCAAATTACTGAATTATAACAACCTAGCAGGAATATTGGTATCCCACAATGCGAAGCTACAGTGCTGATGTGACATAGGAGTATGAGGTACTCTCTTCATTCTAAAATAGTATTCATTTTGGACATTAACACAATCTCCGAAATGTAATTTGATCACTAAAAGCTTTTACAATTTACTTATAAAATGCAATTAAATTATAATGTTAAGAAAGTTTCTTTTCGAGACCAATCTATCTATATGATTATTATGTGCTCAATCTGAATAATTCAAAAAAATTATGAATATATAAGAATTTAAAATTTTAACTCAGGAACAAATCTAAAACGGTTAGTGCTATAGTATTTTAGAATGGAGCAGGTATCTTTATTTAATTTTTTTCCATAGAAAACAATACTGTACTGTAGTATTTCTGTCGTATATGCATGCATGCAGATCGAAGCCACCAACCACTCTCAAACTCCGCGATGGATCGATCAATAACTACCCGCCCGTAATTCTCGATGCAGGTGCGTGCGTGCGTGCATCTAGGCAGGCCGGCCAGCACAGACAGCGCTGCCACGCAAATCAAATCGACACGATAGGCGCGTTGCCCGAGCCCGTCATATATAGACTACACATATGTAAGTGCCGGGCGTTAAACATGCGGCAATTAACGCTGGTAGGAGTAGTATGTGTATGAGACACAGCATGCATATGCATGCATGCACTACGCATCGGGATGCCACTCTCCGCCGAATACATGTGACCAGATCCCGGCCGGCGTCCTTGGTTCTAGTACTAAAATTGTAGGGGTACTAGAAGAGTGGAATTGATCAAATTGATCGATTTCGATGACGTGTATGCATGCCATCTGTCACCACGCTCACCAGATAAAAATGATCATCTTGGAGTTGATTAACTTATTAGTTATTAGTGTTAACGTATAGTTTGCATAGATTATCAAATTTATGGTCTTTGTTATTTATGCCAGATTTGAATCCACAGTTCTAGACTTAAAACTTTATGCGTTAAATACATCATCTTTCAGATAATGGGATAACATTTGGGTCTCTCTAGTCTCTACACCGCGAAACACGCACAATCCAAACAAAGATCAAAGAGAAAAAATGAAAATCACAAGTAAGCAAACTTAAAAGAACTAAAGATAATTTAGACATCACAAATGCGCGCTATTGCTAAAACACTATCCATGATCGAAGAAATCCATGGCGACGACATCTAATGAACGGCAAGCCTTGATGATCATGTGCATATCTCTCACACTAATTTTGTGGTAGTGCTCAATAACGCCACAATAAGCTTTCTGAAGATGGCATTTATAAAAAGCTTATGTTTGTGAAACGCGATATCATTTTAACAGCCATATGGACCAAAATAAAATTACTATAATTTGGACTAGCACACTATACACTGCGCATCTCTGCCATGCAAATGGAATGGTTTAACTAAATAAAACTAGCTAGGTATCTCTGTGCTTATCGTCTCTGAACTGTTGATCTGTGTCAGTAATGTTAGTTTATAATTAGATTAGATCGATGCCTTCGCATGCGAGTAGCCAATTAAGCAAGCAAACACCTCGTGCGAACGTGAACAGCGACATGTATAGTGCGGATAGATTTTAGCCCTAGCTAGCTAGAGATCGATCCTGTGATCAGAAATCAAGAGGGTACCCTTTTACATGTTGCAACTAGAATACGCCTGGTGTCACATGCCTGGTGGCTGCACGATGCTTCTCATTCCCTCTAGCTCTGGCCCAGCATGTCCTACGCGCGTGCATGCATGCATGCATGCCCGCATAGCTATGACCAGAGAATCCCAGGACGCATATGCAGTGTGTACATGTCATGGATGAGATCGAGCTGAGGTAGAGAGAGACTGAAGCTATAGCAGAGGCGCAGCTAGCTAGCTGCATGCTACGGCCTTTGTTTTGTTCGCGAGTAAGATCCTGAGATCGATGTGATGGCGTTGGGAATTTTTTTAAGCTCGGCTCACGCGTGAACGTGGGAGTAGGGCATGGAATTAATGGCGTGAGCTGGACAAATCCAAAATCATATGATGATGTGAAGGTTGGTGGTGGCATCTTTACGTTTTTTATTTAGGAGTAACGAACTATAGAAAGGGGGCTTTGGTTACTGGGAATACTACTCCCTCCAGTTTGATAATTCCTGTCGTTTTAGACATGATCTCACATACCAAGGAAGTATTAAATATCTCGTAGTACTAATATGGTCAAATAAATGCTTGTAGCTTAGTAGTTGCTCCCACTTTCCCATGAGTTGTATGTCTAGGTTCGAATTTTGATGCTACACTTTATTTACATGCACACCCAACAAATGGTTCTAGGGCCACGTAAAGTTCTGTTTGCAATCAATGCATCTTAGAACGACAGGAATTTTCCAACTAAACACAAAACGCTCCAGCGACAGGAATTATCAAACTGGAGGGAGTAGAATATGGGATTGGGGAAGTACTGAAGGCTTGTTTGGTTGCGGTTGCCAGGCAACTGCGGCGTCCAGGCAGAGCCCCCAGGCGTTCGATTTTGGACGCCTGGGGCTGGGATCGGTTGCCTGGCCCAGGCCTGCCTGCCAGGGCAAGAACCAAACAAGCCCTGAATGCTGCGTGGATTGGCTAGTGCTATTTAATCTTGTCTCTTGATTAACTTAATTTCTGCACAACGTAGATATACACGGAAATACACAAATAATCTTAGTGCTAAATACACAAATAATTTTATTTTTTTGAATAAGACGAATGGTCAAAAAGCGTCTTAAAAAGTCAACAGTGAACTACAATTTGAAACGGAGGGAGCACAAACTGCCGTAGTTGCCCAAGGGCACTTGGCAGAAAGATAAAAGAAAAGAAAAGCTTGGGTTTCAAGAGGTCTATATATTTTACAAATGGTAAGTGGAAGTTTGGCCCCAGCAGCGGAAGTCCACGAGTGAAACTCTTTGGTGCAAATGATGAAAACATCAAAAGGGTGCTCTATATATCTAGCAAAAAAGTTTGTTGTTTTGCTTGTTCTATAGTCCCCGAATCAGGAACATTTAGCCAGTCAGCAATGCTAAGCCGCTCCAATGCCGAATGTGCACTTCAAAAGAGGTGAAGGGTCTCAAGGTACTGGAAGCAAGACAAAAGTATTCATTCAGCCAGTGTCAACATCTTTTAATTAACTGACCCAAATGCCATAGCCTGTGTGAAAAATTGTGGGCAACGATTTGTTGGTGACCCAAGAATGACGTACATACATGCCACAATTTTGGCTGTTGTCACATGCCATGCATAATCTATATTTCATCATGAGTCACGACTAATTAATTTGGCCTTTCTATGAATAATCGACACCAAATGTTGTTTGCCCCGCGAAACCCCTATTTCTTCTTTCAAGAAAATGGGTGTGCTTTCCCAAAACTAAATCAATTGACAAGATAAAATAAATGAGACAATGCCACGAGAAGATCTAAGGATTAGTAGTCTAAACTTCCTTACAGAACTACATGATGATGCTTAATATTGGGGATGTCGATAAAGACAAGAGTGTTGGCATGCATAGGCAGCATTCCCTCCGGGAGAAACAAGTGAAATGGCAAGAATTCTTGCCATTGCTTAGCTACTACTCAATCGATCCAATTAACTACATATTGATCGATCTACCTATGTGTGTCCTTTCCTTCTCATCTGCGCTATCAATCAATCAATCCCTTGTTGCAAGGAAGCTAGCTAGAAGGCAAATACGTACATTGGCAAGTATATATATTTATGGCAATTCAATATCGTTCGTATGGTCAGGGTTTTCAGCTTATGGAAGTAGTGGCATATATAAGTAATCGTCCTCATCCAAATAGATCCGAGCTTTTAAAGTTTTATTTACTAAAAAATAACGAATATACAAGATTCTTTAAGCATATCTTGTCATTCAAATTAATAGAGAGATCATTCAATAATGCATCTTCCGGGCTTTGTGTGGAATGTTGTCACCATGTCTCTTGCTACTCAAAGTAGTAGCAATGTATGCACGACTAGGTTCAATATTTTTTTTATACGCAAAATAAGATGATTATCATAAGCTAGCTAGCTAGCTAGCACCTGCAGGCATTGCTTTTAAATAATTAATCACCTGCATGCCATTTAATCATCTCTATATATGGGGTGTTCAAACCTTCAATTGATCATGGATCACATCTTAAGTAAAAATATATAGCTCCTCTTTGATGTGGAGATTCTCTATATTAATTAAAACTGGTCACATTAATCGCAGCATGACACACAAAGGACAAATGTATTGCTTCCAGACTAGTCCCATTTGTTTATTAGGTTAAATAGCTTAAACAATATGAGGTGATCAGTATTTCTAATGGCCATGACAGGCTGCCATCAATTCCAATTCAGCGACAGTTCTCCGTAACTAACTCCAAAACAATTCTTTTTGCTTCTTTGTGAAACCAAAGGATCATGGACAGCCGATCACCTTTTGGACAGTGCTCTACAGCAAGTCAAGAAGTCAATCCAGATTGAGCAGGAGTATACAAAGTGTAGTAATTAGTGAGACCATTGGCACTATAGTACAATTTGGAATCTTTTTTCGGGAGCCAGCAGAGAGGGGGAGGAACGGAAAAGAAAACCCTAAACTGACACGATGTCTAGTTGTCAGTAGAAAAGAAACACTAGTGCACACCCCCCAAAAAATACTCCATGCTTGAATTGTGTGTGAGGTTAAGTGACAAGACTCTTGGCCTTGACTCAGCTCCAATCGCTCTAAAAGTCAAACTGATCAGACTCATATGCTCATAGCTAGAGTCGTACAGTTAATTACTAGTAGTTTAATTACCAAAGTGATGCCAATATATATGTGGCAAATAGATTCCACAGGCCAGAGAGGTAAAAAAGAGAAAGACGCGGGTTGAATACTGTTTGACCAGAACGCAAGGTAGCGACCAACACGAAGCATGCGTACGTATATCTGAAATTCCTCAACTTTTTTTAAAAAAGAAGGTTGTCGCCTCTCACGCACCGATGCACGTCAATATATTGCTGCAACAAACCTGGAATCATATACTCCTACTTGTAATTAGGACATGCATTCGTCTATTGTCTTGAGATTGTTGTGGATTTATCTTGCTTTTTCCTCAATTTACTGCCATAATGATCACCTTAATTAGTTTTGGGGCACTTTACTCAACTACATGCTCTTTCTGTTTCATAAAAACTCTAGGTTTAAGATACATGCCAAATAAAGTTTTGAAACTTTATATATAGTTTTTTTACTATTTAGATGTATACTTGAACCATATATATAGGCTCACGTTGAAAAACTTTACTTCTATAATATTCATAATTTTAACCAATTTTATAAATAAATGGATTTTTAAGGATCTAAGACACACAGTACTCGTGTTTACATCCCCTGTAATTAATATGCTGGAATAGTTGGAATTAGATGAGCTGATCAAGCTACTACGGACGTACTTTTATCTACTGAATGTGAAACTTTGAATATTTGTCTACCTTAGGCTGTGTCCTCAAAATTTTATTTATAGATCGATGACCATTCAAACGTACACAACTGTGCTGACAAATTAACGAGCACATGCCAATTAGTTATAGCAAACTCGATTGCTTCGGTACAATTTAATCATTGTCAATCTCAGAAAGAGATAATACCGAACTTTATCACCCCATTAAGCATGTCCTTTGCACCAAAAAAAAACTGCCTCGAATAAATCCTCTGGATCTTCTGCGCCCTAGCATCATGGCACAACATACAACTATTTTTTTTTCAAAACATACAACTAGCTGTTATTGTCGATCAATGACCGAACGGTAAATGACCTTTTCAGTAATATATATTGTTGGATAATTCCTATAGTTTTTTCTTAAAAAATCAATAACCAAACAAAAAAGGCTTGTGTAAATTAAGTTATAGTGTGATGACAACAAATTCAACTGCATATATTTTAGATCAGGGTCGGTTCTACCATTTTAAGATCCCGGTGTGAAATTAAGACAATTTAAAATGAGACTAAAAACATAGTTGTCGGGGATTCGGTGGTGTCGGCCCCGCGTCATCTAGACCTATGGACTACCGTGGAACAATACCACCCTGGATGCGAACCTTGCCTCGGAAGCAACCTCAACCATCCAAGAGTGATTTATGAGTAATCTCAATTTCTCACAAGATATCGTTATGCCCAAAAGCTCTTGGGCTGGAGAGAAGGGCACTCTCTAGGAGGAGCTCCTCACTCTCTCTCTATCTGCATGTGTGTGTGTGTGTGTGGGGGGGGGGGGTAGCTAGGCAATCTTTTCACACACATGCCTTTGTAACACACATGTTTGTAGTTTCCCCTTTCATAGAAATATAAGATTGGATGTAGGGTTGGTATTATGGTAGCAGGAGGCTCGAACCAGGTAAAAGATAGTCATGTTGTTCGTTTGAGGTCGCTACGAGCTTCCTAGCCTACAAATGCCCAAGAACGGCGCGAAAAGGGGTCCGTTAATCTGCATTTCAACAAATAAGCTCAGCACCGGTGAGCTTCGATTCCCAACCACCGATAACTAGCGCCGTCTGTGCCTCAACAACTCTTCCGCACAAAAAGTCCTCGTGGCAGGGAGTTTGCGGCGGAGTCTTACCATGGGTCATCCACGACCACACGTGCTCGTTTTCTTAGAGGGGAGGCTCTCGAGCGAATTTCACAAGGGCTAAGTATACAGCGACACATCGTGGCATATATGTAAGAAGGGTAACATTCCCTTTTTTTCCTTGCATAAAAAACACATACACACATAGAGCTCTACTCCACATTGGGAGTTGAATCCACCTGACGTTACTTGAAGCAACAATGTGGCTATCCGCGGGCCTCATCAGCAAAGGATCCTGCATTGCTCCTAGCACTGCTTGCCAGGGATTCGATGGTTGGGGCCGATAGAGCCTCTACTGTAGGCTGGGTCGGCGAGTCACCGCGGCCAGTGCAACATCGAGGCCAACCGTGGCGTCGTCGGCCGACAGCGGGGCTCAGCCCTCTTCCATCGGGCTGGTGCTGGCAACCTGGTCACTGGTAGTCGCCTGCCACCGGATGCCCCTCGGTGAACCTACGCCAGCATCACCGCCGCGCCACGGGCAACCATTGCTATGGATGCTTGCTTCACCACCCCAATGATGACTGGCCGTGACCCGTCTCTCATGCAGCGCTCATCGCAGTGCCACCCTTCTCCTAGGAGCGATCCCTTTCCCTTGAGCACGATCTACGCTCAAGAGTTATGTTTTTTAGTTCTCGCTCCAAGCATGACCTACACTCGAGGCACGATCTTCTTCCCTTGAGTATGATCTATGCTCAAGAGTATTGTTCTTTCTGTCCTGAGCATGCGCTTTGCTCAAGGCACGCTCTATTTTTCATTGAGACTGCTCTCTTTGTTACAAGCATGCATTTCGCTCAGGGCACGCCCTATTTTTTTTAAGCACGCTCTATGCTCAAGAGACTGTTCTTTTCATCCCGAGCATGCTCTTCGCTTGTGAGACGACCTATTTTTCCTTGAGCACATTCTACGCTTAACCCACACAAGCCTTGAACCGGCTCTGTTTTAGATAATGGAAGACACTTCCATGCTCTGCTCCAACGAGGGATGTAATGATGAACAATTTTCACATGGAAACAAGAAGAAAGTTAAAAAAAAGAAACAAGCTTCTACCTCACAATAAGTAGACGACCCAAATTGAGCATCTTGACAATTGTAATCCTGAGGATCCTCGCATAGAAGATCATCGACCTTTGTGAGATTCTTTTGCGATTTCATAAGAGTAACCAATTAATACCAAAATTTTCTCACAACACCCAAAATGATTTAGTGATAAAAAAGAGCGATCATTGAAACAACTAGTCTTGAGTTGCAATATTGATCGGTCGAAATCAAGTGTAATAACTCAAATTTCACCACAAAGCTGCCCATTAAATCAATGAAACAAGAGACAATTCAATAGATAGCGCCATTCCTCTCAAGAACGCCTGTAACAACGAAACAATACTCACGTGCATTATCATTGTTGAGTCTGGTTAAAAAAACCAAAAACTGAGATTTCTCTTGGGATTGGCACTTCAATAGCCTTATGCACTCACTGTTGTTGCATGCTTGCTACCATAGATTGTCGTTCGGTCGCCATTGGAGCCAATTAGCTCCGGTTTTCTTCACTCGAGTGTCGACTACACCCGCATTAGATTTGACAACCTTGATCAGGATGATGACACACATACAAAGGACACCTACCAGATCGAGTTTCATGGCTCACAAACGAAAAAAATATAAGTATGTAACACATCTTGTATGGACAAAACACGTCCAGAAAGACGGAACCAATCAAGCGGCCTTCCTGTCGTGAGTGATGATTGAAAAAACACAGGGTTGTTCAATATTATCTCCGCATGCGATCCCATGTCTTGGTCGATGTCATTAGATTCAAAGAAGCTTCCTACAGAAAGCAAAATGGGTTTGTTTAATCCTAGTTGGTAGCTAGCGTCAGCTTCAAGAACCATTTGTTGTTGATCCTTAAATAATCACAGGACCCTAAATTTGCATTGCAAGGAAGAACTAGCCTATCTCTGTGAATTGGTCGTTTCCAAATTATTGACCAAAATCTATGTGCTTAGCCGATCGCAGTGGGACGATAGTCTCAGTTAATTAAGATGGAGTTGCTTACCGAAGGGATTTGCTGTATACTAATTTGGATTTTCGGTTCTTACTATCATTGTCACTTAATACATAACGAGCAAGGTGACCCGCGCGTTTGCGTGGCTAAATTTGTGTTAAGATATAGATAATCAGATTAGATTTAGAGTTTATCTCTAATATATAGATCAACTTCAGTAGTTTGTTATAGAGGTTAATATTGACCGCTAGATTTACATAATAATATCCATATTTAACGATGTAGATTTTTCTTTTTCTATGATTAACGTGATAATTTCTACTATTTTTCGATTAACGTGGGAATTTCTAGGATTTTAAGATTAATGTGGTGGCTCCGTTTAACTCTAATTTAGATAGATAGATAGATAGATAGATAGATAGATAGATACCGGCCGTAAGTATATCATAAATGCATAATATACATATATTCGATATGATCATGTGCTGTACATATTACATATATGGCATATATTAATTAATATATGATGAGCTATTTGCAGTTAAATTCCTTTTTTATATGTGAATAAATTAATCTGACATCAAGATATAGATAGTTAGCCCAGGCGAGATTCACTTATATATACTTCTGTACACGGCTGCCTGCAAGCTGGATATTTTATTTTCTCCCCAAAGCTAGCTACCGCGCACTGCGTGTTGTGCTCCAATACCAAGAGCACGTTCATGTATATGAGGCCAATCGATAAAGGTGATAGTATTGTTATATACTAGCCGCATGGGCGCGCCCGCGGCGCGCCGAGCCTGCCGTGCGCTCTCGTGCCGCGCGGCACAGCCGGACGCACGCTCGCGAACGCGCGCAGCGCGCGGGGTGAAAAACGAAAAAAGATGGCGCGGGTGGGAGTCAATCCACGGCGGACGGCGCGAAAGCGAGCGCTGCTAGCCAACCGAGCGAACCGCCCGCGGTGCTATTTGGTGGGCGTGAGAAATTATTTTATACGCACAAATGGAATGGACGGCCAGATCTGAAGGGCACGTTCGATCGGACGGCTGTGGTGCGCCGGGCGGGGTGGCCAGCCACGTGGCGTGCGGACGACGCGCGTCTTCACGTTTGCACTATTTATAGATTTTCAAGAAATATTATGCCCGTGCCGTTTTCGAATCTCCCAGTATCCAATTAAGAAGTCAAGTACTTCGTTTATTTTGTATACATATAGCACTACAAATTTGTGTGTGTACACAATTAACATTTCCGTATGTTTTTTCGGTGGAGAGAGGGTGTAGAAAGAGGTACATAATGCTACGGTTTTGCGCAGAGAGAATAGTAGCAGCGGGTTTAACGATGGATGGTGTCGATGGCCTATCGCTTTTCTCGTCCTGTGTGCCCAAGGCGATTCAAACGGTGACATCTATTGATCTTGGGGATGACCTCCTTTGCCGTTGATCTATTGGATTAGGGTTGCAAGGGGTGGGTTTAGTGGTGCTGGTCCTCCCGTCGGTCATTATCTTTCCCATTGTTCTAAGGGGACAAATGCTTCTAGGCTTTTCTGCTTAGATCCTATGAGTGTGTGTTTAATTTCTCTTTTTCTTAAGGTTCAACTTGTAACTCCAAAGTTGCCAGTGGAATGAAATGGAGGCCATTTTATGTACAAGAACATGCACATGCACACTATTCATTTGTAGTGTTTCAAACAAGAACAATATCATGTACACAATATACATTTCATAATTAGCAAAGACAATGAGAGGTCTCCATTCACAATGGCAACAAATTGAAATCATACCACAATGCATATGATAGAAGCATAATTGAAGTGAAACATGACATCACATCAAATCTCAACAGAAGAAGACAATATATTTTAGCATTTTCTCTTGGAATTAGGAGAGACAAAATTGCCTTCGCACCTCAATAAAGCAGCAAAATTTGCTAAAATGTTTGAAATAGGACATATTGTCAAGTGACCAAGAAACTTTGGGACATATTATCAAGGATGATCAACTTTGCGGCATATATTTCAGTTTCCTCATACCTAAATTCTTTGCAACAATACTCAAAATAGCAATCAAGGTAGGGTTTATGTTGGAAAACTAAGAGGCTTGGAGGCAAATGTGCAAATTTTAGGCTATGCGTCCATTCCATTTTATTTTTCTTTGGTTTTGGGAGAGCCCAAATTAAGTAAGATTTTTCATGGAGTGGTATTCCTATTAATAATCCTTTAGATTCTTCCACTTAGATGATTTTTTTTTCAAATAGAACCATATGGAATTTCCCAATGATTGTGGTTGTACTTATACAATAGGAATATGAAAAATTTGATGGACAAGCAGTTTAAGGCATAACATTGGAAGTTGGCGAACTACTATGTAGCCTTTTTGTTTTATGGGGGTTTGTACACAAACCTAGCTATCTACATCCAGAAGTTGTCCTCATTGCCTCCATAAGGACAGAGGAGCCATCGTCGTTGTCATTGTCACTAGTAGGCATGGGGCCATCCGGGGAATTGAAGAAGCTATCCACTTCATCAAACAAACACATCCATATATCCACCATCTTCCTCTTCATTCTCTATCTTCTCGTCATCTGACATAGGTGGTGGGCGACTCCTCTTCATTGTTGTCATCCTCCTACTCATCTGACGCCTAGCTGTTAAGTTCGCACTTCGAAGGATCTAAGGATTCATCCCAGGCGGTGATGTGACCCACCACTGATTGGGCACCAACTCATCATGGGTATCCTTGTTGGCTAGCTCCTCCTTGCAAGTGGGTTCCTCTTGGTTGGACATCTCCTCCTCAATATCCATCGGCTAGCAAATGGGCAGTGTGCATGTACATAATAGTGTTCTTGTTTATGTGTTACAAATGGGAATTAATGAATGGGCGAGATTGTCTTTGCGGCTCAGTAAAGCAGCAAAAATCTGCTCAAATGTTTGAAATGGGCATATTGTCAAATGTCAAGCACCTTTAGAACGTATCTTTAAAAATGATCAACTTTGGGACGTATAATGAAGGGTCTCTCAACTTTGGGGCTTGTAGTCAACTTCCTCTTTAGGTTGTATCCCTTGATCCTCTACCTATAAAGTTTTGAGATTAGGGGATGGTGCTGCATGGAGTTTAGAAATACAAGAAGACAATCTTTTTAGAGGTGTGTGTATGGGGATATACCGATTCAAGTTTAGGTATTTTTGTTGGAGATGATCTCTCTGCGAATAGACATATATGCATGCATGTATCAATCGCATGCAATTCACTGCATTACCATTTAAAATGTCATGTCCTAAATGGTAATGTTATACACACACACACACACCAATATCATCATATCGGATGTTACATTGAGTTGATCGTATCAATCATTTTCACCCTTTTGTTAATTTTTTTTATAAATGTTAATCAAGGTTATGCTGGTTTGTTGCTAGCTAGTCAGTTTGCATCGATGGACGATGGCTATGGTACAACCTACCTACCTGCACTAGCGCCCATTACAAATGCTGGAGATAGAAGACAAACGCTCCTCCCATTCAGATCAAAAGGACACACACATGTCGACACATGCATCCATGCATATAGGCTATGTGGTAAAACGACCAAAAGTAAATGGAACTATGCATCACTGTACATACCACCATGCACATACGTGCATATAGCAGTTGTCATGTAGCGAAAGCTTAGTCAATTTAATAATTTACAAGCTAAGCTAGCTAACGAGTACGTAGAGATCGAGCTGGTAGTTATGAGGAGCTTTTACATTCTACTTGACAGGTAGTACTTGCTTGAGGCCTTGAAGTCTTGAACCACTTGACAGGTACTTATAAATGTGTACATTTTCATGAATGCAGAGAGCTCGAGATCAAAATATTGCGTACTCATAGATGTAGTTCACGGTCACGGCGCCCAGCTGCGTGTCTTATACCTGGTTATTAGCTAGCCTCTCGTCCAGTCATGCGGTCAGTCAGAGCAGGGTGCTCTACTCATATATGTGGCGTGTTGGCGAGGTCTGACTTGAAAATGGGAATCGATTTTTACGTACGTGTATCATGTACATATATGCACAGCAGCACATGCAGTATGTGTGACGTTGAATGCATCCAACTAGATTTGCGTACTCGTTTCCATTATCATTTCTGAACTTGTTTTGCATTATGCATTCTTCGTCATTTGAGTATTTCACGATAAAAGTTGAGTATATATTGCACCCACCACATGACCACAGGTTATCCGATGGCCGGGACTGTGGGGACAGAGCATGAAACTGTCGAAGGAATGTATTCTCGTGGATGACCGTCGAGAAACAGCCGGAGTAATAAAACACTTGAGAGCAATGAGTTTTCTTGATGGTTTGGCCGTCAAGAATAGCTCTCTTGACGCTTATGACATGGCGGTCGAGTTTCAGCGCGGATGTTTGATGACCATCGGTCCCTCACTCCCTCCTATCCTCGATGACTGATTGTTGGTCCTCGAGACCTTTTCCATTGGTCGAAACTTTTGCTGTTTACTATATACTCCCTCCGATGTCAAAAAACTAGTCGTTTTAGCCTTTTATCCAAAGTGCCAAAAAACTTGTCGTTTTAGCCTTTCATCTAGAGTAGTAATTAGATGAGACCTTTGGGAAACCAAAAAGAGAGGCATGCAAGTGCATCTATTGGTCCATGGGAAAAGTTTCCATAAATTCATTGCTACTAATTAATGAATCAACTAGTCTTTTATAGGAGTCTTGGTATTCTAAATTGTGTCTAAAACGATTAGTTTTTTGACACCGGAGGGAGTATAGTATAGAACAACCGTTGTTTTGCCAAATGGATGTCGATGATTTAACACTTAAAATACTTTTAGTGATCAATCTACCATACTCCCCTATGACAATGACACCCCTGAAAACCTTTTTTTGAACAAGCTAAAAACCTTTTTGAATGGTTAATTTGTCACTCAAAATATTTTTCCCCTATTATTAATCGATCTGCCATACTCCCCTATGTCTCACTGATTTTTTGATGATTAAACACCACTTAAAACTTTTTTTAATGGTTTGTCTCTCAGAAATATTTTTCCCGATGATTAATCGATCTGTCATACTCTCCTCGGTGACACCACTGTTTTAATGATCTGCCTCTCTTCTTGCTAGCTATACGTTAGTGAAATGCGTGTCACTGGCGCGCATGTATAGGGGGGTAAGTAAATTGTCAAGAAAAATATTGTGAGCAACAAATTAATCATCAAAATTGAATCTTTGGAAGTGACAACTCTTACTGTATTGCACTCAGAAACACTCGCATAAAATACTACTTAACTAAATGATTAATTGGCTATTTCTATACGGTAATTACACCGCAAGCGTGATTGCACACACTACAGGAATCTCCATTTATCCCGAGAGCTTAAAACCCTCGGAACAAAGGCAGGAACCCTCGCGATTTCCAGAAATTCTAGTAGTGACAGCATATGTTCCCTCTATTTCAATAACGGCTTTACCATGCATGTTTTGTTGGTCAAAGCTAGCCAGTGTTTCATTTGCAACACAAATAGAAGAGAGTAATAGCTAAAAGTAAATACACCTCGCTCGCTCGTCATCTACATCATCATTTAACTGGTGCGTACGTAAGTACCTCCACAGCGGGCAGTATTTACAGTACTACGCTAACAAGGATAGCTCCCGTCATAGAATTTCATCAAAAGGTTCTTAATTATGTGTGCATGTTATTTCCCAGCATTTTTTTTAAAATGATATAAGCAAGTGCGTATATATCAATCAATCGTCCAGGGATGTCAGGCACAACTATTCGAATAAATTATTTTCCGTAGATGTTGTAAAAATACTATATAACACAATATGCACACATGATTTTATATATCCGCTAAAGTTTCATTATCTAAAGGCTAACCACGTAAAAAAGGATTTGCTAAATAGAAGGCACATGTCTTTTGTTTTTAGCAATTGTACTACTTTTCTCGGTTAGAGTATAATATTTTTTCACTTAGTTCGATAGTGTAAATTAGACGTTTTGTATTAGAAAAATATTTACATATAGAGAAGCTGATAACTTTTTTCAAAAAAACCTGTTGATTAACCGTTTTGTTGTTTATTTTGATAGAAATTTTGTTTGTAAGTCATTTTTGCATTTTTGGGGTTAACTACGTGAATAGTATTTTACTTAACATCAATAGAATTGGTACGGTGGTTTTTTTAATGTCTTTTAGTGTTAACTAGCTTTTGATAGATGATTGTCATAAATCTAAAAAACAGTCGCATGTCATCAGCTGACCCTTAATTTTTTTGGTGCTGATTTTTTCAAAAAATAATTTTTAAACTACATAAGCGTCCGTAGCAGAAGTTGTAAAACAGAGTGTATAAGAATAGAGCGTTTGCTAGAGGGAAGGATTAATATTTTATAATGCAGTGTAAAGTGTGAAGGAATATCAGAGAGATAGACAGAGTGTGTAGTGAATAGCGTTATAGGCTTGGTTCTTTTCAGCGTATCGTTGCGTTGGCATATTACTGTGACAAATTTGAGAGCGCTCAAAAAGATGTTTAAAGATTAAAAAATAAAAAAAAAATAGTTTTACGATATTTGGAATAACTATAAAAAAAGTCAAAAAATCCTTATAAATTATCACAACATATAGCCTATATAAAAATAACAAAATTTGATACAGTAATATGCAAACGATACGATATTCTGAAAAGAACGATGCTGTAGACTGTGTATTTGAAGTTGCCGTGGAGATGCCCTTTAGACAATAATTTCGTGCTTGGAATGTTACGTGGTCGTTTCCCAGTTTTCACCATGCATGCAGCGCCTGCCTTTTACCGCGCGACAAGCACCCGCCACGGCCATGCCGCCTTGCGTATGGGGATCGCACTCCTCCGCCCTCCCGCCCTGGAGAAAGTCAGCGTCCATCCATCCGTCCGTCCGTCAGTTCGTGTATGCATATATCGCGAACACATCTGCCAAAAAATAATAGACCACACATCCCATCACCCCCTCTCTCTCATCTCATCTCTCTTCTGCTCTTACATACTTCTTTATTGTCCTCTTGGAAGCCAACTCAAGTTACCCATCTCTCTGTCCCTCTCCCTTGCATAGTTGCTTGCTTGGTGTAAAGAAAAGATAGCTGCCTTTCCACAGCCCATCTCTCACATCCTGCTTCCCCTCCACCCTACCTCCTTTTCTGCCCCCGGCCGGCCACAAAACCAAGAACTAGTTTGCTTGCTTGCTTTCTTCTACCTCTGAGCAGATCGAGCCAATCTGCATCCATCTCCAAGAACGCATGCGTAGCTAGCTACCTGCTAGCTCTTGGCTAGCCGCTTTTAGGTAGCCTCGGTGTGAATCGAATTGTGTGTAGAAGCGCAAGAGAATCATTGAGCGGTTTCTAGCTTGCTTGCAGCGAGCATCCACTATAGAGAGAGAAAGGGGGGTGAGAGGCAGAGAGGGATCGGAGAAGAGAGCCCTAGCTAGCTAGGTGGCGATGTGCGATTACTTCCTTCAGAGGATGGAAGGGGAACAAGCCGGCGGGGACCTCACCGACATCGTCCGGGCCGGTGGCGCGATGGCTGGCAGCGCCGTCGACCTCCCGTCTACGGCCGACGGGTGGCAGCTGCCGGCCGAGCCGATGTTCTTCCCGCCGCCAACGTTGTCGCCGACCGGCTGCGGCGCAGTGGGAGCCGGCGCGGACATCTTCGGGGACCCTTTCGCGGCGCTCGGGGACCCCTTCAGTACCGACGGCTACCCGCCGGGCGCCAGCTTCTTGGACGCCATGCCGGACGCCATGGCCAAGGTCGGCTTCGACACGGCTGCCAGTGGCGGCGGCCAGATGCTGGACATGAGCAGGAAGCCTCTCCTGCCGAGAGGGATGCAGATGCCGGCCGTTGGTGGGTTGGCGCCGAGGCTGATGCCGTCGCCGCTGTCGCCGAGAGCGATACGGCCGTACCCGGCGATGACCGGCGACATGGTGAAGCTCGGCATCACGGCGGGGCAAGCCGCCGGGTGCGCCATCGACGCCGCGGTCGCCGGCATGCAGATGTCGTCGCCGCGCGCCGGAGGGATCAAGCGCAGGTTGGGCCGCCCGGCTAGCGCCATCCCTATATACTTAGATCTGGACTGATCGAAGGATACGATATGCCCTTAATTCTTCGTCGCGCTGCATGCACAATATCTTGAGTAACTTGCTAATTCGTGAGTGGTTTTTCTAAGAAAGTTTTGCGCGTGAGTTCTTTTTGTTTCTTCTGCTCTTCTGGTTCTAGCTAGCTCTTTCCGTGTTCTGCACTGCACCTCCGAGGAAAGTAAGAAAAAAATTAAGAGGAGGAGTTTCGAGGATCTCTCGTGCTGTGGCCACAATTGGCGAGATCGTGAGTGTTGCCTACAGCTCGAAATTTTAGGCACAAGAGTCATCATGGACACATGGTGATCGGTGGACGGAAACATTTCTGAATTGGCAAACGATGCGTATATATCGGGTCTTGTGCATATGTTGATGAAATCAACATATCTAGACCTAGCTCTCTAGCAAACACCTTTCCGGCCGGCAAGATCGGCTTTTTAAACCCTAAGACAATACGTTTCAATCAGTAGTAAAATTCCCGAGAAATTAGTTCGCTTGGTTGCACATTTCGTGTAGTAACCTATGAGAGTTTCTGTAAAGTATATCTGTGTTAATTAGTAGTCATAGTTATTTCATTCAGTGCTAACTTGGCAGCGATTGATGTGCACAGGAAGAACCAGGCAAGGAAGGTGGTGTGCATCCCGGCGCCGACAGCGGCTGGTGGAAGACCCAGTGCTGGGGAAGTGGTTCCTTCTGATCTCTGGGCTTGGAGGAAGTACGGCCAGAAGCCTATCAAGGGCTCTCCCTACCCAAGGTATGTGCACATAAATTACTAACTAATTTGGGTTTATGTTTCAAAATAAATTGATTAATTAACCGTGCTTCTTTGCACAACTGTGTCGTTAGCATCTAACAGAGTCTCGGTGCTTAAAGACGAGGCGTCTTTGAAGTGATAAGAGTAAATATTAAATCTTTTGGTTATACGGTTCATCATTATATAATTCCTAACCTCCGCATTGTGTCTGCATGATCGATGCATATATGTTGAAATTAACTCAAAGGATAAACAAATGGTTACCTCTAGCTAGCTAGGTTATTGCAAACTTCTATATCCAATTAATTCTTCCGCCTATAAAAGATTGCCATTTTTTGGGGGATGCACATATCATAACAGAGAAATGTAAATTTATGACATTTTAATTATGCTTAACAGGCACACTTAAATATGTCCGGCGTTCATTTAATTATCCTTATTCCAAATATGTAGATTGTATAATTTTTCTCAAGCGCATTAGCACAGGTTTCAATAATTTATCGAGTAAGGATTATTTTCATGACTTGTACACGGATTTCCTTATTTTTCACTATTTGTACAAGGGTTTTCTTATCCTTATCTCCACCACCTGATGCTCTCCGAGATTCATGGCTGACCACTAGCTAGCTAGATTAAGATCCTATTCTTTTGAGCTGATCTGAATGGCTAAACAGTTGAACAACTAAAATGACTGAACTTCGAGAGCTTCTTAAGATAGTCTTGAGATTCGGATCCATTTCATTTGACTAGCTTGCTTTTTAAAGTTTTAGGACAAACTTTGAAAACAGCGTAAAATCGAATTCAAAAACTCAAAATATATGTCTTTTCAAAACGTAGATGAGTCATTAAGTTGTTAAGCCGTTAAGCTGAAAAGAACATGGCCTAAGTTTATAGCTAAATCCTAGAAAATCGTTTTAATTCATGTGATATATTAATTTACCTTCTCTTAAAAATCCCAGCAGCTAGCGCATAGAAAGTCAATAAAATTGTATGAGGGGTATATAAGGTAGATATAAAAATAGCCGCACTTTGTTTTCTAAGGCATATTTTGTTGGCGTATATATATAAGCACGTTTCAGAGCAAGCACACAATATTGTGTATGTACGATTGTACGTACGTGCGTCGTGCAATGCTGGTTGTAATAATTTTTTTTTATACAATACTGGTTTGTGAAACTTTAACGCAGACTTGAGTCTAACAAATGTTCTTATTGGTTGACACGAACGATATATATCCAGAGGGTATTACAGATGTAGCAGTTCAAAAGGATGCTCGGCTAGGAAGCAAGTGGAGCGCAGTCGGACTGACCCCAACATGCTCGTCATCACCTACACCTCCGAGCACAACCACCCATGGCCGACCCAGCGCAACGCCCTCGCCGGGTCAACTCGATCTCACCACGGCAAGAACAGCAGCGGTAGCTCAGGTTCGAAGAGCTCACAGAACGAGAAGCAGCAATCAAACGTTAAGGAAGAGCCAAAGGATCAGGCCGCGACGACGACGACAACCACTAGCACAATCACCACCACAGCTAGTACTTCTCCTGTAATTGTGAAAGAGGAGACATTGGCTGCAGGATCATCAGAAGCGATGGAGAGAGTCATGGATACTGCCGGAGTGGTAGACCACAGTGAACTGATGGACCATGTGTTCAACGAGAGCTACAGGCCGATGATACCGGAGGCTGGCCAGCCCGACGATTTCTTCGCCGACCTCGCCGAGTTGGAGTCAGATCCCATGAGCCTTATATTCTCCAAGGAGTACATGGAAGCCAAGCCAAGTGGTGGAGATCATGCCCACGAGAAGGCAATGTCTAAGGACTTGGATCCATTCGACATGTTGGATTGGACTACAGCTACTTCTTCGGCAGGGAGCTCATTTGAGCAAGGGAAAAGAGGTTAATTAACCCTCTGAAACAATGCATGCAGGACTCGTTCATATGGTTACATACACCTGATCCCAAGCTAAATAACATTAAAGATTACCCCAATATCAACAAGGAAAGATGAGAGTTTTTATCATTTTTTCTTTTCTTCATTTGTTTCTTTGCTTCTTCTTATCGTTGTGTGACAGATTGAAATTTTGTTCAATCTAGATATGAACTTTATTTCTAGGTTTGTGTCAGTATGTACTTACAATGATCCTCTCTTTCTCTCGACTCTCGGCTCTCGCTGTGTGTGTCGTGTGGTGTCTGGTTTTTCAGTGTTTATGGTTATCTAACTGAAGATTATATTCTATGTGACTGAAGAAGAGAATAGACTGGGCGAGAAAAGTGGGGGATTGGAGCTGAATGCGATAGATGGAACTGAAGAGTAGTAGGAGAGACCCACATCCTTGGCTGTGATGTGACAGAAAGCTGAGGCAGCTCGCAACGCAAGTGTTATCCTCAATAACACTAACACACACATACGTACACTACACACTATGAATCACTCACTCTCTCAAAGGTGGCAGAACAGTGCATGTCTCGCTTTTGAGAATCTGAAACAATAGGGGAGGGAACAATAGCTGGCCTCTGGCTTGCATGAGGAGGGCATATGTTGGATTCGCTGGCTGGTACATATTTTTGTCTCTTCTCTAAAGGAAGTACTGCATTTACTTTCCCTGTTCTTCTAAAGACACGTCATCCTAAGGTATATATATACTACTACTCCTCCTCGGCTCCTCCTCCTCCTCCCCTCACGGACTCACGCTCATGCATGCGTACATAAGTCTGTACATGATCAGTGTACATGTGATATAGCACTGAGCATTGAATAACGTTTATTTAGTCCTCCATATGGAGCAAGCTGAATGCATGCCCTAGCCATCTCCTGCATCAGAGTAATTTGTACAATTGTGCTTGCGCTACTGTTATACTGATCCCTACATATGTGCATTCATGGCATACAATTAATTAAAGAACTAGCTTAATTTTCAATCCACAACATTTTCTAGCTAGGGAAGGTAGATCCTTAATTCGGCCGACAGGATTAACACCATTTCCCATCCATCTATAGTGATGCACAAGCCAGTAGGGTCAGTCGTTTTGAATACGTGCCCTGCTCATCTTTGTTTCGCAGTCGGTATCTGTTTGGGTGGTGTGTACAACGCGCGTGCGCGCGAGGACTAATGCATGCACGATGCTGCCTGGGCGAGCATGTGCACGTGTCTTATGGTCAAATATATCCAAACGTAATTAAGTGGCGTCATTGGGTCGATGTATGACATGTACGTGCAACCACCCGTCCGTAACGTAAGTGCATGCAATGTACTGGTAGTCGATCCGGCCGAGAATGTTTTTTCTTTTGGATATCCATGCATGCATCTTGCATTGCTAGCTGTCAATTAGTAGTTATTACGAGAGATTGCTATTAATTAGTCGGCTGAAAACGAGCATTGATTTCAGTAGGTGTTGATGGCCGTTCGATGGACTGATCAGATTTATTGGCTCTCCCAAACCCTAAAATCAATCCCCTCCTCAGCAGCTCTTCTATCTCGCTCGCTGCTGCTCTGGCTTTAGTGCCATAGGCGCGCGGCCAGGTGTAGTCATGACTATAAGTTATCAAAGGGCAGCAGTCGCGCATGATAGACAAAGTTATGATATATAGTCGGAGTATAGGTGACTGGTTAATTAGGGAGGAAGAGAGATATACGGTGAAGCAACAAGGGCACATCGCCGGCAGTGAGTGGGTGTCTAGTGAGTGGGCGAATACAGGAAAACAAATCGCTGGGGTCGTCGGGGTCATTTTAACACTAAATAACTATGTTTAAACTTCAAATTATAGGTTGATATGTATATATACTAATAGGGTAGTGTCGGGGATAAAATCACGGCCCATTGCCATGCCCCACTCCCTGACGGCCCATTCGAACAGCCTACTAGGACCCAGCTCCCTAGAAGGTTCTATCTGGCCCATATGCATCCTGCCGAACAGCCTCTTAGCTGGCACGGTGTGTGACGGTCTAGGATTCATGTTTGAGTCCTACTCGAACAAGAGTTCTGCGCGACTACGTGAAGACCCGGACGTGGTTTCCCGGATTGGAATAGGAGTCGTGATCCTCAAGACTAGGAGATTACCTTATCTACCGTAGGTTGTATTTGGCATGTATGAGTTCGTTACGATCTCGTAGTTAGCCCGGCCCGATATTCCTCGGTAGGTCGGTTTGCTCCGTACTATATAAACAGGGCCCCTATGGCGTTTAGAGGAACCCTGGCCATTAGATTTCACATACTACTCGCCGAGACCTGCTGATCTCGCCGAGTTCCACCTTGTAATCCTCTTTGATATAAAGAAAGGCTGGACGTAGGGCTATTATCTCTCCCGAGAGGCCTGAACCAGGATAAAAACCCCTGTCTCCTGTTCGTTGCTGTTCGTAGTTGTTCGGCGTGTCTCCTATCTCCTCTTTGAAGAACCTTGGTTGACTAGGGTCAATATCCCAACCGTCGACAGGTAGCAATAAACAAAAAGGGTTTGTTCGAAAGGCACTGGGGTCGCTTGACCCCGGTGCTAACACTGTAGATCCGCCCCTAAGCTTCACCAGAGGGGATGGGGCATCTAAGGAGGTGGTGGATGAATAGGAGGAGGGAGAAGCGCTAGCAATTGAGATTACTAGTGATATCTCAATTTAGCCATATGGTGAATTGTGCGTGGTGCGATCGAGTGCGACACTAGTGATGGAAGAGATTACTTCACCTCTTAAAAAAATTAACATAACAAAAAAATCTAATAAAATATAAATTTCAACTCATAAAAACAAATAAAAAATCTTATACTCACAAAAAAGTTTCATCACCCTAAGAATGATGTAGTTGTAAAATAATTCTCACTAATGATGCAATATATAGTGCTCCTTGAAAGCACGACATGGTCATCATGTTTTATTAGCGTAACATCATGTTTTATCAGATATAATCAAATGTTCTACTAGTACTACATGTATGTTTGGGAAAAATTGCCTATGTTTGAAACAAGCGTCCAATTTCCCTCCTAAATCAGGCATCGATTTACAGTGAGACCCTTAAAATTTTAAAACTTTGCTATATAACAGTATAACACTCTAAAACTCAGGATATTTAACCCTATAGCACTATCATATGTTGTGTCCGCATTTTAAATATTCAAAATGAATAGAAAACAGTTAAAATGGCCCATAAAAATGTGATATGTCAAATACAAGAGTATTCTACTACACAAGTTTTAAAATCCATAATTTAAAATATGAAATGACAAAAAATGAATCCTAAAACTCAAAAAAAATGAAAAACATTGTAAAACAAATTAAAAATAATAGAAAAAATGATGCGATGAATATTATAGTATCGAAACAATTATTGAATAGTTTAACATTTAAAATGCCAAACTCAGACAAATTTCTTAATTTCACTATTTAATTTGTATTTAGAATTTCATAGGAATAATTGTCGATATTGGAATTTTATGTGATTAATATAAGTGCATTCAACAACTCAACATTTCTTCAGATTTTTCCTAGTTTGCTTTGAACTATTTTTAAGTTTTTAATTAATTTTATTTGACATTTAAAATGTTAAATTAGGGAATTAAAAATTTATATAGTTGAACGCACTTATATTTGGCATCTTGTTTTCCCCCTAAATTATCTTCTATTTATTTTGATTGTTTTAAATGACGGTAGCATATTATAGTGTTATAGGGCTAAATATATATAATGAATTTAGAGTTGTATATACCAATTAAAACTCTAATTTTTCATTGCTACATAGAATAGTAGCCAATTTACTGTGATATATAGCAAATTTACCCTTGTTTTCTGTTGCTACCAAAGAAAAACGTGAAGGACAAGGGGAGTACATACGTGTGTGCATCCGTAGCTAATAGAAATTAAGGTATTAATTCTCCTGTACTTTATTTTTCATAAATCTATTATATAATTAAAACAGGATCCAACGGAGTCACCATAATAATTCAATTGTTAGAAATTCCCACGATAAAGAAAAAGAAAAAGAAAGATCTACACCGTTGATTGTCGTGTACCTAGGTTATAACATGTTAGATTAAAAGAAATAAATTTAGAATAAAAATAAGAATTCCATGTCCGGATAAAAAAAAGTGTTTGTATCAACTATAACAAAACTATAATAAAAATTTGTAATAAAAATCATAAATATAAAGGTCCATGTCGTATTTAAAGAAAGTTAATATCGGCTTCAATAAAAAAAAACTGCATAGATTTGGAGTAGAAAATAATAGGAATAAAAGTATATCAAATTAGAGTATTGAGATCGATAAATCTAGACATGTAAACACGCGGGACACCATTGCTCGTATATGTTATTAAGATATACAATCGACCGAAATTTTTGAAATTTTAGCTACAAATATACTATTTAATTGGATATATACAAGATTATTATATGTGTTGGCTAGTCTAAAAAATAGTAAAACCATAATATTATAGTTTTAGTGGTTCCATTAAAAAGGTAACTAATGGTTAAAGTTGTATTTTACATATTTTTCAATATTTAAAACAATAATTATTTTAAAAACCCAAGTGTATAGTTAGGTGGTGTATGTATAAACTAGACTCGTTCATGGACAGCGCCTGGACCTGCCCTGATTTTTCAGGCTAGGTCGGGCTTCCCATTGGGCAAGACTGAAGCCAAGATTTCAAGCATGGTAGAAAAAATGGACTGGGCTTTGGATTCCCTTTGACACAAAAATACCATATGAAAATTTAGACCGGATGTCAATCTTTTGCTCGGGCTTTTGGGCTAAGCTAAAACCAAAGCTCGTTTGAAAAAAAATCAAGCTGAACTAGGCATGGGCTTGGCCGCAGAGCATTGAGCTTTTTGAAGCCCGGTTGGAAGCCCAACCCATCCCTCTAGGCCACCGTCTTCCCGGCTTCCCTCTAGATAGGGAGAGAGCAGGGTATGCGGGAGATAGTGACATGGTCGTCTAGACGGATGAGCTGCCATGCAGACAACTGGCAATTACTAAATCCGTTAAGCAAAACCACTTGTTGAGTAAACTTTTATTCTTTCGGTTTTTCAGTCTCGAGTATCCAAACCACTAAGCATGTGCAGCAGGCGCGCTATCATCGTGGCCGCATCAGCGCGAGTGACGGGCGGAAGAAAAATTCTAAAACGCAAGCAGGCGGACGGGTGGGCGGGAGTATTTAACCGGTGATGCAGGCCACGTGGTGCCGGCTCTGTTGGCCATGCTCACAACCGCAAAATATGCCAGCCGCTCGCCGATCATAATAGCGCGCGGCCTATATGTACAGCCGCTCTATCGCGCGAAACAGCAGGCTGGGGTCGCTCGCTCGTTCCCGTCGTCCCCGCGCGCGCGCCCCGTGGGGGTTCGATATTCCGCAGCATCATCATCATGCTCGCGGGCTGCCGCGCGCGCACGTAAACAGATGGAGCAAAACACGGCGATCGTACGCAGACCCAGCCGTACTTTCCCCCGGCCACTCGATCGATCGCTCGTCACCCGTGTGGTCTGGGTCGCCGCCGTCGTCGTCGCCGTCGCGGTCGCGGTCGCTGATCTCCTGTGCGGGCGTTGTGCAGCGCATGCATGCAGCAGCGACGATCGGCTGTGATTGGGCTGTCAATGCGATCGATGCGTCCAATAATTTGGCATTTACGCGCGCTGGGGCACACCCTGTCGACCCCGGGCCGTCCGATCGCCGCGCGCGCGCTGCCATCGACCAGCAGTGGTGGCACTATGCCACGCAACCTTAATTGATGCCAAGAATTGAATGGGGTTGTAGCAAGCCGGCCGCAACAAGGAACCCCCTGTACCGGCACATATGAATGTGCAGACTCCAGAGGAGATCGACGCTGATTCATTGCATGCATGCATGGCATCCCTGCATTCCCTGCCTCCCTGCCTCATCGGTCATCGCCCCGTTGCCTCATGCCTGCATGATGGCGTCGCAGACCCTTTTGCAGGTGCCTCTCGCGAGAACAAATTTAAGAGACGGGGGACGTTAACGCAGGTGCTGGGCCTGGGTGCCTGGGAGGCTCGGAGCCCACACTGCAGGGTGGCATTTTTTTGGAGCATGTCCCTTTAATACTCCTACTATACTTTACTAGTTACGACTAGAGTAATAGTGCTTCTTAAATAGTGAGCACAATAAATCTCTGAGACTAAATGTTTTTTCCTACCTTCTCCTTTTAGGCTTATACGCAGTATATAAAAATAAAAAATAAAAGAGAAGCTCAGGCCTATATGCGCTCGTGCAGGCCTCCCCAAGGGACGACTAAACCACGAAAGTTTTTTTCGTGACCCAAATATTTTCAGACAACAGGAAATGGGCCTACTAGCCTTCTTTTGGTAGAGGCCCATACAAGCCCAGTGCAAATATGCAAGAGAAATGAAGCCCGCAATTCGGGTGGTTACTATCCATGATGCATGGCGCTCTACTGTAGCTGCAATCTAGTTCTATACTGGTCTCGAGGAGAGAGTGACAGAGCCTGGCTCTTAGCTAATAGACAATCTATAATGTATTACAAAGTGAATGCACACTATTACATATGGATCCAATTTAATTTTAGAGACAATACTATATCTAGCACTATTGAAGAGGTTATCTATTTTTTTCTCAAGATAACATGTCGATTTCTTATAGCTCGCAGCATTGGAGATGCTCTTACAGGCTTACTGTAGTTTCAGTTTTGTAGGGTACATGATTCTTGGGCTCATGTAGTAGCCATTTGCTCTGTTCAACTGTTCCTGTGTGCAATCTTGCATGGCCTAGCCAGCACCGTAATGGTTAGAACCGTACGTTTGTCATTATTTCTCTTGTGGAGGTTTGGGAGAGGAGGCGACAGAGATGGGGTGTGATGTAGGACAGAGCTAACAAGATTGGTGATGGGAGTGAATATTCTTTATGCTGTGGTCGTTCTCCAGCACCGCGCTTCCTAGTCGCTGCCATCTCCTGCTTTGCCTTCGTCTTTGTCTATCGCCCCCGTCTCGCTGCTAGCTCCTTTTTCCGCGTCACTACCCCTGCCGCCGCCACCTCCCCCCTTGGGACTCCAATGGCGAACATCCTCTCAGTAACTGCGGAGAAGCAGGGAGGGCAAAGCGAAGCGTGAGATGGGATGGGGTGGGGGTCTACTTGTGCCTTGAAGTCTGGTTTCCACCTTCGGGCGGCGTTGAACGTGGGAGGCCATAGGGGAGGTGCGGGGTGTTGGATACAAATGGACGACCGAGAATGAAAGTTGATAACATCATCATCACAAAAGAGCTTTTTTAATTGTAGAGATAATTCAAGCAGTGGCTAAAGTCCCTTGCCAGTTGCCAACAAAAATGTGTTGAGGCCTGCGGGCCAACGGCTGTCATGAGCGCACGTGACGAGTTTAGTGGTGTGCTAGGAGGAGAAGATCTTGAGAGCCTGGGCCCAGTATTGTTGGTGGTTGACTCTTTTTTCAGAATGTGATTTGTAGATGGCATGCGATTTAGGCCTTGTTTGTTTCATCTTAAATTAAATTAAATGAAAATTTGTTATCTTTATATAAGCCAAATGATGTCATATTTGTAGCCATTTTTGTGGGGTTTTAAATAGTTCTTCTTAGAGTTTGTAAAATATTTTTTTCATAATTGTTTGAATTTTTAGAACGTCTTTCGAAGGGGTTACAAATTTGGTACAGTAAAACTGAACTCAACTTTAATCTAAAACAAACAAGGCCTTGCTCTCACCATTCCCTTGCTGGTTTCCACATGGCCGGGAATAGCCGCTCAGCAGCACATGTTGCTTTGTTGCAACAGCAAGCCCCAATCAGAGGTAGCTTCCAGTATTGTGTCGGCATATTTTGAGCCTGGTTTTTTAAGGGTTAAATTAAAATTAAAAGCTATCATTAATTTTTTTATATGAATCAAATGAATTATTACTTTGTTATCATTTTTATGAAGTTTTAAATGATTTTTCAGAGTTACTAAAATAATTTTTAATATTTTTTTGGGCTTTCCAGTCTTTTCTCAAGGAATCATATTTTTTCTATTATATTTTTTAGTTGATTTTAGCCAAAATATATAAGCCTGGCCTCTTCATCGACCATGTGGCCATTGCTCGAGCTCATGCGCCTAGGCCCACTCTGATCTAGGGTTGCCACTATCGTGAATAACCTCGTGGCTTTCCACCATGCTTGTGTTGATGGTGATGGTAAGGGGCGACTTACGACAGAGAAACAAATCAGTTAGCTCCTCACCTACCGTCGAGGTTGCCATCGACAGAATCGACCTAAAATCTTTGGCATAACTCAAATCTCTCAACGATAGGGAATTAGGGGATGACGTCCATGGGGACATGTGGGATCCATATATTTTAGGATGTATTTTAGAGTTAAATATGGTGCAAAATACATATTTTGGTGATATTTCAGCAGAAGAAAGGGTTTAAAGGACTATAATGGCACATATCGAACAAGTTTGACATTTTAATGACATTTAACGAATAAGCCATTTTGTAATGGCATATCTCAGAAACCGCCACTTTATAATGACATATGTCAAATTTTCCCAATATTCTAAAAGATCGCCTGGTTGCTTCCGTAGAAAACAAACATGTGATTGATAGATAGCAAATAGACAAACTATTCAATGAACTAGATATAATATTGTTTATAAAATTTAATGTAGATTTATACATAAGATTGTATAATTATCTTGTAATTTATTATAAACTAACTTCTAGACAAAAAAAACTAATCTCTCATCTCTCTTCCTCTTATCCACGTAAGAAAAAGGACAGGAACACGGCCTGGCTCAGTTATTTGCCAATTTATCTGGGCTACTTATATATGCAAACAAGAATAAATTCTGAATGTTCTTTTGAGGTGATCCGAATGGCTGAATAGTTAAACAACTAAAATGACTGAATTCCGAAAGCTTCTCGAGTAGCTTTGAGATTTGGACCCATTTCGTTTGACTTAATTTTTAAAGCATTAGGACCCACCTTTGAGACTACAAAAAACAGACTCAAACAATCTAAAATATATATCTTTTCAAAATGCAGTTAAGTCATTAATATGTTATGCCAATAAACTGTTAAGTTAAAAAGAATAGAGAAAATTAGCCATAAGTACTGACCTAGACCGGTTAGTTTTCAGATCAGAGAGCCTGAGGCCCAGTTCTTTTCAGCTTAACAGCTTAACGACTTATTTACGTTTTAAAAAGCCATATGCTTTGAGTTTTTAAAGTCCGTTTTTTCATTGTTTTGAAGGTGAATCATAACGCTTTAAAAAGCATGTCAAACGAAATGGATCCGAATCTTAAGTCTACGTCGAGAAATGCTTGAAATTCAGTCATTTCAGCCGTTAAGATCAGCTCAAAAGAACAGAGCCTAAAAACACGTTCGGTCCTAGTCACCAGAAACATGTCATGATGTGACAGTTATGATTCCCTATCTTAGGTTGCACGTGCTACTTAATTACTATGTCATAGTCGTATCGTGAATTTGTGATTCATGTCTCGGGGACTATTTTTTCTCTGTGTCAGTTGTCACCGCCAGCCTCCGTAAATTTAACGTCAACGGACGTGTTCTAGAGTTGGATGCAACGGACCAAAAATGGCAAGAAAATGAAATCAAGAACAGATCTGTAACGGGGATTTGGTGGAAATCAACAACAAGAAAAAGTGTTTACCTTTTTTTGGGAACTATCGTGCTTCCTTGAGACGTCGAGGGATTCGGTGAGAAGGGGAAGAAGAAGGTGGAGCCGGTGAGAAGGGGAGGAGGCAACAGGGAAGAAGGGGAGGAGGCTCTGTATGGTGGAAGAGGAGGAGGCGTAGGGAAGGAGGTTGCGGCGAGGGAGGGGAGGAGGTGGCGGCGCCACGCCCCGGCGGTGAAGCTAGGTCATGGCGGCGGCGGCGCGGTCGGGACAGGAGGGAGGAGGCACGGTTTGGGTGGGAGGCGCGGTCGGGAGAGGAGTGGGACGAAGCGAACTCTTCGTTTTTCATTGGACCGAGCGGTCCTGCCTGTAATGCACGAGCCTGATCCAATTGACCGGGACGATGGAATCCTATCCGGGCCAACCAAACAAAAAACCAGACCATGCTGGACGGGACCGTGCTGGTCATTGCTACCAAACACACCCTTTGTGAATCTGAGCATGCTATTTAGTTGACTAGATTCAATTAAATTGCATCCGTTCCTTTGAATTATCTTGCTGCAGTGCACTGCTATTTGGTTAAATTGTGACGTCGAGTTGCTGAAACTTGAAATAAACTATAGATTGGATTGTCTATCTATATAGCATTTGATCATTTACTGAATCTCTCATGTTCTAATATGTGATATGGTGTCACTGGAAGTCCTTTTGAAGCTATCCGACGTCCAAAGATCTAGCAATGCTTTTAAATAATTTAACAGAACATGTTGCGGCTTTATTGTTGTCTTTGGTTGCTGTATTTTTGGATTTGGAATTATATTTTGCATTATTTTGTTTACAGCGCAATATTAGATGAATAATTTTCAAATAAAATATAGATAGTATCCGACAGATACTATCCTACTCATAGACAGACAACAACAACTCTACCCCAACAACACCATCCCAACAACACCCAATGAAGAAAAATAGGTCGGTGCTCGATGCAACCACTTCAAACAACTAGATCGCTGATTTGCGGCGCAACCTTACCCCACATTTGATCCCCTAGCTAATCTCGCCCATTCATTGGATCGCCCGAGTGCAACTGTTTCCTGGTGAGCCAGACCAACTGCACTGGTGCTTCACTGCGGACGGGACCTTCTCCGTCAAATCGGCCTACTTGATCCAATTCATAGGTCATGTGGCACGACCGGCCTTGCAGCAGGTTTGGAGGCTTTGGGCGCCCTTCAAGTGCATATTCTTCCTCTAGACACTCCTGCACAAGCGGATCATGACTGCCGACGCCTTAATGCGCCGCCAGCTACCAAACGAGTACTTCTGCCCCCTCTACAGGCGTAACATTGAAACACCGAAACATCTGTTCCTGCAGTGCGGCTTCAGCTCCTTTGTCTGGGCCAGCTGGCCAACATGCTCAATGCACCGCAACTAAACCCGTCCCAGTTGCCAATGACTAGCTGCTTCACTGACTGGTGGACAAGCGTCATCATTCAGGAAGGACCACCTCGCGGAGTCCTCTCAGTAGTCTCCGCCACAGTTTGGTATCTTTGGCTGGAGCGAAACAACCGTATCTTCCGACGAAGCGACAAACCTTCAGCGGCCTTTCTCCGCTTTTTGATTGATGACCTGCGCCTCTGGGAGGCTGCGGAAGCCCCTTTTGTAATTAGTTAGTTCATTTTCTTTGGCCCACGGGGGGAGGGGCCTTTATCTCTCCCCACCTTGCAATTTATCTTTTTAATCAATACAAGGCAGCTCTCCTGCCATTTGCTTAAAAACAACACCCAATGAAACATATTATATTGATGATATTCAAATATGCATTTTGCATTTTTCATATACTCCGTTCTGATCTATATCTGACTATATCTATCTTATATGATTTATATCCTTATTCAACATTATTTGTCTCTGTAACAAACACTATATTTGTTTATAACCATGTCCGACACTATTAATATCCATATCCATTTTCAAAAAAAAAAAATGGATTCGTACGTAATGGGCGACCAAGTCTGATCGATTGCCTCCTAGAGAGCATGTGAATGCATGTCTCAACGCAGTGTTCCATGCCATCATGTCCACAGTCCAGCGGAGCTATGGTGTCAAAAAGAAATGGGGCTTGTTTGGTTTATAGCCCTGAGTAGCCATGCCAAAAAATTGGCATAACCATCTCATGGCATGACCAAATCTTGCCAATTTAACTAGTGTTTGGATTGTAGCCAATAAAGTTTGGCCAATGAAAAATTTTAAAAATAAAAAAAATCAAAAAAATAGAAAAGTATTTAAAATGGATTGAGTAGGATTTTAGATGAATTATGAAAAATTTTCTCTGTAATTTGAACTCTAGATGAAATAGATACAAAAAAGAGAAATTTAAATACAAAAAAAAGCAACTGCATATGAGCTTGCAGCGAGGCAGCGAGCTAGTTGATTCGTGCGAGTACGGTGGCTGACACAGGGCCCGGTGCTTCGGCGCAGCGTTGGCACGGCGCGGGCGACCGATTTCCGCGCCCGCGCCCTCGGCCGCTCGCACGGCTAAAAACGACGGCGCGCCAATGGATTGGCAGGGCGCGCCAATTGCCGGCTACCAACCAAACAAGCTCCAAATCTAGTTGGCTGCCAATTTTTTGGCATGGTAAGCTAGGGCCACAAACCAAACAGCCCCATGATGTGTTTCCCTGGAAATTGTGGCAGTTTGCGAGACTTTCCGGTATAAACAGTAAAGTAGTGAAAATGGTCTAGGCCAAGATGACCCCCCTTCCCAATCCCCAATTTATGTCTCCATGTTTGTCACTGTATAGTATTTTTTGCGAGGCAGGAAAAACTAGTGGTCTGTGTAGTTTTTTTTTCGCGTAAAAGGTAATAAAATGGACGAACACAAAGCTTTTCGTTTCACACAATTGGCCCTTGAGGGCCTTGACACTTTTTTAAAACCGATTCTGCCACGTGCATGTGGGATTTAAATTTCCGGGTTTTTCTTTTAAAAAAGAAAAATGCTTTGGTTTGGTAGGTAGGTAGGTTTGGATGCGGTGTTTCGCAAGACGGATTCAGGCATTGGTCCAGGGTTTGAACCTGTTTGGTAGAGCAAGGATAATTAAACGAGCGATTAGTCATCACACTAATTTCTTTTGGTAGACTACTTAATGCCTCAGGCGTGCTTTAGCATTCAAACAGAAGAACTGAAGTGGTAGATAATGTTTCTTCGCCATCGGTGATACGAACGATGACGAGCTGATCTGACACGGGGAGGGTGTAGATAGATACTAGATAGTAACTTTTCTTCAGTCAACACATCATCTGATCTCATATAAGATACTAAATTAAGATAAGAGTCCTTACTGTCCACTTTACTGAATCTTCTCAATGGGATTTGAACATCTCAAGTTCTCAACAACCACATAACAGCGGTGTCCGGCATGCGCTCCAAGCTGAAGAATCTACCAAATTTGCATGTGCTAATAATAATGCTTAATTTTTTCTGAGCGATATTTTCAAAAGAAGAAAAGTATGGTTAGATTGCCATTATAATATCGCATTGATGAATTCAGCGATGAGCGTAACTCTTGCTGTTCTAGTCACCTGAGCAGGGTGTGGTTTGGCCCACCCGACACCTGAGTTCGAGCGTGAGGCGTCGCTCGAGTAGTCGAGTGCTCACCCATGTGGATTTTTTTTGGGTTCTTGGGGCGAGTCAAGTCATGTTTCAGGAATCTACGGTGAGCCAAGCCAAACGACGACGCAAGAGCCATGAGACGAGGAAAAAAAAGGGCCACGAGAACCCAATAAAAGCTCGTTTGGAAGCAAATCTTGATAAAGTAATCTCTATAGAGATTCTTTGTCATTTTTAATCCCTGCTACCCATTCCTCGCCTCTCTCTTCTTCAGCCCACTCTCCCATCTCTCTACCTCCTTGGAGCTCCGTTGCTGCCGATTAATTTGGTGTGCTGTCGTTGCCTCCTCCTCCACCTCTTTGAAGCACCAAGCCACCGCCGCCGCCACCTTCTTCTCCAAGGAGCACGCACCGTCCTCGTCGTCGCCTTCTCCTTTGATGTATGTGCGTCGTGCCGCCATCGTTGCCTTCTCTTCCGAGGAGTATCGTGCCGCCGTTGTCACCGCCTCCTCCGAGGAGCGTTGCCGTCGCCGCTTTGGAGCGTGGTTGCTCTCGACGCCGCTTCATTCAAGAGGCAAGGAGACCGGACGTCCGCGGATTTCTCATCCGGCCTCTTTCTTGTGCTGGGGTTTGGAGGGAGAGAGAAGAAGAATTTTGAGTGAGGAGACGAGTAGTTTTTTTTTGCGAGGAGGAAGGCAATGATTTTCTTCCCCAGGATTTCATAGGGTTTAAGGGTAGGATTTCCTACTCCATAGGCGTCCCAATTGCACTACAAAAATTCTAAGAAGTAGTAATCCGCACGGAATTTATCTCGGATTCAGACAGGGATCTCGGTCGATCCCCACGCTCCCAAATGAGCCCTAAGAAGAGAAGTTGAGCGAGAGGACTTGGGACTCAAATGTCAAGCCATGAGCTGAGCCGGGAAATGAAAAGAACCAAAAGAAGAGCTGCAAGACTCTAAGGGCCTGTTTGGATCCATTAGCACTAACAATTAGCTGCTAAAATTAGTAAGGAGGGATCCAAACAGACCCTGCTAATTTACTGCTAACTGTTAGCAGGTTGGGTTGCTAACAATTAGTCCATTAGCAGGTTTTAGGCTGCTAACAATTGCTAACAACTGCTAATAGATGATGAAAAGACTGCTTTGCCCCTACTTTATTACTCCTCTTTCCTCTCCTTGGATGGGTATTAATTGCAGCAAGGGTAGGATGGGTATTTTCCTCTCCCAAACAACTATTCAACCTGCTAGCTGCTAATGGATCCAAACAGGGTACCTGCTAATTGTTAGCAGCTAATTGTTAGCCAGCTATTAGCTATTAGCTGCTAACTATTAGCTGCTAAGGGATCCAAACAGGCCCTAAAGCCATCTGTTTGCCCCATCCCAACTACCTAAAAGAAATCAGAGTATTCTTGGGACGAACAACTATGTGGAATAAAATATTCTTAATCAGAAAGGATAATGCCTGCAATGCAACACATGACAAAATCGCTTGGTCGATTGGATATAAACGAGTTAATTGGTTCTCGAAATGGGCAACTAGGAAGGAACCGGCAACTAGGAAGGAGCCGAAGTGTTGGAGCATCGGGAATAAAACACTAATCAATATTCGTAAGGACTCCTTCATGTTTCCTATGTAGTTGAACTGACCTAATACTTCTTCCATTCTAAAATAACTGTTGTTTTAAATTTATGCTACATTAATTTTTTATTTTTTTATATATAAACTATTAAACTATTCAAATTGGGCACATGATAATTATATAGATTGATTCGTCTCGAAAAACTTTTTAATATTATAATTTAATTATATTTTACAAATAAATTGTAATAGTGTTTAGTTGTCAAAGTTACGTTGGGTACATGTACATGTCAACTTAAAATTATAAAAAGAGTCCATACTAGCTACAACAAAAAAAATCGAAATAAAAAATAATCAATAACATCACTGATAAATCGAAGAGGGACAGGCATGGATCGCGTCGTCAATTACGACCAAGCGAAATCAACCGCGTCGATTACGGTCTATGAAGCGGAAGTTTCATGCGTTCTGTCAGAGTTACAGTGCACGAGCATATCAAGTAGAGTAACTAGGTAAAGTGCAAATCGAAGACGGCGACAATGACTCAGGAAAGGAGGAACTGACGGTGAAAGCTGGGAAAGAAGAAGCCTCTGGGGAAAGAAGCCTCGTTCTCTCACCTGCTGTCTTGGACTTTGACCGTTATCCCGTTATCCTTGGCAGATTTTTTTCTGAGACTGCTGTCTTTGGCAGTTGATGTAACTGCACGCAGCGATAGGTGCATGCACAATGGTCCGGAGCATGGAAGGGTACACTGCTTATTTTGTTGGATCCGACTGTAATTCTGAGCTTATAATTTGTACATAGCACTTCACGATGATACGGGACCTCCTCATAGCAAAAAGCCGCCAGATGGTTAGTACTCTATAAATGGGACAAAAAAATTCATGAAAGAATGGGCTTGTTTGGTTCACCGCCTAACTCAGCCACAACTAAAGTTAGGCACACCACAGATGCTTAGGTAAGTGTTTGGTTTTTTACTAACTTTAGGTGCGCCACATGTTCTTAGGCAGATTTGCATCGCTCGCCATGGATTTTTTCGCCAACTCTGTGGCGGTGAAAAACGCCGCCGCACTTTTCTCGCCACGCCACAAGCTCGCGCTGTCTCTCCCGGCCCCTGCACGAAGCCTCCTCTGGTGAGAATCCTGTCTGGCGGCGACGGCAAAGAAGCTCTTGCGGCGGCGGCGGCGGAGAGGCTCCTGCGCAGCAGCGGCGCGTAATAACTTCGTATAGCATACATTATACGAAGTTATACGAAGTTAGTTCATTTTCTTTGGCCCACGGGGGGAGGGGCCTTTATCTCTCCCCACCTTGCAATTTATCTTTTTAATCAATACAAGGCAGCTCTCCTGCCATTTGCTTAAAAACAACACCCAATGAAACATATTATATTGATGATATTCAAATATGCATTTTGCATTTTTCATATACTCCGTTCTGATCTATATCTGACTATATCTATCTTATATGATTTATATCCTTATTCAACATTATTTGTCTCTGTAACAAACACTATATTTGTTTATAACCATGTCCGACACTATTAATATCCATATCCATTTTCAAAAAAAAAAAAGGATTCGTACGTAATGGGCGAGTCTGATCGATTGCCTCCTAGAGAGCATGTGAATGCATGTCTCAACGCAGTGTTCCATGCCATCATGTCCACAGTCCAGCGGAGCTATGGTGTCAAAAAGAAATGGGGCTTGTTTGGTTTATAGCCCTGAGTAGCCATGCCAAAAAATTGGCATAACCATCTCATGGCATGACCAAATCTTGCCAATTTAACTAGTGTTTGGATTGTAGCCAATAAAGTTTGGCCAATGAAAAATTTTAAAAATAAAAAAAATCAAAAAAATAGAAAAGTATTTAAAATGGATTGAGTAGGATTTTAGATGAATTATGAAAAATTTTCTCTGTAATTTGAACTCTAGATGAAATAGATACAAAAAAGAGAAATTTAAATACAAAAAAAAGCAACTGCATATGAGCTTGCAGCGAGGCAGCGAGCTAGTTGATTCGTGCGAGTACGGTGGCTGACACAGGGCCCGGTGCTTCGGCGCAGCGTTGGCACGGCGCGGGCGACCGATTTCCGCGCCCGCGCCCTCGGCCGCTCGCACGGCTAAAAACGACGGCGCGCCAATGGATTGGCAGGGCGCGCCAATTGCCGGCTACCAACCAAACAAGCTCCAAATCTAGTTGGCTGCCAATTTTTTGGCATGGTAAGCTAGGGCCACAAACCAAACAGCCCCATGATGTGTTTCCCTGGAAATTGTGGCAGTTTGCGAGACTTTCCGGTATAAACAGTAAAGTAGTGAAAATGGTCTAGGCCAAGATGACCCCCCTTCCCAATCCCCAATTTATGTCTCCATGTTTGTCACTGTATAGTATTTTTTTTTAGGAACAGACAGGGGAAATGCTTTGTATTAATTCAGTAGGAAAGTTACATGGTCAAAATTTAGGGGAAGATTTAGACACATTTCCTCGAATACACGATACAAGTGAAATTAATTTATTACAAAACGGGCGTCTGCCGCCCCCCAAAGACACAGGACCTCCATGAGCAAATGGAAGAATGTCGTCGGCGATAGCTCCATCGAGTTGAAAATACGACTGTTTCTTTTGAGCCAGAGATGCCATAAGGTTGCTAGCACGATAGATCCTAGACCCGGGGCAAGGTTGGATTGCAGGATGTCCTCGGCCCACCAGGCACTAAGATCATCTGAGTGTGTCCACGCAGAGCAGAGAAGACATGAGACGTTGAACTTGGAAGCCAGGAGGTTCCAGATGTGAGAGGAGAAGGGGCACTCAAGGTTTTTGAGAGGCAGGAAAAACTGGTGATTTGTGTAGTTTTTTCGCGTAAAAGGTAATAAAATGGACGAACACAAAGCTTTTCGTTTCGCACAATTGGCCATTGAGGGCTTTGACACTTTTTTAAAACCGATTCTGCCACGTGCATGTGGGATCTAAATTTCCGGGTTTTTCTTTTAAAAAAGAAAAATGCTTTGGTTTGGTAGGTAGGTAGGTTTGGATGCGGTGCTTCGCAAGACGGATTCAGGCATTGGTTCAGGGTTTGACCCTGTTTGGTAGAGCAAGGATAATTAAACGAGCGATTAGTCATCACACTAATTTCTTTTGGTAGACTACTTAATGCCTCAGGCGTGCTTTAGCATTCAAACAGAAGAACTGAAGTGGTAGATAATGTTTCTTCGCCATCGGTGATACGAACGATGACGAGCTGATCTGACACGGGGAGGGTGTAGATGGATACTAGATAGTAACTTTTCTTCAGTCAACACATCATCCGATCTCATATAAGATACTAAAGATAAAAGTCCTTACTGTCAACTTTACTGGATCTTCTCAATGGGATTTGAACATCTCAAGTTCTCAACAACCACACAACAGCGGTGTCCGGCATGCGCTCCAAGCTGAAGAATCTACCAAATTTGCATGTGCTAATATAATAATGCTTAATTTTTTCTGAGCGATATTTTCAAAAGAAGAAAAGTATGGTTAGATTGCCATTATAATATCGCACTGATGAATTCAGCGATGAGCGTAACTCTTGCTGTTCTAGTCACCTGAGCAGGGTGTGGTTTGGCCCACCCGACACCTGAGTTCGAGCGTGAGGCGTCGCTCGAGTAGTCGAGTGCTCACCCATGTGGATTTTTTTTGGGTTCTTGGGGCGAGTCAAGTCATGTTTCAGGAATCTACGGTGAGCCAAGCCAAACGACGACGCAAGAGCCATGAGACGAGGAAAAAAAAGGGCCACGAGAACCCAATAAAAGCTCGTTTGGAAGCAAATCTTGATAAAGTAATCTATATAGAGATGTTTTGTCATTTTGAATCCCTGTTACCCATTCCTCGCCTCTCTCTACTTTAGCCCACTCTCCCATCTCTCTCCCTCTTTGGAGCTCCGTTGCTACCTATTTGATGCGTTGTCGTTGCCTCCTCCTTCACCTCTTTGGAGCACCAAGCAGCCGCCGCCGCCGCTGCCTCCTTCTCCGAGGAGCACATACTGTCCTCGTCGTCGCCTTCTCCTCCTTCAATGTGCGTTGTGCCGCCATCGTTGCCTTCTCTTTCGAGGAGTGTCGTGCCGTCGTTGTTGCCTCCTCCTCCTAGGAGCATCGCCATCACCATCGCCGCTTTGAAGCGTGGTTGCTCTCGCCGCCGCTTCGTTCAAGAGGCAAGGAGACCGGAGGTCCGCGGATTCCTCATCCGGCCTCTTTCTTGTGCTGGGGGTTGGAGGGAGGGAGAAGAAGAATTGAGAGTGAGGAGACGAGTAGTTTTTTTGCGAGCAGGAAGGCGATGATTTTCTTCCCCAGGATTTCATAGGGTTTTAGGGTAGGATTTCCTGCTCCATGGGCCTCCCAATTGCACTACAAAAATTCTAAGGAGTAATCCACATGGGATTTATCCTCGGATTCAGGCACGGATCTCGGCCGATCCCCTTGCTCCCAAATGAGCCCTAGGAAGAGAGAAGTTGAGCGAGAGGACTTGGGACTCAATGTCAAGCCATGAGCCGAGCCGGGAGATGAAAAATACCAAAAGAAGAAAAGCTGCAAGACTCTAAAGCCGTCTGTTTGCCCCATCCCAACTACCTAAAACAAATCAAAGTGTTCTTGGGACGAACAACTACGTGAAATAAAATATTCTTAATCAGAAAGGATAATGCCTGCAATGCAACACATGACAAAATCGCTTGGTCGTCGGATATAAACGAGTTATTTGGTTCTCGAAATGGGCAACCAGGAAGGAACCGAAGTGTTGGAGCATCGGGAATAAAACACTAGTCAATATTCGTAAGGACTCTTTCATATTTCGTATGTAGATGAATTAACCTAATACTTCTTCCATTCTAAAATATATGTTGTTTTAAATTTATGCTAAATTAAATTTTTAAATTTTTATATAAAAACTATTAAACTATTCAAATTGGGCACATAATTATATAGATTGATTCGTCTCAAAAAACTTTTTAATATTATAATTTAATTATATTTTACAAATAAATTGTAATAGTGTTTAGTTGTCAAAGTTACGTTGGGTACATGTCAACTTAAAATTATAAAACGAGTCCATACCACCTACAATAAAAATAAATAAATTCGAAATAAAAAATAATCAATAACATCACAGATAAATTGAAGGGGGGCAGTCATGGATCGCGTCGTCAATTACGACCAAGCGAAATCAACCGCATCGATTACGGATTTACGGTCTATGAAGAACGAGCGGAAGTTTCATGCGTTCTGTCAGAGTTACAGTGCACGAGCATATCAAGTAGAGTAACTAGGTAAAGTGCAAATCGAAGACGGCGACAATGACTCAGGAAAGGAGGAACTGACGGTGAAAGCTGGGAAAGAAGAAGCCTCTGGGGAAAGAAGCCTCGTTCTCTCACCTGCTGTCTTGGACTTTGACCGTTATCCCGTTATCCTTGGCAGATTTTTTTTGAGACTGCTATCTTTGGCAGTTGATGTAACTGCACGCAGCGATAGGGGCATGCACAATGGTCCGGAGCATGGAAGGGTACACTGCTTATTTTGTTGGATCCGACTGTAATTCTGAGCTTAATTTGTACATAGCACTTCACGATGATTTGGAACCTTCTCATAGCAAAAGGCCGCCAGATGGTTAGTACTCTATAAAAGGGACAAAAATTTCATGAAAGAATGAATTTTTATATCCCGCTATTAAACCTCTCTTTTTTCTACTACTCAAAGGTACGTAACTTACGGGACATGGCTGCTTCCTTTTTCTACTACACAAACGTACGTGACTCTACCTTATCACTCCCTATCTATTTCTCTATCGCTTGTTTTTATCGCTCGTTGAGGATGGAGCAACAGTGCCGGTCGATGGTCCTCCCATCAACCAACCACCAACACCACCACTCGCCGGAGCCTCCTCCTCCTCCTCTTTCTCGTTTTCTAATTTGGTGCATCTTTCCTGACGAGTTCATCCGATGAAATGTTTGAGCATAATCAGGTGTTCGAGCAGTATATTTTATATTTTCTACTAGCATTATATCTATATTTGGAACAAACTTTGTACGATAAAAAAAATCAACAATTAAACAGCAATCGAACGACCGAACCGCAGTAGCCTCATGTTTTAAGGTTCAATGAGGTATATACGCTCGATATTTTTGGAAACGAAAAGAGTCCTGAAACGCACTTGAAAATGGAAAAGTGCCCCCAACCAAATCGCACATATCTTCGACCATAAGACCCTTTGCGCCTGTAGTCCTGTACAATCCGGCCATCTCGGACAGTGAACTGGATATTCTTCTCA